>CM053591.1:127659780-127681524 GCA_028646515.1 Pseudochirops corinnae
CAAAATGGCTCACAGATATAGCAGACTGAGTTCTGCAGTGCCCATATTGCCAAATGATGAATGTGCCTGGACAATGGTGCAAGATCCCCACACCTATCTATGCTCAGGAGACAGGCTTTTTTTTAGTTCAGTCTACTCCCTTGGTCCCGCAAAATGCTGACTCTAGCAAAACAAATAATGCCAGGAACCAGGCTCAGGCTTCCTTTCTGTTTAATGCCTTAATAATAATGGTGCATGTCACTTATAGCATCTTTATGCTTGTTTATACATTTATATCAGCCGCAGCTGCAGCAACATCCAGGCGATGCGCATTCTGTCCAAAACGAAGATAGCAATTTTGAGGCAGTGCTGCCACCTAGTGACATAAAGATTATAACATCTCCCCCCACCCCCCAAAAAAGTGTCAGCTGTCTATAGGATCTTAGATTCTATCTCTTATAAATATCAACTTGTTAAACTTTGACTTCAGTTTAAAGTGGAGCAATTAAAACATGTATCCATGTCCCAAAATGTTGTAATTAAAAGTAACCTAAAAGTAATGTTTTAATGACGCCAGTCCTTTAAATGGTAACTGGCTAAACAGAATGCCCTATGTTGCTAACTAATTATGGGCTCCAATGTGCTGATTTATAAAGCTAAGTGACCCAAGCAAATAAAATCATTACATTGAATTTCTCCTCCAGATTCTCAGTCTCACCATCTGTTGTTTAGCCATATATTCTTACTGGGTAAAGGGTTGAGGGTGAGTTTAGTGAAAAGGAAGATTCTTAGTCCTTGAAAAACACATAGCTCATGTCATGGCAGAGTATATGCCCTTAGAGAGCTCTTTGATTTCATTTTAAAACACCCACGAAAATGGGTGGCCAGGTTTAGTTAATATTCAGTTCATATGTTAGGGAAACAACAATTCCATAGGTTCTTTAAATATGTGTGTGCTTATATAGATACACACATATAGATACTCTAAATGTATATATTTTCCTTTGTTGCATGCCTAGGTCTTCCACTCCTGTCCCCCAAATCGTTACCAAGTGACCAATATACAGATGCTATGTTAGTTTATTCCTCACAAAACAGGCCCAATCCACATTAATTAACTCATAGAAAGAGATAGATAGATAAATAGATAGATAGATAGATAGATAGATAGATAGATAGACAGATAGATACATACATACATACATACATGCATACATAGATGATAGATAGCCAGGTAGAGAGATAGGTAGATAGATAAATAGATACGTAGATACATAGATAGATGAGAGATACATAGATAGATAGACAGACAGGTAGGGAGATAGGTAGATAGATAAATAGATAGATAGATACATAGATGATAGATACATAGATAGATAGATATGTGTATACACACACACACACACATACACACACATAGAGAGACAGAGAGAGAGAAGAGGAAAAGAGGGAAAGAGGGAGAGAACAAGTATTCATATACTACCTACTGCCTACCAGATGCTGTGCAAAGTTCTTTACAAATTTTACCTCATTTAATCCTCACAATAAGCCCATGGAGCAGGTGCTGCTATTACCAGCACTTTACAGTTGGAAAACTGTGGCAAATCAAGGTTGAGTGATTTATCCAGGTTCATATAGGCTGGATTCGAATCTGAGGCTAGATTTGAACTCAAGTCTTCCTTACTCTATTCACTGCACCACCTACCTGCCTCACAAAATTGGCAAGCATAAATGGAATGTGATCTACATTGCTAGGGGAACCTTCAGATTGATTAGTTCACAGTATTTTAAGTGATAGATGTGTAAATATACATACTCATATTTGCTTTTGAAATACTTTATTGATTTTTTTTAATATCACTATTAAAGAACCATAGGATTATTTTTTTTTAGAACAAAAACGTATCTTGGAGATCATCTATTTCGACTACCTCATTTTATAAGTAAAAAACTGAAACCAAGGTAAGGCAGATAGTAATTGTCCCTCTGTCTCTTCTCCACCCACAAGGCACAATAATCTTTCCTGAAAACAAAGAAAAGCAGTGCAACAGAACTGGCCACAAACAATGGCATTCAAAGTTCCTTACCTTTAAAACCAAAAACCAACATATTGGAAGTATCTTTCATTGTTTATTCTTTAGGATCAAGATTGATCATAGCATTTGATCTCAGTTTATCAATTTTATAAATACTTTTCCCCCCAATTTCTATTGTTGTAGTCACCTTTGACACTGTTTTGCCATTTCTGTTGTTTTGTGGTTTTTTTTGTTCTTTGTCCATTTACATAGGTCTTACCATGATTCTGATTTTCTTATAATGACATAGGATACTATTACATTAATATGCCACAATTTGTTTAGCTCTTCCTCAATCAACAAGTACCTTTTGTTTCTAGGTTTTTTCACCATAAAAAAATGCTATTGTGAGAATTTTGGTATACATGGGATCTTTCTCCCCCTTGCTATTTCCCTCTTTGGGGTATATGCTTAATAGGGAAGATCCTAGATTACAGATTAGGAACAGTTTAATAGCTAATTTGCATAGCTTCAAATTGCCTTACACAATTGTAGTATACTAATTCACTATATCACCAACAAAGGTGGGCCTGCTTCCCTCAGTCATGTCCAAATAGTGTATTTCTATGTCTTGTATATCTTTGCCAATTTGAAGGCTTGAGGTAAAATTTCAGTGCCATTTGAATGTGTATTTCTCTGATTAAAGTGATTTGAAGTTTTCTTTTCATGTTTATAGACAATTTACATTTTTTTCTTTGAAAAATATGCATTATAATCTCCATTTTTTTTTTTACTACAGTCTTTTGATGGTTTCAAACTATGGGAAAAAACAAACCCAGTGGATAAAACAAACAAACCAAAAAACCCACAATAAAACACTTAAAATAAATGATTTCCAAGTGAAAATTGAATGTTCAAATGCCAACAACTGAAGTCTTTGATTGAAATTCTCATTTACCTTGTGTTGACTGGGTTCTTGAGACTGGGCTACTCTGAAGGCACTAATGGAAATGATTCTCAACCTCCAACTCTTCAGCAATGCTTATGTGCCAAAGTTATAGAATTCGCGGAATCAAGTGTCTTTCTCTCCTCTAAAAATGTAAAATAAGAAAACAAAACCTATGCATAATTTATAGATGCCCCAGGACAATCTTAAATTATGCAACCCACACATCCATGAAAAGTTGCTTAAATAATTCCTTAGTTATTTCTTGACACTGATCAATCCCTCCTGACTTCCTTTCACAGTCAAGTCAAATCAGAGAAGCATTCAGACATTCCCCACCCAACCCCAACCCCAAACATTGTCAAACATTTTGCAAGAAAATCTACCAGTGAACAAGGACACACAGGCATTTGCCAAATAAATGTTGCTTTTTATCAACTGAGTAGTCCTCTCTGCTCAGAAGTCTTCTCAGGAGAATATAATGGGAATTAAAAGTACTCTCAATAAACTTCATTACTTCAGTCATCCTTAGCCATTTTAATGTTAAATTAACCAGATCTCCTATGTGTACATCTACTTAAAGGTAGTAATTTAATAGCATTAGCATTTGTGCATTCATGAGCTGTTTCACTTTGCATCTTTTTTTTTCTTCTTCTTCTTCTTGGGATCTAGATGCTAAAAAATAGTTTTGTTGTGTTGTTTTGTTTTCTATTGTCCCACCTTTTCCTGGGTCCAACTATGAAAACCAAGCATTTAAGTACAATGGATTTAGAAAAACTGCTGTCACAAATGAACGCTAAAGGATGCATGGATGTATTAGGAGAGAATACCCAGTAGACCACTGGCAAATTTGAAAAACACTTGATAGACTTGGAAAGGTTCATTTGCTATTTTAAATATTGTAAAAAAAAAAAAAAAAGTCTATTGTTGAAAAGGTGTCTATAGAATATCCTTGTCCAACAAAGTTTTCAACCTTAACCTGCCAGGAGTTGTGTGTTGTCTCTGCCTCAGATGATCTAGTTCATAGGGAGGCTGTATAAAAAGGGACAAAAGAGAGGCAAGATAAAGAATAAGGATGACAGTAATAATTGAACTTGAACATTCCCTAAGCATCTTTAAGCGATACAATGATATTTCCCTTATTTCAAAACTTCCATGTGGCTTTTAAGAAAAGCCTAATGGAAACTGATTCAGAATGACAGCATTCTTAACCAGATTAGAGAGCTTATTAATCATTTTGTCCAACCAACTCATTTTACAGATGAAGACACAGCATAGTGTAAAGAAAAGTCAGCTGACTTTGATTCTTGTAGTCCCTTGAGGATGTTGATAAGCTGGATAGTATCCAAAGAAGAGCAATCCTGATGGTGAATGGACATCTAATCCATGCTTCATGAGGTTTGATTGAAGGAAGTGGGGATAGTTAACTTGAAGAAAAGATGATTCACAAGGTACGTGATAGCTATGTCCAAATAACTGAAGGGTTGTGTCATGCAAGAAGGGTCAAACTTGTTATGTTTGGCCCCAAAGGGCAAAATCAAGATATGTTACCAATTTCAAAGTGGGAAATTTTCTATTGCTGTCAAGGAAATCTCTCTAACAATAACAATTTTCCAAAAGTAGAATGGGCTATCTCATGTGATAGTGGCTTCCTCCGTTTTGGGTGGTCTTCAAGATCTTTAGATATCTACTTTATGAGAATATGGGTTGGAGTGATTTGCTACTTCCCAGGAGTCTAAGTGACTCCCTAAGTCATACAAGGATGCTGAATCAGCATTAAAACCAGGTTATCTCACTTCCAGGCAAAAGTTCTTTCTATGTTACAATAATGATAATTCACACTTATGTAATATTTTAAGTTTTATAAAACACTTTCCTTACACTAACACTCACTGTAAGGTGTTATAGTCATAATACATAGTTCTTGTGTCATTAGTCCCATTTTCAAGATAAGAAAACCAACACTTTGCAAGAATGCATGATTTGTCTTCTAATGGGTAACTAATTAAATGTCTGAGGTAGAATTGAGGCTCAAGTCTCCTGACTTCAAAATTCAGAATTCTTTCCACTGTGTCCACTATAACTCAAGGTCTGGATAGAGTAATGGTGAACAATCATTATTATTGCTATGGTATCGTAGGAGAGATTTGAAATGTATACAAATGGCTAGAGAATAAGGAACACTATGGAAGTGAAATAAATGACAAAGAAGACAAAGTACTATGGAGGTTCAGAAAAGAGAGTACTTCATCTATTTTGAATATCCCTCACACATGGCAATATACAGAGATTAGAACTGCTAGGAAAATCAGACCAAGGAGAAATACAATACAGCATCCAAAACATTTTAATAGGAACTAAAACTATTTTATACAAAGCATTCTCAAGGATACACCTCTGGAACTTTGGGAGTCCCTGAAAGAAGTACCAGTTTTCCTTTGATGACACTTTTTATCTTGCCGAAAAACAATCATTACACTCTCATGTACACTGTTTCTGAACTGGAATATGCTTAATACCAAAGTGTTTCTTAGATATTCCCTGCATGTGGAGACTGACTTTTATTAGATGGGAAAACTTCTATAGCTTTTAGCATTGCTCATTAACTATAACCATAACCTATAGAAATGTGATTTAAACTATATTATCCTCATAATACCCAGGGGTGGGGTGGGGGGAACATACCTTAAGAGTGTCATTTGAAGGATTCCAGTATTATTCAAGTTCATTTTAAAGAGAAGAAAAAAATTACATTTTGGAGGGGGAAAAAAGTGCATCTAACACGTTCTCTAACATTGACAGCACCTGGCCAGGACCAGTCAGTCTGTGCAGACCATTTGGGCCTCAAGGGGTCCAGTGATGATCACCATCCTCTCATTGGCTTCAGGGGTCTCAGGTGGGGTGATCTACACCACAAACATTTTATAAGCACAGAGCTCTCTTGCTGGAAGTGCACTGATTCCCATGATGTTTTTATGATACTATGAAGTGGATGTTGAGACAAGTGGGGAAGAGGAAATATTAAGGAAGGCCCTTTAATGGTATCGATAAGGAGTACCCCCAGAGGGACAGAAAAAAAGAGAGACACACAGAGCTGGTGTGCCTAAAGCTGTCCCATCCAGTGTCTGTTTGAACAAACCAAGTCTCCTTCTGGAGACTTGCAGTGAGTGGTAAACCAGAATTCACAAAGCATCCCATCCCGCTCTGGGGCAGTGCTCATCATGGGTACGCTGTTCCTTTCTTTAGTTCAAAGAAAACCACTTTTTGTATTAAAAGCAGACCAGCCTCCTTGCCATCCATGCTATCCAGATGAACACAAACCACACTGAAAATAGTGGTCATGATCTGGTGGTTTAGCAATGGCTTCCTTACAGGCAAGGGAATGTGACTCTCTCTTTTAAATCAAGTTCATCGTATAGAAAACAGAGTGTGGACAGATATGGTCACTGCTTGGCACATAGTGAGGACTTAATGAATGCTTGTCAACTGACTGGAAGAGGCCTCAGGCCAGCTGAGGTCAGGCCTCTCTCAAGAAGAAAATATCACCTCTCTTTTAGAGAACTTTCCCACAAGAATCACTCCCACTGGACAAAATGCAAACCCAACACAATGCAGATTTCCTTTTCTATTATTATTAGTTGGGAGGTAGCTGGAGTAGTGGATAGACAGCTTGTGCTCAGAACCTGCCTCTAACAGTATGATCTTGGGCAAATCACTTCACCTCGATAAGCCTCAAGTTTGTCATCTGTAAAGTGGGGATAATAATACCCATAGTACCTTCCTCATAGTTATCGTGAGGCTCAAATGGGATAACACATATAAAGTACTGTGTAGCTCTTACTATATCATGTAAATGCCAGTTGTTATCTTGCCTACAGCATTAAAAAAAAAAAAAACTAGATTAATGTTAAAAAAAAAAAGAGTACCATTTGGAGCCTTGCAAAAATGCTGGAAAGTGTATGCTTTATAGTCCTACATTTTGCAGAAATGCAACTGGGTAATAAGATATACAGGCACTGGGATAGAGAGATCCGTCCTGCCCTACTGGAAAGTCAGAGGGGCGATAGGGAGGATATAGGAGAGAGCAGAATGGAGGAGGGGTTATACAGTGGGATCGCTGTTTTGGGGTGGTGGGTAGGGGAAAGACAGGGAGAAAATTTGTAACTCAAAACCTCTTGGAAACTAAAAATAAACAAAAATTAATAAGCAAAAAAAAAGACATTCCTGAAAAAAAAAAAAGAAAAATATTAGGAGTAAGTGTCAATTCCTTATAGATTATAAGCTTCTTGAAGACAGGGGTTTGTGCCATTTTTCATCTTTTTATCCTCAGTACCAAGCAAAATGCCTTGTAAAAATAGTAATGTTACATAAATATTTTCCAAACTAAATTTAACTTACATGACAAGGGAAAAATTATTGGTTTCAGTGTTTGTCTCACTCTCTTCACCATTAATTTATGCTAAGTACACATCTAAAAAGATATATGGTTAAAGGACAAAAAAAAATCTTTTCATTTACAAAATGTTTTTTCAATATCAAAATTAATGGCAGTGCACACAGCTACACACATAGAAGACGTAGGGATAACGGTCATATAAAATGACAAATTCCTTCTTTTATTCTCTGAAGTTTTGGTTCCTGACTCACTGTATCACTCCTTCCTCCACTCCATGACTCTCCTAACTAACTTTACCTGGCTTCTTGGCATCATTCTTGTTCTCCCTGTTTCTAGATCCCATTTGTTATAACTGGTTGTTTCAGAAAGCTTCATCTATTTGGCTGACAATATTTTAAGCAATGCTGAAGTCAATATTTTTTCTCCCCCAGGTGACAATAAGGTCATTGTTAATATATTCTCATGGATACATGAGACATAAGTCACATCTATTCATACTGAGGACCCAAGACCAGAGTTCTTGGAAATTCGTGGATCCTAATACCTAGTGGGAATTCATTTTAAGGATCAATTTTCTAGTCAGAATATAAGTATTTTTTTTTTTGTAAAGAAGAAAAACTGCTACCTGTGATCCTAAGATGATTACTAGACCCTTAACACCATCCCCATCAGAGACCAATACAGCTTCTCTCTTGTTGCTTATCTCCTGAAGCATTCTTCTTTCCTGTTTCTCTTTTACATCTCAAGCAAACCATTCATGTCCTATATTGCACTCATGTGTGTGTGTGTGTGTGTGTGTATGTGTGTGTGTGTATTTATACTATGGCTCAGATCTGAACTCTTTTCACTTTTCTCATTTTCTGTCTTGGTGATCTTATCAATCTAAAACCCCTTCCCTTTATAAGCCACTTTATCTCTCGTCTCCAGAGGTTTGTAAAGACTGTCCCCTATGTTTGGGGTGACCCCCCTATTCATCCAAAGCTCAGTTCAAGTGACACCTCCTGCAAGAAGCACATCTTGATATCTTCTCCCTTGAACCACTAGCATACCTACACCCTGGGAATAAGTTTGTATAGATTTTATCTAATTTTACCATCTATATGCTGTTTTCCCAAAAATAACCCCCTTGAGGTCAGGACTTGTTTAATTTTTTTTTCTTGTAACATACATAATATTAAACAATAGGTATTTATTAAATACTTGTGGAATTGAAATTAATCTAAGAAGGAGAAAAAACGATTCTGACCATTTCTACCTAATTTAACACACTTATTAAGCACATTTACACCATCTTGGGTACTACAAATACTCTCATAAAAATTCAAATGTCTGACTTCATCATTTATGAAGCAATATGGTACAGTAGAGGCCTTTCAGACCAAGACATTATCCACATGTACAAAGAATACCTTACTGTTTTAGTTCAAGGAAATATGTTACAATGCTTAAAAAATTAATCACTTCCTTTTGAGCTAAAACAGTTTTGAAATGTAAATTTTATTTGTGGTATGTCTGTTTTTGTAGCCTTATGACTGACAATCTCACAATCTGTCTTTTGTATGCATTTCTTTTGTGGGTGATATCAAAACAAGTGAATATTTTTGGAAAATATTCTTAATGTACTAAAAGTATTTTTTTAAATAGAAGATTCCTTACTTATTTTTTGTTACTTTGCATAAGACATGGTCGATTTAAAATAGAAGTGACTCAGAGATCTTCCTGTCCACTATTAGTGCCTGTACTTGAACATCTGACCAACTGTTCCTCATTTGGAGTTATGAATAGACTTGTAAGAGAGTTTGGAGGAATTTTTTTTTCCTTGTTTTTAAAGTTACTTTTACTTTTATTGAACCAGGTGGGGCAAAACTAAAATAAAGACACGATTCTAGTCCATTGTGATGGGGCTATGAACATAAACCAAGAGATCAGTCACAAAAACAGAGATGATTTTTCCCTTAACATCCTTTAAGAACTAGTCTTTCCTCTTATTTTCTTTATTACTTTTAATTCTCAAGGCCAAATGGTGAACCCTATGAGATGGGACCTCACAATATCCCTCGACACCTCATCTAATACCACCTAATAACATCCCATCTCCCCCCACTGCCACACCTTTACATATCTTGTCTTTTTTCTTTCATTTACTTTTTAATTTATTCAGTCATTCTTTGTAAGTAAGGAAATGTGTGTACTTTTTGGAGTAAGATCTCATTAAACCCTACATCAAATATCTTCCAAAATCTATATCTATATCTGTATGTATGTATATATACCCATATGCCCATGTATTATATATACTGGGTCACCTTTATCTATTGTAGTTCTATCAAAACATAGAATCAAATCTGTGCTCTATGATTTATTGGTGTTGTTCAGTCATTCAGTCGTATCCGACTCTGACTCTTCCTGACTCTATGAACCATAAAATGCCAATGCTGTCCAGAGGGTGTTCTTGGCAAAGATACTTGAATGTTTCACAATTTCCTTCACCACTGGATTAAGGCAAATAGAGGACAAAGTGACTTACTCAGAGCCACACAGTGAGAATCTGAGGCTGGATTTGAACTCAGGTCTCCCTGACTACAGGCCGAGCACTCTACCTACTGAGACACCTAGCTACCCATTAGTCATGCTTAGTTGTATTGTCAAGGATTATAGATATTCTTCTCTTAATATTGGTTCTTATATTTTGCTGAGGAGGATAGATGAGCTCACTTGACAGTGAAATATTGTTAATGGGACTGTTCTTCAAGTAGAGGATTTTGTTACTGAACCTTTTGAATCTTCCCAGGTTCCATGATTTCTGAAAGACAATGGTGCTATATTTAATACTGTATTAATTTGCTCTGTCCTTTGCTCTATCATTTAAAAGAAATACAAATCTTTTTAACTGGAAGGAAATTGATTTCCTGAGCATGGTTTAATTGAAGTACTTTGGTTCTAACCCTAACTTGGAGCCAGTGGGTGTCAAGAATTAATGAGGTTATTGGTTATCTCAGACATTGTGGTTCCAAAGCTACCTTGACAAAGGAAAGAGTACAGCAATTTGAGCTATGAAATATAACCTACAGTTTCCAGTAACAACAATTCTTTTATGCCTGAATTTTCTTTCTATTTTACTTTGTCTGTCTACAAGGAGTCAGAGATACTCAAACACTGGTTTACTGTCTAGACCTCTACTTTTTTTTTATACATATTAATACATATACATACATATATTTTATACATATTTTTATACATATTTAAAATATACTAATAGGAGATTGTTATTGTTAGTGGTGGAGTGTGTATATGTATAAGTCTGAAACAAAGGGCTTCCTCACAGCAATGCTGAGAGGTAGGTAGATAGCAAAAGTGTATTATCATCAACCTGTTAGAAAACTGAAAGTCAGAGACTTGAAGTGACTTATGGGTTATTACTGATTCTTATCAATACATTCTAAAGAACAGAACCTAGAGAAGCAGTGTTAGAAAGAATCTTATTTACTAGTAATGTTACCAGGCTTTGTACTCAGGCCCAGAACAAGTGCTTTGTAATCAAAAGACTCTGTACTTTTACTTCTAAAGCACAGGTAAATTAAAGGGGAGAAAAGTGGCAGTATGTATGACATAGTAGAAAGCCTATGGGACTTGGAGTGAAAAGAATTGAACTTGAGTCCTAGCTCCAACATTAATTATGTGACCATGAACAAATCACAATCTTTCTGAACCTCAGTTTCTTAATCTGTACAAAGGGAAATCACAACACTTACCTATATCAGTAATAATATAAATCCTGTTAGAAGCAGTGTCCTTAAATGGTAAAATAAAATCCAAGAATGTTTGCTTTAAATATATTTAACCTTATTCATTTATTCCAACATCATAACAGCATAAGATAGAATATTCAATAATTTCTTTGAATAATTTATGACAATATTCAACACATTTGGTGAAAAATCACTAAGCAACAATAACAAACTTTTAAAATAAAATGCCAGTGAGATGTCATAGGTAAGTTAATAAACATTTATGAAGCATCTAGTATGTGTCAGGCATTGTACTAAACTCTCAGGATGTGAAGAAAGGCAAAAGATAATTCCTACCCTGAAAGAGTTCACAGGCCAATGAGGGAGATTAATTATATACATATAAGCGAAGTACAAAATAAATTGGTGATAATCAACCAACAGAGGGAAGGCACTGGCTAACCTTGACTCTTATCTCTCTATATATTTCTTATCTCTCTTATATTTCTTAATAGCAACCTTGTGAAGTAGGAGATGTATTATCAATACCATTTTTATAGATGAAAAACTAAGGATTATAGAGGGTATGACTTGTCCACCATGTCTGGTTCACCGTGAGCTTCCTGGTCATCTTAAGCCATGACACTTGCATGCTAGCCATCTTCACTTCTCACTGAAACTGAGCCTCCTACTTCTGGGGCCCAGTCCTCTGATTGGAGAGCTTTCATGTTATCTGACCTGGTGTACTTCCTGAACATCCTTATACCATGTCAATGTAATCTCACTAGTCCATCTCTCTACCCATTTTTTTTTTTTTACTTGCCTTTTTCCTTTATATGTTGTCTTTCTCTATTAGAATCTAAGGGCTTTTAGGGCAGGAGATAATTGATTGATTTTTTTTCTATCTCAAGCTTTTAGCATAGTACCTGTCACATAATAACTACTGACTAAAATATTTTTGATTCATTCAATCATTTATAGTCGTACAACTAAGCAATAATGGAGCTGGGATTCAGGTCATTTTCCACCAATGTCTGCTGCTCATTTTAGACTCAGCAACTGTTAGAAGTTGCATGTCTCCAGCCTTGCTCTTTAGTTTGGCTGTACTGAAGAAATTAAGGTCAAGGAACTTTAGATTACAAATCTCTGATCCTAGTTTCTAATTCTCAACCCTAGACTCCTGCCTCTACGTCCATTTTTAATTTATAACAAGACTTTTGAAAAGAAATTTTTTCCAAAAAGAAAAAAAAATGGAGCAAGATATATTTGATTTCGTTAAATAGACACAGGACTTAGTATTTAGTTTAAGAGGAACTAATGCATTTCTGTTGGTATATGCTGCTTTTTGTCACCTCTCCTGTTTTTCTTGCTTCCTTTTCTTTCTTTGCTATTTGTTTTAAATTATAACTTTCTATAAAGTCAACATGAATGTTCCAAAATAGATCATGCCATTTACAAAAAGTAATGCCTGAATTTCAAAAAATAACCAAAGAAACACTGGTTTCAATCCAGTTAATAAACTAGAATAAAAATAATCAAATAAAATTTACAAAAGCATATGAGTAATTTTAATTGTAGAAGTTAGCTAACAGTCCTTTGAGTTTTGAAAACTGCTTTAAAGGTATTATCTGATTAGATGGCCATAACAGAACTCTGTACTTTTATTATCCCAATTTGACACATGGGGGAAATGAAGCTGAGGGAAGGTAAATGACACTCTAAGGTCACAGAGTGTTTCAGGCAGGATTTGAACTGCAGGTTTTCTGACTTCAGGGTCAGTGTTCTATCCATTATTTAATCAGTTTCCAAAAACAAAACTTTCAACAGTTATGAAAAATGAGGGGTTTAGAGGAAAGTGGAACCAAGATGGTAGAGAAAAGGCAGAATTTCACCAGAGCTCTCTCAAATTCTTCTCCAAACAACTTCAAATAATGCCTCAAAACAAAATCTGGAGAGACAAAACCCACAAAAGGATGGGCTGAAAGAATCCCAAGACAACTTAGAAGTTGTGATGGCAAGTAAAATAGTACTTTGCTGCTTTTTTCAGCTATTCAAGTGCCTTTGAGCCTCATCTTTGATTGTGTCAAGTCTTTGTTGGAAACAGTGTACATCACGTTGCCCTTAATAGGCCTACGGGAGTTTGGAGATCTTCTCTGCCCTTACTAGGCCTAATGTCATCACATGGAGCCCATGCTGGAGGAGCTTGCTGAAAGAGCAGCACAGAAAGGGTAGAATAGTAAGGAGCACAGCAGATAACAGTCGGAACATGAGCTGGCACCAAGCAGAGCTGAGAGAGAACGGGTCTGATGTTAGCACTCTGTTTTTCTTTCTATTGTTCTGTGTTGGTGTTATTTTGTCAGACTCATTCTGTCTGTTGGATTGTGTTGATTTCTCAGACAGAAAGTGAATTGAGATGATAGTGCCCACAATGTGTACAAATATTGTTGTAGTCTTGTTGAGCTTTACTTTCCTAGAAACAGAAACTGTGAAGAGCTTAGAGTGGAGCAGTTCCCATGAGCTTCAATATAGAACAAGAACAGAGAGCTGCCTACTTGTGAATCCAGGAAAGAGCTGGAATTGGTCAGCCTCTAGAAGAGGAGCTGTGTACTCAGTGGTGACTGTGTACTCAGTAGTGACTGATGATACTGTAACTTAACCATGTTAACCATGTTACTTAACCTAGCTGAGGCAGCAGTAGCTTCTGGAGCTCTCAGTCCACAGTCAGACAACTGGTCAGAGGGAGATTACAAGGGTCTCTCTGCTGGCACTGGGTTCAGCACTCTGTTGTACTGCCCATTCATAGATCTGGGCTGCAGTCCTAGGTCACAGTTTCAGGGTGGAAAAAAGTACTTGTGGTCACTCACAGACCAGATCAAGGACCAGGAGAGTAGTAAAAACACCTCTACTTAGATCACACCACTTAGGAAGAAATGAAAATTTACAAACCACTTGCAAAGGAGTGGGAAGTTAATGTCCTTTTGCTTGGCTGATGGAGATACCACATTGATAGCACTACTCTGTAGGTTTCAGAAAAACCTGATCTGTGACAAACAATGCTCTGGATGTTTTATTACCTCATGCCACTAAATTTAGTCACAGGAGTATGGCATATTATATAGTCACAATGTAAGTAAAATTCCAAAAATAGGACTCTTCTTGACCTCTTTTGTATGTTTTTCAAAGCCTTTTGTGATCTAGTTCTCATCTCTCTTTCAAGACTTGAAAAAGGTCAAGGTTTCCCACTGCATTCAGGGCTATGTCCAGTCATCCTGATCTATATCTTGCCACTGGACCCAGATGGCTCTAGAGAAGAGAGTGAGGCTGGTGACTTTGCACAGCCCTCCCCCACTTAAATACAATTCACTTGCAAATCATGTTATCACTTTCCTGATGTCATGGTCCTCTAAGAGTAAAGGACAAACAAACAAACTGTGAGTAGTAGTAGCTGCTCCACTGGGTTCCCAACTGGCCAATGCCAGTTAGTTAAGGCAGCTCCTTCCTTCCTTCCTTCCTTCCTTCCCTCTCTCCCTCTTTCCTCTCCTTCTGTCCACATAGGTAATCATAACCTCACCTCCAGGTACTCTGCCCAGAGGAATATAAATTTTGATCACTAAAACCTGGCAAGATATCTTGAGGTTTACAGGCTAGATGTCTTTCTTAAGTCATGCCTTAAACCCACATCACCCTGGCTCTCATTGATCATCCAATTGTAGGTCCCAGTCCAAGCCTCACTTGGTCATTGTTTGGCCCCTAATGGCTCAGAGTGAGTGTAAAGAGCAATTGTTTCTGTTTTGGTCAGAAACTCTGAGGGTCTTCCCCTCCCAGGTTGACTTTTTATTTTTTTTTTCCAGATTTGGTAAAAGAGGACATTCTTTGCCTCATTTCTCGCCTAACGTTGATCACTGAATAGGTGTTGCCTCAGTCAGACTGACACGTGAGGAAGACCTTAGCTTAAAAAGGCTAAGGACTCCTATTGCATCTGAGGCCATCTCCAGTTGTCCTATCTATATCTTGCCACTGGATACAGATGGTTCTGGAGGAAAGAGTGAGGTTGATGACTTTGCACAACCCTCCCTCACTTAAACACAATTCATTTGGATGTCATGGCATCACCTTCCTGATGCCATGGTGCTCTTTGAGAACAAAGCACAAATAACAACAGCAGCAGTCAAATTTTGCCTCAAATTTCTGTTATTGGAATATGTCTTATCCAATTCTATCAGAATTTTAAACCCCTTGAGGGTGAGGTTTACATTTTATTTTTGTGTCCCCAGTGATAACAAACACCATGCCTAGCACACCATAATTATTTAATAGAGTTGTAACTAAACTAGTGCAAGCAAGATTTTGCCTAAGGATACCAAAATTTAGAGGATACCAACATATAATGCATGAATTGTTTCAGCAACATTATAACAATTAATTCTCTGTTTTGCTCAACCAAATATATACTAATTACTTTTTGTATTATTTTTGCATCATGAAATACAAGAATAAGTTTTTTCCTACTTGCCCTAGGCACCAAAATTGCTAGATATGGCTTTGTCACTTAATAAAGATTTGTTGAATTAAAACTTATATGTAACAGTTCAAGGCACTTTCCTTGGTGTATATACACACATGTGTATTTATTTATTTATACATACACTTATGTGCATTTACATATTTTATACACACAGATCTTACACATATGTATATACATGAATATACATACATGCGTACACATATTAAATCAGGGTCATGTACTCTAAAATTGTACTATTTGCAGTTGGTAATTGTCCTGACAGAGTTTCTTAAGCAGAATGAACTCAATGTTTAAAATATTTCAATATTTGTGCTTAATTTCAAATGTCATAAAGACTTTAAAAAATTATGTCTCTAAGAGTACATTGAATAGAAGAAATTATATCTTCATTTTTTTTCTAGTTTCTACTTTCCAACTATTAAAAAAAAACTTTTATGGATAGTTAGTACTCACATCGAATCAGTTCATCCATGTTCATAAAGCTTTTTTTTTCATCCTTGAGTTAGCAGGTGTAATGTAGACTTTTTTAAGTCCTTTGTACTTAATAGATTTAGATCCATATTATTTTTTAATTGTTTTTCTTCTTTGGAAGATATTTTTCTTTTCTTTATTTTTCCTGCTCTAAGTATGACTTTTAAGCTTTCCATTGACGTTACTCTGGAAAACATAAAACAGCTGTCTATGTGTAAATACAGACTGAGTAAATAAAGTTCTACCTTTTCACAAGCTTATCCTTAAGACTTGGTAATCATCATTGTAAATGCTACTCATACTATAAAATGATGTCTCTGAAGAACAAAGGCTACATTTGAAGATCAGTTCTATAATACCTCCTGGACATTTGCAATGCCAAGTAACATTTTTAAAAATATGACATTTAGTGTAGAGTACACATATGCAATGGTTACACGTGCATTCCATGATTAATGTAAAGGTTCCTATCTTGTCTGAGCTGGAACTTTAACTGGGATTTGTGAGGTAGATAACTTTGAGGGAGAAAATAAGATCAGGGATGCTAAGAAAGTTTTATCAAGAATTTTTATGGAATGTTAAGACAATTGTATATACTTTTTGTACTGCATTATTATTCTTAATTCCTCTTTGTCTTAGTTGACTCAATATCACTATTGATATAAAAGTTATGAGAATATAAATTTCTGTTCAAAAAGTATTCCAAAAGTTTTCCAGATCTAAATAATTTCTCATGTAACTTTGTATAAATTGAGGGTAGAAGCTGAATTACAAAATAATTCAAAGGTCAAACATTAAATTACATGTAATAATTCAAAGTACATTAACAAGATGTGGCCTAAAAGAATTGGAAATGAAGGGAATGCCCATCAGTTGGGGAATGGCTAAACAAGTTGTGGTAGATGAATATAATGGAATACTATTGTATTGTAAGAAATGAGGAGCAACCAGATTTCATAATAACTTGGAGACTTGTATAAACTGATGCTGAGTCAGGAAAGCAGAGCTAGGAAAACTTTATACACAATTACAGACACATTGCGTGTGTGACGATTAACTTTGATGAACTGGACTCCTCTTGGCAATACAAGGTTAGAAGACAACTACAAAAGACTCATGATAGAAAGGGATATCCACATCCAGAGAAAGAAATGCCGAGTCTGAATGCAGATTGAAGCAAACTATTCGCTCTCTCTCGTCTGTGTTTTGTTTTGTTTTGTCCCTCCTTTCTCACTGTTTACCCCATTGGTTATAATCCTTCTTTACAACATGGCATGTTTAACGTGAAGGTATTTGTAGAGGCTATATTTGATTACATGCCACCATGGTGGGAAGTGGGGAGTAGAGGAAGGGGGAGAAAATTTGAAACTCAAGGGATTTGTGGAACTGAATGTTGTAAACTAAAAGCAAATAAATAAATTTAAATTTAAAAAATTTTTAAATTAAAAAAAAAAAAGATGTGGTCTAAAAGAGCTCTTCTCAGGATACCTGATTTGAGAGATGAGAACTGTTTGTAATTTGCCTATCAATTGTCTGCATTGTCAATATAATAGTCTATAGTTACTAATCTCTTAATTTAAGATAGAATAGGGGTGCTCTGGTCGAAACCACGGAATCATGTCTCTTTTTTAGAATAAAGCTAGCAGCAGAAAACCTACTACCTTTTGAGATAGTCCATACCACTTTTAGAAAGCTCTACTTGTGAGGAAGGATTTATTCCTCACATTAAGCTGGAATATATTCCTCTGAATCCTCTATCCCACTGCTTCTACTTCTACCTTATGGGGTCTAGTAGAACAATTCTCATCACTCTTTTACAATAAAACCCTTCAAATACATGGAGACTGAGATGGCTATTATATATTCCTCCTAGGTCTTCTTAAGGATTCTGAACATCCCAAGTTTTTTCATCTGGCTACCAGTCTTATCACTATTCTTGTTGCCTCTTGGGAAGAGTTGGTAATACCTTGAGATAGAAACTGTAATCACTAATGCCACTATCACATCATCAAGAACAAGTCATGCCATATTAAATAATCTTATTTCCTTAGCTCTCCATGTTCTTCCTAAAATGTAATGCCCAGAACTCAACATAGTAGTACAGATTTCGTCTGACCAGGACAGAGTCTATCGGAGCACTTTGCTTCTCTTGGTGGGATTTTTTTTTTATGTATTATAGAATAGCTTTAAAGATTTTGGTTGCCATATCACATTGTTTGCACATATAAGGTATTTAGTCCACTGAAATATATAAATCCTTCCCCTCTATCTCCAACTGAGATGATTGACTAGACGTGTTTTCCCCATCCTGTACTTTGTGAAATTTATTTTTTAGAACTTATATTGAACATTACATATTTTACTATTTAATTTAATCTTATTTTATCTAGCCCATTATTCTGGAATGTGAGATATTTTAAATAAATTCTTGTTGATTGTCAAGGTTGGGCTAGAATCCAACATACTAATTTTGTTGTTGTTATTGTTCAGTCATTTCAGTTGTGACCCCACTTCAGGTTTTCTTGGCAAAGATACTAGAGAGCTTTGCCATTTTTTCCAACTCATTTTACAGATAAGAAAATGAGGTGAATAGGGTTAAATGACTTGCCCCAGGTCACACAGCTAGTAAATGCCTGGGGCTGGATTTGAACTCAGGTCTTCCAGGCCTGGCATTCTACCCACTGCACCACCCAGCTTCCCCAACATGTTAATTACCTTTTTTAGATCCACGCCATCCACAAATTTGGCATGCATGTCTTCTATATTTTAAAATACATTTGCTGATAAAAACTGCTAAATATGATAAGCTCATGAGTTTTATCTGGGATTACTCTACCAGAAACCTCCTTTGACTCATTAATGACAACTCATTCAGTTATGAATCCACCTGATACTGTTATCACTTGCCCCCCTTTTGTCTCAATTTGTCCACAAGGATACCTTGGAATAATTTGAATAATGCTTTGACAAAATTTCAGTATACTATGCTATAATCCCCTTGATTTACAAGTCTGAGTACCCTTTCAAATAAAGAAATTGGTTATTTAATTTGGTATAACATGTTGCTGAAACGAAGATGACTTTAGCAATTGCTGTTTTCATCTCAAGGACTGATCAACCATTCCTTTATCATTACAGTTTATAATTTTTCTAGTAATAAAGTTGTTGAACTATAGTTTAAGACGCTATATCTACTACCACCACCCTCTTTTTTAAAATCAGGGCAATATTTGACTTTCTTTAATCTCGCAATACATTTCTAACACCTTCAAAAGATCAGTTGTGCTTCAGCAATCATATTTACCAGTTGATTTCAGTAGTTCAATGCAGTTTTTCATTCAGGCAAGCAAGATGAAGTCTTGCCAGCTTTTCACTCATCCTGAGTTACCACTGCCTGCTAGTGAGGAAGAGAAAGCAAACATATTTAGAGTTTTGCAATCAATTTTTTCCTCATCATCGTTTGTTATAACCTTCCTAGTCACATAGCAATTATATGTCTTTGTTGGATACTCTGCTTATTCCAAGACAGCCAATTGAAAAAACACACCAAGATTGCCTCTTCTTTTCTTTATCATTCATCAAGGTCCTTATTCAAAGATTTAAGACCGTGACTTTTTTTCCTTTGGGGTGAAAATATTTTTGTATTTATGTTCAAATGACTGATATTTCTCCCATTCTCTCTGTCTCTGTCTCTGTGTGTGTGTGTGTCTCTCTGTCTGTGTGTGTGTCTTTCTCTTTCTCTCTCTCATACACGTGTATATGAATATATATGTGTATATCTATAGATATATGTACATTCACATATACATATAAATTTCATGGGTGTATGTGTCCTTATGTGTGTATATGTGTATATGTATATAGAGAGAGAAAGAGAGAGACAGAGAAAGAGAGGGGGGCAGAGCAGGGGAGGGGAGGGGTGAGGAGGGAAGGGAATAAAGAAAAGAAATGTCAGTTATCTAAGGAATATCATAGTCCTGCAAAAAAAAGTCAGGGTCTAAAACTCTTGAATAAGCTAAGTAAAGAATAAGGGCAGTAAAAAAGTTTTGGTAGTATCTTTTTTTAATTAGCTTTGTTTGGAACAAGAGTATACAAAAAACATAGAACTGTTTCTAAAGATAGCTTAGAAAATAAAGACAAATGATGAGAAGAATGCTAATTGCTCAACTTTTAATGTGCTCATTTTCTTTTTCTATTTAGAAGACAGGGGAAACTCAAGTGAAGAGATGTAGGATTTCATTGCACTTCCCTGAATGAAGTTCAGATAAACTATATTTGAGGGCACTGAAATAAACTTATATATGTGCATACATGTGTGAGTGCAGGTACACGTGTGTGTGTGTGTACACATACATGCATATAAATATAGACTGCTATATAAATATACAAGTACAGGCATGCATATTCATATAAACATGAAATGTACATATGTGTATATATTTATATACATGTATTTACCTATAAATAGACATGTGTGTATATTCTCATATATTCACTAGATATATGCACTGACCAACTCAAATTCTTTAGACACACCCATACACATGCATATATATGTGTGTAAGTATGTGCATATACATACACACATATAATCTGAGTTGGTAAGTGTATTCTCTATGGATACACATTAGTATCTGCCTTTTAAAATTGTTCTTCTTTTACCCTTTAGTGGAATCAGCCCTATACAGGTATTCAAAATGTCATTCTTAGAATCACAGGACTGTAGAATTTCACAAGGGGAAATGATTTTCAGCCTAACTCCTACTTGAATAAGGATCTTCTCTCTTCTGTACCTGACAGGTGTATATTCAGATTCATCTTGAAAATATCAAGCGAAGGCAGCCCACTAGATCTTGGATGGCTCTGGCTGTTGGGAAGTCTTTCTTATATTACTTCTAAATCTGTCCCTTTGCAAGTTTTATTCATTGTTACTAGTTCTGCCCTCTGGAGAGAGGTAGAACACATCTAAATCATTTTCTATGTGACACACCTTCAGATACTGAAGACAGCTATCATGTACATAAGCCATTTCTTCTTTAGGCCAACATCTTTATTATATTTAACCAGTCTTCAGATAGTATTATCTTGGGGAATTTCACCAACCTAGATGCCTGCCTCCAGACACACTCCAGTTTATCAATACCATTCTTAAAATGCCATATGTAAAACTGAGCACATACACCAAGTATAATCTGAACCTGGGAAGAAAACAATATGAATATAACTTTTCTGGTATATATCTCTCTTAATGTAACCTAAAATCTTCTTAACACTTTTTAGTTAACATATCCCTTGATGATTTGATCAAGAAATATCAAGGATGAAGAATAAAAAAAAAGCCAATTGGATTTAGCCATTAAGGGATCACTCATAATTCTGGAGCAAAAAGTGTCAGGAGAGTGCTGAGGAGATGTCAAAATGCTAGGTTTGAAAAGTAAGTAAAAGTAAGAGAGTAGAGGTAACCGTGGGTAGATTTTATTTTATTTTTTGGACTGTGAAAGGGAAGAGAAGTATAGCATGATAGTATGAAGGAATGATAAGGCTGAGTGAAAACATTTATATGGATAAGGGAAATGTTACTATGAAAAACAATGACAAATTCTTTTTTTTACTTTCTAGGAAAGAAAGAGAAAGGAAAGGAGAGGAGAGGAGAGGAGAGGAGAGGAAAGCAGACAGGAGGGGAG
>CM053591.1:127682024-127704885 GCA_028646515.1 Pseudochirops corinnae
TGGAAGCCGTCTGCTGATCTGTTTTTCTGTTTGTTTGTAACTTCTGTTTGTATTCTCTGACGTTCAGGGTGCTGACTTTTCCCCCTGAACTAGGTAACTGATATATGTTTGATTGATTAAAGTGAAACCGTTAACCCATTTTGAGTTGCTTTCCTTTAGAAAAGCAGATCTAAGAACCTGTGCTAGTAGCCGCCCTAGGCATGCTAGGGTGCTTGCTGTTACACCAGTCACTCCTCGAAGACTTCCAATGATCAGAAAACCCCCATTGGGTAGAGCAGTCCATTCGACTCTGGGGTAGCTCGAATTGTCAGGAAGTTATTCCTGAACATAAACCTAAATTTGCCTCTGCTGTTTCCACTCATTATGTCTGGCTCTCTTCTTTGAGACTAAATAAACTAAATGTAGCATCTCTTCCTGCTAGAAGTTTTTCAAAAGCTTATAAAGAATCATCAGATCTCTCATAATTCTTCACTATACTCAGCTAGACACACTAAATTCCTTAAACATTTTCTCTCATGTGACATAGACTCCAAGTCCTTTATTTTCATTTTATGCTTCACTTTCTTTCATATCAATGTCTAAACTAAACTGTCGTGTTCAGAACTGAAAACAACCTTCCAGAGGACAATTGCTCAAAACAAAACTCAGTGGGATTATCACTTCCTTCTTCCTGGAAACTAGTTTTCTCTCTTTTCAATCCTTTTCAGTTTAAAACTCCTGTAACTAATTATTTGCAAGACATTAGAAGAAATATTCTTACTATCCTTTCATTAGATGCAATTACAACTTTCTCCAGGAGTCTGTTGTTTCTTTATTTTAAGCCAGAGTCTCTGAATCTAAGTCCCATTCTTGGACATCATCGTTGAACTCAACTGCTTTTTTACCAAGTCATTTTTTTCTCTTTTGCATCCTTTGCTTTTAATAGATAACTATGATGAAAACATGATTTTATTCTTTTAGTCTTCAGTTTCCTACTATAGATTTTGTAATCTTTGACAGCGTTTTCTTGAAGCAGCATTTGTGTATAGATGAATCATCAGAAATTAATAGTATTCACTTTTGCCAAGGCTAGGAATGTTCTCTATTATGTCTTATATCAATGCATCCTGCTGAAGGAGGAGTCAGGAGCACAACAGACCTTTCTTTTTTCTGATACCAGATGAACAAATAACTGCCTCCCTCTACCCCTGAAGTCCATAGTCACCAATCAACACTACTACTCTTCTCTTCTTTCTCTAACACTCTTTGCATGATTCCTTCTTAAAATGTTAGTGAAGTCTGAATGAGGTCTGAAATGAGGTCTGAAAATTGTTGCTGGAATAGACATAATTCTTTAAAAAAAAACAGAAAGTTCAAGAGCTTCTTGGACAATATGAAGGCATAGGTTTGTTACATTTCTCTTAAAGCCATTGCCACTTATCCTTTAGACCATAATCCTATCATGAATATTTGGTTAGGAACATGGGACTTCAATTTCAGTACAAACTGTTGAATCTTCTTTTTCTGGATATTTTGAATAATAGGGGGAAAATAGGTTCAGCCCACGGTAAAAACAGAATGAATGGATAATAATCACCTTGCAGTTACAAGTAGACCCAGCTGTAATTCTTCTTAAATATATGAGTTTAGAATAAATAAAGCAGAGTAAGTGAAGAAATTTCAGAGTCAAATTAGCAAGGAAATAATGGTGACTTTAAATGCATATCATTATATATTTCCATAGAAATTTTTCATTACTACAAAAATAGGTTTATACATCAGATTGAGATAAGACACCTAAAATTTCTTAAATATACTCATACAATCAAAGGCCTGTTTGCCTGCTTAGGCAACTTTCACTCTGAATTGAATTCAGTGGATGGGGTACAACCCACACCTTTCTAAACCTTGAGATCCCTGGAGCTCATAAGAATATAAATTTAATTATCTTAGCAGGTGGCATGTATCAAAGATTGCTCATAAGTTCCATATTAATATAAAGTATGTCTTCATTATCAACTCTACTATTATTATTGAACATCATTTTCACAGTGCCCCTGAAACATTTCTAAAGAAATGAGCTTGATCCTTCAATAAAATTCTAATTGAATTGGCTTAGTAGGAATTACCCGTGTTGAGTCTAGAAATGGAAGGAACCTTGGGAGGAAGGGTACACAGAAACCACAGATTTCATGTACATAGTGGAAAGCTGGGCATTCTGATACAAAATCTAGATATTGGAATATCAGATTTCAAAGAAATCAATGGCCTGAAGTCATAAAGGATAAGGTAGATCAAAACAGGTGGTATCTTCTCACAGACCAAATTCTGACTTTCTGACAATATCAATGATAAATATATTTAGAGCAGCTCTTTGTACAGTGGCCATGAATTAAAAACTGAATCAGTGCCCATGCATTGGTGAATAGCTGAACAAGTTGTAGTGCATGTGAACATGATGGAATACTATTATGCTATAAGAAATGATGAAGGGCAAAGTTTCAGAGAAGTATGGAAAGAATTGAAGTGTGTGAAGTGAGTAGAGTGAAGTGAGTAAATTTTTACAATAACATTAGTGGAAAAAAAAACAAATCTGAAAGACTTAAGAATTCTGATCAATGTAATGACTAACCGCAATTTCATAAGACTCACAAAAAAAGCAGGCTGCATATCTCATGATAGGTGATGGATTCAGAATGTGGATAGAAATTTTATTTTTACTTGGCTGATGTGGGTTTTTTTTTTCTAGATATAGACTAGATATATTTGTAATGGGGGTCTTGTTGTTCTTTCTTTGTCAATGGGAGTTGGGGGCGGTGAGAGGGAGAGAAAGTTGATGTTTGTTGATTGAAAAAAATAATTTTAAGAAGTTATTAATGATTAAAAAGGGTAGCCTATTTAAAGAGATGAATATAGTACACCAGGAATCCATTGACCATATCTTGAAATGACAAAAAAAAAACCAGTGGAAGACACTAAATAGAGGCTGCTGAGAATAAATATGTAAGATGATGAAAAAGGCATAGAACATCTCTCATGGCATCATCCCTTGTGCAAAGGTGAGGGAAAATGTTTCTAGGAAAATTGAGATGCCATGTACTGGAAGTGCTTCTTTAGATATTCTGGAAGTGGAACTGATCCTGGTCTGCTAATGCTCTGATTAGGAGAAACCTTTTTCATTGGCTGTGCAGCAGGAATTGGGGGTACCTTAAGAAGGTACTATCTACATGAGCTTCTGTAATTCTTCTTTGACTCTAATGTGGTGGTTTGACTTTATGCTGATTATGTTTGTTGAGAGACAAAGATATAAGAAGTAATTTCCCCGTAAGGACTGTTATATGGCACAGTAGAAACAGCAGTAGGCCTAGAGTGAGTTTAACCCTGGTCTCAAACATTTACTGCGTTACCCAGGGCAAATCACTTAAGCTCCTTTTGCCTCAGTTTCCCCATTTATAAAATGGGTATTATAATAATAGAATCTACCCCCCAAGGTTGTTGGGAAGATCAAGTGAGATAGTCCTTGTAAAGTATTTAGCACAATGCCTGGCACATAGTTGTTTTTGTTTTGTTTTGTTTTGTCCTTTTAAATTATGGTTATGTTTTATGGCTACAATATATGTTGTCACTATTTGTCCTTCACTCTCAAAGTGGACCATGATATCAGGAAGGTGATGTCATGACTTGCAAGTGAATTGGATTTAAGTGAAGAGGGCTATGCCAAGTCACTAGTCTCACTTTCTCTTCCTGAGCCACCTGGGTCCAATGACAAGAGATACACCAGGGTGACTGGAGAAGGCCCTGATGCAGAGGGAGGCCTCAGTCTTTTTAAGCTAAGGTCTTTCTGAGTTCTCACTTTGACTGAGGCAAAGCCCATTCATTGATTAAGGCTAGGTAAGAAATGAGCTAAGAAATGGCCCCTTTTACCTAATCAAAAAAAAAAATCAATCTGGGAAGGGAAAACCCTCAGGATTACTGGTCAAAACAGAAACAATTACTATTTACATTCACTCTGAGCCATCAGGACCCAAACAATGACTACTAAGTGGGTCTGGGCTGGGACCTATTCTTGGCCAATCAATGAGAGCCAGAGTGAATTGGGTTTAAGGCACTGCCTTTAAGAAGGAAACGTATCCTGTAAACCCCAAGATGGCATGCTAGGTTTCAGCCGTCAAGATTTACATTCTTCTGGGCAGAGCATAGCAGGTATGATGCCCTATGATGAGGACCTAGGGAAAGGAAGGAAGTGAAGGGAAGGGGAGGGGCGTAAAAGGGAGGGAAGGAAGCATGACCCTTCCGCCTCCCCGCCTCCCATGCATATACAAATAGTAAGTGCTATGTGAGTGTTAGATTACTATTAAAGATGACATGGAGCTTCTCTAAAGATAAGTCACTTTGTTTCACCATTTGTTCTTTTTCATATGAGTCGAAAGAGATTATTCTGGAGGTTTCATGTAAATTGTGAAAGAGATTTGGGGAGTCTGAGTCCACGGAAAGTTTTATAACAAGCCCAGCACTGATGTCCTGAACAGCAAAGAATGACCACCACGAGTGACCCTAGGGATCTTGTCCTGAAGTAGCCATTCAGAAACTATGAGGCTTTTGGACTTGAACATGGTGTGAGGTATAAAGGAATTGAGCTGTATTTGAGCCTACTCTTGTCAGAGACTGAAGTGGCATGGTGACAGAATCCTAATAAAGCTGCCCCCAGTGCCAATAGTCTAACTTCACTATAGATCTGGCCCCACTGAACGGCAGGCCCACTCACTGTACCTACCTAGCCCCTACTCCCACTCTTGCCAATATCCTAACTTCTCCACATACGCTCCCTAGAACAACAGGTGTGTCCAAGAACTCATAGTTCCTACAGAAACAACAGGTGTGTCCATGTGATGGGAACCCAGCTACTGCCTCTACCTAATCATTGCGCCCAGTACTCAACCATAATCACATCATCCATCTAGCTCAAGACAGGACCACGATAGCTAGCCACTCAGAGGGCAGCATGACCAGAATGTTTAACCTCCGAACCATACATGAGACCCCTCCTCCATTACCTAATCCCTTAACAAACTCCTCCTGCCTTTTAAATATTGATCATATTCCTATATTCTATGTAAATTTCTCCTATGTAATTGCACCTTTACCCTATACAAATCCATCTTGCTTTCTCTGAAGTTGCTGGTTCCTCTTGGAACTTAGCCCATTTTATGAGAGGCATCAATCTCAATAAATGCTTATACTTAGATTAGAGATGGTCTGACTCTGAATTCTTTGAGATGGGTCCACCACAACACATCATGAAACCCCAAGAATTTTGGGTGTACAGAGCTCCCATCTTAACAGTTTTTGGTGTCCCTGGGTTTAAACTGCAACACTTTTTGTTGTTTCCGAGTTTAAACCACAACAATAGGGTAGAGTGTGTCCCTGAGGTGTTGGGGCAAAATGTAGTAAGACTCAGCCCATCAGTGTCAGCCAATTAACCGTGTGCAGTGAGTAGTTAGATAGCAGAGTAGATAGAGTGCTGGGCCTGGAATCAGGAAGAACTGAGTTCAAATTTGACCTCAGACATTTGTATGACACTGGGTAAGTCACTTAAACTCTGTTTGCCTCAGTTTCCTCATCTGTAAAGTGATACAAAAACATGGATAATATAATATAATTAAATAATATAACATAATATAATGGTGCATTAGCATAATAGCACTTATTCTCCCAAGGTTGTTGTGAGAAATGATAATTATAAAGTACTTACTACAGTACCTGATACTCAGCATTGTTGTTGTTTCAGTAGTGTCCAAATTTTCATGACCCCCTTTTGGGGTTTTCTTAGCAAAGATAATTGAGTGATTTGCCATTTCCTTCTCTAGCTCATTTTACAGATGAAGAAACTGAGACAAACAGGTTTAGGTGACTTGCCTAGGTTCATGCACCTAGTTAATAAGTGTCCTAGGTCAAATCTGAACTCAGATCTTCCTGATTCTGGGCCCTGTATTCTATCTGCTGCACTACCTGGCTACCCCTGGTACATGGCAAGTATCTCAAAATGTTATTATTATTTTTTTTTATTATCCTATATTCCTTGAGGCTTTGTCCTAGGTTCTCTTCTTTTCTCCCTCTATATTCTTTTATTCAAATTTATTTATCCAACCTCTCTGGTGACCTCCAGTCTCACATCTTCAACTGCCTGCTGACCATTTCATATTCAATATTCTTTATACATCTTAAACTCTACATGTCTAAAATGGAATCCATTTTCTTCCTTCACAGACTCTTCTCTCTTGTTACTGTCAAGGGCACCATTATTCTCCTAGTAACTAAGGCTCACAAACTAGGTGTCATTCTCAACTCCTCACTCTTTCTCGTCCTCCTTTCTCACATCAACTCAGTTGTCAAGTCTTGTTGATTGCACCTTATAACTGCTATTATATACATCTTCTTCTGTCCTTTCATTCTGTCACCACTCTGGTGCCAGGTCCTTACCACCTCACTTCTTGTACTATTGCAATAATGTTCTGGTTAATCTCTCTGCCTCAAGTTTCCCCTCACTCCAGTCAGTCATCAAATTGATCTTCCTAAAGTATATATCCAATCATTTCATTCTTCTAGTAAATAAGCTCCTATGACTCACTCCAGAATGAAATATAAAACCCTCTATTTGACTTTAAAGTCTTTCATAACCTGAACTTTTCCAACCTTTCCAGTACTCATGTATACTCTAATCCAATCACACTGTCCTCTTGTTTTTCACATAAGACATTTCATGTCTCAAGTCTGAGAATTTTCCCACTTGCCCCCTCTGCCTAGAATGTTCTCCTTCCTCACCCAGTGAGAAAGCTATAGCAATACCAAGGGAGTAAGCTGTATTTGTATTTCTATCATAATCCAGTGATCTTTATCATAGATTTTGATTTTCCTTATACCAAACTGTGATATATTTCTTTCAAATTTTGAATCAAATCAAATCAACTGGCATTTATTAAGTGACTATTATATACCAAGAACTGTGATTGATTTTTATCAATGTTCAAAGCACAAGCTAATCTTATCCTAAGAGCACCATTCTGCTCTCAGGAAAGAATGAAATATTTCTTAAAATGCATGTTGTTGTTGCTTTTCCTTCACACTTCTGCTTCTTGGCTTTCATGACTTCCTTTAAGTCTCAACTAAATTACTTTCTGCAAGAAACCTGCTATGGCTCCTCTTAATGAGAGTGCCTTTCCTCTCTTGGCTGTCTCCATTTTATCCTGTATATGTCTTGTGTGTATACACACACACACACACACACACACACATACATATATAATATATATACACATACATATATACATATATATGTATATGTCTTGTCTTGTGTGTATATATATATATAATATTTATATATATACACACCAAATATATATACACAAACAAAAATATATATACACATATATGTGTGTGTGTGTGTGTGTGTGTGTATATAGTTTGTTTGTTTGCATGTCACTTTCCATTTGACTGGGAGCTCCTTGAGAGCAGGGACTGTTTTTGTCTTCCTTTATAGTCCCAGTGTTGGCATACTCCCTGGCACATAGTAGTCACTTTGTAAATTCTAGTTGACTTGATTTGAATTGAAATTTGCAAGAGATACATCACAGTTTGTTATAAGGAAAATCAAAATCTATGGTCCAGCAATACTAGCCTACATGCTGTTCCTTACACATGGTACTTCATCTCTGTATGATACTGAGTATCTGTACCTTTTTACTTACTATCTTCCAAGTCAGAAATGCTCTCCTTTCTGATCATCAACTTCCTATGCTGTAGAATTTCCACCCTAAGATTTCATTCTCCTGACTGGTGATTTCCTCTTTTGTATTACCATTTCAGAAGAAGCTCTACAAAGACATCATGTCATGAATGACTGGATTCACTGTCCTTTTCAATAGCTAATCTTGCCTGATCTCCTCCTCCAACCCCTGCTTTCCAGCTCCCATCTATCTGGGGTCTTCATTAAAATATGTTGGTGGTGACTCTCTTGTTTGTTTGTACTTATATCTCCAACACTTAGCGCAGTTCCTGCGCATATATAGTAAGCACTTAATAAATGTTTTAATCATGTATCTATAATAAAATAAGAACAATTATATTTTTCATATAGCACTGCTGGTATGCAAAAAGCTTTATGAATATTATCTTATCTCATCCTCAAAATAACCCTGTGAGAAAGGTGCTATTTTACAGATGAGGAAACTGAGGCAAGCAGAGGTCCAGTGCAGACTTGGCCAGGTCACAAAGCTAATGAGAGTCTGAAGCCAGATTGGAGCTCACATCTTTCTGATTCCAGGAACAACACTCTATCCACTGTACCACCTAGATCGATCAATCGATTGATCTATCTATCTATCTATCTAGGTCTTTTAGAAACCTGACTGCCTTTAAGACTCAGCTGAAGTACTATCTTCTGCTGGAAGCATGTTCTGGTACCCTGTGCTGCTAACTACCCTTCCCCTCCAAGGCTACTTTGTATCTAGCATGCATGCACTGGGCAGTGGATGAGAGTACTGAACTTGGAATCAGGAAGATTTGAGTTCAAATCCAGCCTCAGATACTTACTAGTTATGTGACTTTAGGAAAACCTCTTTTTGCTTTTGCAATGTCTCAAATGGTCTGCTTCAGTTTCCTTGTCTGCACAATGCTTCACAAATCTCAAAGCATTATTTAAATGCTAACTCTTATAGCTATTATTACTGTGTATACACACACACACACACACACACATCTCTCTCTCTCTATGTGTATGTGTGTGTGTGCGTGCATATGTGTGTGTGTGTGTGTATACATATTTTCACCCACATTAAAATGTAAACTTTTTTAGCCTAGGGAATCTCATTTGTTTTATTTTTTTTCTTTGCATCTCCAGTGCATAGCACAGTAATCAGTAAATAGGAAACAATAAATCCTGATTGACTGATTGATTAACACATTAGAGGTTTAAAAAATGAAAAGAGGCTGACTTGGGACCTTGTATGTTTCCAGTCATTGGAGCTCAGCAAATGAAGAAAGAATGACCACTTATTGGGAATGTTATAGAGAAGATTCCTGTCCAGGTACAGATTACACTCATTGTTTTCTGAAATCTTTTGAAACTCTAAAATTCTGTAATTCCATGTAAAGGTTGGGCCAGATCTACCAGAAATATTCTAGTCCTCATGTACAATTCCTCTTAAAAACCAATATTCACTATCTCTTGTATTAGACACATTTTCTAAAATACCACTTAAAGCCAAGTATATGGAACTCTTAAGTTTATAGATTTTCCCTTTGTTCTAGGAAGGGAAAAAAGTGAATCTTCAGTTAAAAGGAAAAAAGAATTCTGTGAGGGATCATGAAGGTAAATTTAAGAGTTCTTTATATTACAACTAATGTGTAATGCAACTTTGCCTCTATTCCAAAAGAATAAATTACATAGTCGTTAAGTAAATTAATAGGCACTCCTTGGTAGGCAGAGATTTTCAGCAAGAAAAAAACAAGAAGGCGATGGGAAATGATATCATTATTATTGCTTTAAAGTAATTGAAACAATTGCAATTTTTCTCTTAGTAATTTCCCAAATATTGGTGTAAATAAAGTAAGATCCTGAGCTTTAAATAGCATAGTATTCCACCATAAAATTGTTAGAAGAGCTGAGTTCAAATGGTAGAGAGATGAGAGGGAGAATGGAAAACTTGCCTGACTTCTTTATTTACAAATCACTAATTACAAAACACCAAACTCTGGTGTTTTAAATAATGGAGCAAAAACATCATGTTCTGTACTGTGAGGTGATTATCCAACTATAATCCTCCATCAGGTGATGGGGTGTTTTATACAGCTTACTCTTTATACCTGTCTGAAAAAAAAAAAGGTGCAATTTTGATGGTCCTGAAATCAGTGCAGATAAAATAAATGACCTCCCCTCTAGCTACTCTCTACTGTTCTCCATAGAAACATCACAACTTTTTGGTTTTCATGAGGATGGTTTTCAGTGTTGTTTTTTTTTTTTTTTATCTGTTAAACTAGTTCAGGTCTTTTCTTCCTAAACCACACACACACACACACACGTGTACACGCACACACTCATACTTCTGTTCTCAGTGTCTCCATGCATTGTTCCATCTGCCTTTTCAGAATCTTTCTCTGGTTCTCACCTCTCAGAATTCATAGCACCTCTAATGCATTTCTCCAATGTGTTTCCAAAACCTTCTTCAAAATTCACTGCTTGAGAAAGCATATCTTGAATCAATGGAGCTAAATCACCTCATGTTTCCTATAGATCAAAATAATTTTTGTTCAACTTTAAAATTCTATAGACATGTGAAATACCATTATTTAGTGAACCAGACACCAATATGTAGTAGAAAACTGAACTACCATCTGTTGTTGTGGTCAGTTTCTGACTATGTATCCTAAGAGTTTAGTTCCTACCTACTAGGGCCAAGGTCTAAAAAAAACTTGGTAGCTATTTCTATATATGCAAAAGCACCAGCAAACAAACACATATGCTAAATGGAGACAAAACATTCAAACTCTTTACATTTTTTATATACTTCAAAATTTTTGTACCCTTTCAAGATAGTTGCTTGTTAAAATAAGGTGCCTTTAATTTTGAGCCATCCTCCATGATCTATAGCAACTGTGTAGGGCACCGATTTGAGGAAATATCACTGTATCGAGTTTCAATTGTTGATTGATTAAAAAAAAAAGTGCATCCTTATGTTAGGTGAACAGACAAATATCCTATTTTAACAGATAATCTAATCATAAAGACATTTGATGATGACAGTTTCACTGAGGCAGTGTGAATAGGTTCCTGATTCAGGACTATTCAGGCTGAACTCCTCCTGTCTCTGACAAATACTTCTTTCGTATAATGGTGGTCAAGTAATTTAGTCTACCCAGGTCTTAGTTTCACTAGGCCAGCGGTTGTAAACCCTTATGGTATCATGTTTGTCTTTGACAATATGGTGAAGCTTATTGAAATCATGGTTTTAACTAATTGAAAGAAATGCTAAATTTCAATGAGAAGTTAGTGAAGATGAAGAACCAAGTCCCAGTTACATGACTTCCAGTAAGTCACCTAAGTTCTTGGAAACTTATTTATGCTATCTATAAAATAAGCATCATCATCATCATAATCACAATTATACTACAGAGCTGTGAAGAGCAAAATACTTTGTAAAGTGAAAAATGCTCCATGATTTTGAGTTATTGTTTAGCCAATTGACCCAAATAACTGCAAACACCAGAACTGTTGCATTTAAAAATCTATCCCATAGCAATTAGTAAAAACCTGGACTTTGATTCATGAAGACCTGGGTCAAAATCTACTTTTGATTTTCATTAGCTGTAAGACCATGGACATGTCAATGAAGCTCCCTGAGACTCAAGTTTCCTCATCTATAGAATGTGGAGAATGCCTATAATACTAAAGAAATACAAAAAATAACAAACTATGCAAAGATGTTACAAACCATACATTATTATAAAAACAATTTATCCTTGGCTAAGATACAGATACATGCAGCTTTATCTAAACAGTTCATTCAACCTTGCTGTCTTAGATGAAATGGGCTTTTTTAGTCATTGTGAAAGTATTTGGTTACCTCCTCCCTGTCCTTGAACAGAAAATGCTTTCTCATTCTAGTGGCAAACCCTACCGGCTTCATGAACAATATTCTCCTAGAAATTGCCCCTTTCCCTGGTTCAATTTCCTCTTTCTTTACCTCTTCCTCTATTGGGAGAGGTGTTACACAGCTATCCAGAACTGCCAAAGAACGCTGTTAGAATACCAAAGATGGGCTGTGTCCTGTTATTGGAACTGAAAAGTTATAAAAACTAAATCTACACCCTTAAAGGCTGAAACTCCTATCAGTTAGCAGTCTTTCTCAGCATGTATATGCATATGCATATGTACATGTATGTGCATGTGTACGTGTATATGTATATTTGTCTATCTATATGCAAGTGTACACACATATATACACGCAATATACATGTATGTATACATACAGTATATGTGTGTTTGTATATGCATATATACAAATATGCCTATAATATACACATATACATATGTCTTGTGTATCTGCATGTGTGTAAATACGTATATACATGTGCATGTACACATGTACACATATACATACATATATTATGTGTGTATACACACATACGCATTTTCTTCTCTTGAGATAGGCTAATCAGATTCTTTTAACACATACATACAGAACATACAGCTGGTGACTAACATTCTCCTGGGACTCTGAGAGGTCCAGGCTGAGAATTTCCCCAACAATGTTTACCTCATGGGTTTGTTTTTAGTTTTATATGAGGTAATGTATGTAACATGCACTACAAACTCTAAAGTGCCATGTAAATATAAATTGTCATTAGTGGATACTCATAAGTGATTGTATCACATCAATAATGTATTTGTTTTGTTTTTAATATAATTTTTAAATAGTAATAAATACTGAAATCTACCTGAATATACTGTGATTTTGCAATTTGTTGAAGAGCAAAGGTTTCCTTCAACAGTGCAGAAGACAATATATCTATCACTTGATAAGTACATCCTAAAGAGTTGTGCACATATACACATATATGCATATACACATGTGTATGTATGTGTGTATATCCATGCAAAATGTGTATACATATATACAGATAGCTGTATGTATATTGTTATTGCATAAGTTGTATAAGTTGTATGTTATTGTTGTTCAGTCACTCAGCCATGAGTGACACTTCATGATCCCATGGATCATTCTGTCCATGGGGTTTTCTTGGCAAAGTTACTAGAGTGGTTTGCCACTTCCTTCTCCAGTGGATCAAGGCAAACAGGGTTAAGTGACTTGACCAAGATCATATGACTAGTAAGTGTCTGAGATCACATTTGAACTCAGGTCTCCCTGCTCCAGTCCCAGAGCTCTAACCACAGAGTTATCTAGCTGCCTCTTACATGTTGCTTGCATATGCATATACAAATGTGTATATGTATCTATTCATTGATTTATGTTTATGTACTATGTAATGTATACATACACATAAATGTATGCACACACAGAGTACAATATGACACGGAGTATCACACAGAGTATGATAATATGACACACACAGAATATAATATGACCATGCATATAATGTGCATATCTGTGTGTGTATATATATATATATATATATATATATATATGTGTATATGCATATATATACATATGTCTCTCTACACTCACACATATAGGGACACACACAAAAAAATGCAAGCATGCATGCGTGTGGATAAATATAGTTACATGTCAGGGTCTCTGAAGCTACTTCCAATTCTGAAATTTTATTGTTCTGTTTATTCTTTCTTTCTTCTCCTCTGTTTTAGTCTTAGTTCCATCATCTGTAAATAATGAAGTTGATCTAGAATGAATTTTGAATACAAATTGTTTCCAGAGAACATGCATGACAAATTTCAAGGCACTTTATTTTATTAAGTATGAAATTGTCTTCAATCTCAATCCTGTGCTTATTAAAGAGATATTGTACATAATAGGCATATAATAAATTTACCTTGTAAACAAAAATATATTTAAATTTAAATTCGAAAAATAATGAAGAAGAATAAATATGTACACATACTTTTTTTAGTATGCCTATGATTCACTCAATTAAATTCCACAGATGTTAAGTAGTTGCTATATAGAAAGCACATAGTTTCATATCAATATTTAAGAAATTGCATTGTGATGGGAGATGTTTGTGCTCTCCCTATAAGAGGTTCTCCTGTTTTTATAATTTGATTTAGTCAGGGTCTCATCTCTGCCATGAACCAGGTATGGAAAGCTAGACAAATTACTGTAGACCTATGGACCTCAGCTTATTCAGCAGGTAGGTGGTGCAGTAGAAAGAGTGCTGGGGCTGGAGTCAGGAAGACTCATCTTCCTAAGTTCAAATCCAACCTTAAACATTAACTAGCAGTGTGACCTTGGGCAAGTCACTTAACCCTGTTTGCCTCAGTTTTCTCACCTGGAAAATGAACTCAAAAAAGAAATGGCCAACCACTACAGTATCTTTGAGCCCAAAAAACAAAATGGGGTCATGAAGAGTCAGACATGACTGAAAAACAACTCAACAACAAGAGATGAATCTCTTCCACTTCTAAATCTGTAATCCTATGATTCGATCATGTTGAACTTTGGGGAAAAGTACATAAATATTCTCCTGGAAGAGCAGTAATTGCACAGTATAAAACAAAAATTAATTTTTACAGGCATTTGGAGCTCTGTTTCACAATTCCTTGAAGAGATTAACTTTTTAGCATTTATTTTATCTTTATTTAAAATGATTCCTGCTTTCCACATTTTTGTTTTAATACTGCTATCATGAAGACTGACAGGAAGGATTGTGGCAGAGTAGCAAGAACTATGGCTCCAAAGGGCACCTGGGTTAAAATCCCACTTCTGATACTTACTACCTGTATTACCTTGGTCCAGTCCCTTAACTTCACTAGGGCTCATTTTCCTGATATGTAAAATGAGATATTCCTTCAAGTTCTAGTTCTAGTTCTTTGGTGTTCTGCTCAAGCTTCAGTATCCAATGAACAATACATCCTCTTATTTTTTCTGTTTCTTTTTTTTTTTTATAATTTCTAAACACTGATTTTCATGGACATAGTCTCGTAAAGCTTTATGATTTCTACACACATTTCACTTTTTTTCTGGTGCATGTTTTATTCAACTCCACATTAAACCAAAGCACTAAATGCTTATTTATGTGAACCAATCATAGTGTGATGGCAACATAGTTTAATCTGAATGACTCTATCATGGGTTTGGAGTAAGTTTTGTATTTTAAGAATCCCTTCTGTCTTAGTACTACGACAACATAATTTGCTGAAATGGCTTTTCATAAAAATAAGTACCATAAAATATTATGAAGTGAGTTGAAAAATGGGTATATGCCAGTAAAAATTAAATAGCTTCAATAAAATAATCAAGTAATTTATCAGTAGAATTCAGTAAAAATATAGAACCTTAATTATGCTACATTTTTGGACGTTTGCCTTGACACCAGTGACAGACAGAAGTTTTTGAACACTAATTTTTCCCAAAGATGATGCAGGAGAAACTTGATGAAATTTTATTTTATTTCATATGCAACATGTCTCTGTTCCTGACTTTTTCCCTTGTGGTGTTTGGAACCACTGATGTCTGCCTATCATGACCAGACCTCCACTTTGTCATTTGGGGTCATAGAATGTGATGGTTCTCGTTACCATGTTACAGGAATTATGATCACCCTGATGGTTTATTGAGAGAGCTAGAAAGATTAAGGAAGTATAGGCTGGACAAGATGGGGGAGACAAAAAGGAGAAGGATGTACAGTCATGGAGGGAAAGACAAAGAACACCATTTTAAAAATTCTTTTGGAAAATAGGGTTTATGAGATAATCACTCTTTTTTTTTCCTTGAGCAGAAAAGAAAAAGAAAGGAAAATATAAAGGAAGTAAAATATAAAGATAATAGGATCCAGGAAAAAAAAAAAGATAGTTACAAAAAGAGTTGGGGAGATAATAAAAAATAATGGAGGAAATAGATTGGAAGAAAGGCAGCAGGATCTAATTAGTGACAAAATATTCCCGTGTGGATCATTTGGAGAAATGATGCAGAGGACATAGGAATAGGAAACATCAGTGTAAGATCAAATTATTAGACTGATTAGTATTTCACCCATGCACGTATATTTACATACATATGTATTATTTTAGATATGTATGTCTATATGTACAGCTCTTATTGAGCTATACATGTAACATATTAGCTATGAACATTCATATCTAAATAAATTCACCTGCATTCAACTTGTAATACAAACATCTTGTGAGTAATCATCACACTTTGATATGCACAAGCTCACTTTTCTCCAGCACCTAGACCAAAGCTCTGTATATTATAGGTAGTCTATAACTGTCAGTAAAAGTGACGAGTTAAACCCTGGCCTCCTTATGTAGTCTACCCGTATAATACTCAGAGTAGACATATACGACAAAATATCACTTGAAAAAGAAAATCAAAACTCAAAGAGAGTGAGTTTTCTTCCTCCTATAGTTTTACCTTTTAGCTACACCCTCTCATGACTCTCTGAAAGGCTAGAGGGTTCAAATAACTATGTAATGCTTCCTTCATTATTTGGATTACTTAATTTGGTTCCTTTTATTGCCTAACCATCCGTAGTTCAGAAAGAGTCATCAAGTGCTTGGGGTGACCAAATGTGAACCATTTCTATTCACCATCATTTGATGTAATTTCAGTGTTAACTCATCCACTTTAAAATGTCAGCAACACTCGTGCAAATTGAATGAAACATAGAAACTTTGGTTTTTCAGAGCGACATCAGAGGTCACAAATGAGAGCTAAATAGTCAGCAGTACTTAATCCCAGGACCAGCAGGGTGGTGCAGTGGGGGGAGCATTATAAAGCGATGCAAAGTGCTGCAGAAAAAAGGATTCATCATAAGGTTAACAGCACTACCTGTCCAGTACTCAAAGCCTTCTTATGATTTGTGAAAGTTGAAGGTCAAATGAGTAGAACTAGCAGAGTCCAATTTGGAAACTGACCTGAAGAGGACATCTAATGGAACACCCTGCACCTAGGCATGTGGCTCAAGTGATACTGGTTTGATTGGACTGAGGTCAATAGTCAAAAGTAAAAAGATTGGGATGATATTTTCACAAGATCAAAAAGGACTAAAGATTCCTATCTAAATCAATTCAAGTAATACTTAGTAATTTCCAACTATTCCATATGCAAGGCATATAGCCAGCTCGACATGAAGAGCCAATATTTGACTCAGACTCGGGTTCAAGTTTCCCTTTGCATGGTCTAAGCAACAGTGGACAAGTCTCTCTGTCAATACTCCAATCACATTACTTAAGAGACAGACCAAGGTGAAATGACTGTCACATAGCTGATCTCCCTAACTTCAGGTCCAATGCTTTCTCCATTGTACCGTGTAACTGCCTCAAGATGAGATTTTTTTGTACAAGCTAGTGGAAATGGACTTCATATAAAATGATTAGATTATCATAATGAACAATAAGCTCAGAAAGGTATGTTAGAGTCTGATTGCATAGAGCTACCATTCTGAGAATTTGGCAATTTACCCTAGAATTAATAGGGATCCATTGAAGTTTCTTGAATAGGGGAATGACAGTTAAGATTTGTACTCTACATAGATTGTGATGGCAGATATATAGAAGATATACTGGAGACCAGTTGGGAGATTGTTAACAATAGTTTAGGTAAAAAGAGATGAGAGGCCTGGCATTGAAGTCTGGCCATTCTATAAATAAGGAAACACACTTAAAAATATTTCTGATTGTCAAATTATGGAGAAAAATTTCCTATCCCATAACACCAGGCATCACCTAAGATTGAAGCATTGATTAATTCTGGGTTGAAAACTAATATCCTTTGTGGTTTCACTAGATACATTCCTTCTACCTGAGACAATACTATTAATAACTACTTTCTGATGTAGTGGCATATCTACTTAACAATGGCCAAGTAGAATATCTATTCTAACCTGTACAGATTTGAGACTTGGAAGTTTCTGGGCATTTGTAACATCTAGGATGTTTAACACCTCTTTAGTCTCACTAAAGATTTATGAATTTACAAAGCTTTAATACTAAAATAATCAATTTCCTAGCCCTTCTAAAATCCCTTGTATCCAATTGCTCCCCCCCCGCCATTCCTGATGATCAGAAGTCAAGCAATTTATGGACATTTGTTTCATTTTTTCTTGAATAACAAATCCCACATGGGTTAACACAAAGGAGGCCTCTGCCTTTGTACTTAGCCTTCAGTTCAATGTTTGATAATAAATCAACATCCTGTTTATAGAATGTCAGTCACCAAAGGAAAGTTTACTTAGAGATGGCAAATTTATTGAAATTTAATGCAGACAAGAATCATATTTCATCTATAGCACTTCAGGAGTAAAAATTAATGGCAGATAGATTAGCTGGATTAAATTGGAGGCTGGTAAAAAAAAATTCTGAATGCAAAGGTTTATGTTTATGCAAAAATCATGCAAGGCAGATAATGATGCTGATACACAAAGTGAGGGTATGGCAATCTAAAGATACCCCTAAAGCTGTTAAATATATTCAGTATCTGGAGTTTCACTAAGAACAAGTTATCTGAAAAAAATATTTAAAATTAGTTAGATTATAATATTTTATATTTGTTATATAATATATTATGACATAACATATTACATTTAAATGTCCAAAGTTTTTTTTGTAGTTGGAAAAAATGTTATATAGTGCATAGAGGCTAGATTTGGAGTTTGGAAGAGCTAGTCTTGGATTTACACAAATATTTATCAGTAAAAATCTAGGTAAGTTAATGAAACTCAGTGAACCTCACCTTCCTCACCTGAAATATGCATTTGATGACCTCTAAGATCCCATCTGTCTATAAATACATGATCCCATGATTTATTTCTACTATTGAAAGGGAGGTCACTGAGAGTTTGTGACTAGAAAACAAGAGGTAGAAAGAAATGTTTGGGCTGTCAATTTGTTATTAAGGAAAGTGATCATCCTGGGTCTTTAAACAGCATTTTATTCCATAACCAGAAATAAATGCTTCTTTAAAAAAAAACAAAAGCAAAAATAAACAATAGCTAATTGTTCCAATGCCATTGATTTACTAATCGTAATGGTCAGTAATGCAAAAAACAGTTTGAAAAATAAAATGAAATTTCAGGAACAGAGGCAAAATGCCTCTTTTCGTCTCCTGTTTAAAAAATATGGTTTGATGCAAAAGAACAGAGTCTACCACTTGGACGAGATCTCCACTAGCAAAATGGTCAGACTGTGACTGATCCAGTCATTTCAGCTGTGTTAATAACACATCTAGATAACCCCAAGATCAATTCTGCCATAGTGATGTGTATTGATTGCTGAAGTAGCTAGAAAAGACTCTTGTTAAATTCAATAGCCACATACAGACACAGTTGATGTTAACAGAGAAGTTTAGAGGAAGGAAAAAATCCCTTAAGATCTCAATGGTCCTGGAATGAATGAAAGAAAGGACATTTATTAAGGCCTTCCTATATGCCAAGCACTGTGCTAAGAAATGAGGCTACCCATTAAAAAAAGAGATAGTCCTCACCTTCCATGAGCTTACATTCAAATGGGAAGACAAGCCACATGAAAGAGTGTTCTCTACGGATAAGTGTTTTAGTTTGGTGAGTCACAGGGATGATGAGTAGAGCCACAGCGGAACAAATTGGCCTGTCCTTTCAAGTAGTACTGATTTGCTTGGGGGTGAGGGTGGGGAAAAGAATTAGTAGAGTTGGAACTGGGGTGTTATAGACTCAAAGCATTAAGAAAAGAATATGTAGAAATAAAGGAGTGCATTTAGATTGATAAAATTATGTGGGAAAAGAAAGTATTCTAGTGAGAAAACATAAAACATGTTCAGAGGAGAGAGTGAACCATTTTGGCTAGGCTAGAACAATGGTTACATGTAATATTAATAACTAGCATTTATGTAGCTCTTTAAGATTAGCAAAGCACTTTAAAGATATAGTCTAATTTTCTCCCCTCATGTCAATCCTCAGAGATAGGTGTTATTTTCTCAATTTCATAGATGAGGAAACGGAAGTTAAGTGACTTACTCAAGGTCACATGACTAGTAAATATTCTGAGCCAGAATTTCAAATCAGATCTTCACTCCTGGTAAAGCAATGGATCCACTGGACCACCTACTTGTAGAAGTGGCATGAGAGGAGCCTACAGTAAAAAGTTGTGGTAATATAGTAGAGGTTTCTGAACGGTTGAATGACTCAGGAATTTAAATTTTAGTGAGGAGTACAAAGTTTTAGGAAAATTAACTTTTCAGCTATAAGTAGTATGAATCAAGGTGGTAGAAAGAGGGCAGCTAGAGGCAAGAAAACCAGTAAAAAAATAAATTGCAAAACATTATCACAAGCACCTGAATTATGATAAGGACATCTGGAATCTAAAAGCAGAAATCACTGCCAAATTTATAGAAGAAGACTGACAGTACTTAGTAGTAGTTAATGGAAGAGCAAAAGAAAGGGAGTAAGTAATTGAAGAAACAATCAGAAGTTTAAGCCTGGGAGACTGGAAGATGAGTACTATGAGAATTATGAACATCAGCAAGGGGAGCTGGATTTGGAGGGAAAGACAGATTGTACAATTCTGGACGTGGTAATTCTGAGTCAGAGGCACAGTAAGTAGAGGGCTGTCTCTGGAATTAGGAAATCCTGGGTTCAAGTCCCACCTATCTTAGTTTAGAGGTGCCAGCTCTTCCAAATAGAAGTGCTTGAAAGTGGTTGGAAATGTGGGACCTGAGCTTGGGAGGGTTTTCAAAGCAATAAATAAAGGTTTGAGAGTCACTCCAGACACATATGAGGAGTAAAGCAAAGAAAGTGGCTACAATCTCCAACGGAGATCATATTGGAAAAAAATGAATAGAGAAACAAAATAAGAACCTGGAGAATATCTATATGTAAGGTATGTGGGGAAGAAGAGAATCGAGTGAAAGAGGAGTAGATAAAGTGAGAGAAGTAGGATAATGTGTCATCTTCACAAATGGCAAAGAGGGAAATAGTTATAAAATGGAAATATGGATGATAAGCCTCAACAGATGTGGCAGAAATGCTAAGAATGATGAGGACCGAGAAAATGTCAGTGGCTTTGCTGTTTAGAAGGCTGATGGTGATTATAAAATGGGCAGTTTGAGAAAAATGTTAAGGGTACAAGCCAAGTTGCAAGAGAAAATCAGAGTGAATTGTGAAATAAAGGCAGAGTACTTCTTAAGCATTTGGGTCAAGTGAAGGGATTTTTTTTTTCTTAAGCTATGAGAGATGTGTGCACGTTTCCAGGCAGAGAGGAAGAAGAAAGTGCAAGTAAATTGAATCATACAGAAAGAAAAATTATAAAGCCAATCCTACCCTATACTTTCTGTGAGTGTTGGGAGGAAGTTTATTTTTTTTTCTCTCTTTCTTTAAATGCAGATGTTTCTATAAAAGCATACTGTGGATTTGCAAAATCACTACTAAATATAGTATATCCCTAACATGCAGTTTTTTTTTTTCTCAAAAAAAAATTGCTGCCAAATTGCTACCTCTCATTCAGCTGCCAAACTACATGCCCAACTGGTAAATGTAATTTGCTAAGGAATATGTATGGTGGCTGGCAGCAAAATCATGGTGGGAACTGCTTATGTCGAAATACCTCCAAGGCATTCCAGCAGGAAACCAGCTACTTCTGGAGAATTTCCTCTTGAAGAAAGGTTCAATGATCTTTAGGGGGAGATTTGAGTATAACTGGGGAGCAGCTTTGTGGTATTCATATAAAATTATTCTCTCATCAGAAGAACTGTCAATAACATTCCATCAGTTTTGACAGCTCACCTTATCTTCATCTCTGTACTTCATGGTTAGTGCGAGAGATATTTTCATGATGTTTAAGAGAATAATGATGATTTCACCATGAAAAAGGAGGAAAGGTCCCCACATCCTCCCACGTCTGAAGAAAGCAGTAACAAAAGCTAGGTATTTCTCCTGCTAGCTTTTCCATAGCTCTGCAGGAAACTCTCCATGTCTCACTAACAAGATTTCTAATAAAGGTCAGTGTTCTGATATTCACAGAGAATTTTTCAAGGTTCGTGCATCTGTAAACAAGGGATGGGTGACAACTTCTGAAGGCTTAGATGATTTTTTATTTTAATCAAATGTTATAAACTATTGATGTTTGCTCCTGAATTTGTAGTAACAAAATAAAATAATAATATCCCTGTTGAAGACAGTAGATGACATGGTGTGAGATGCACCCAAATACATTAATAGATAACATGGTGCTGCTTTGTCTTTCTATATGTCATTTCTATTGAGTATTTCTATTACTATTGCTAACCTGAAAACATATCCAAACCCAGGAAGATCAAAGAAAGATAACCTCATATGATTTATATAAATATGTATATATATATACATATATATATATACATAAAATATATAGAGGCATGTAACTTGTCTATAGCATTTAAGAAGACTAGTCAGCATTAATATAGCACTTACTATGGGCCAAACATTATGCTAAGTGCTTTATTAATTACTATCTCATTTGACCCTCCAGACAATTCTGGGAGGTGTTATTATTTTTCCCTTTTATAGATGAGGAAATTGAAACAGAGATTAAGTGACTTGCCCAGGGTCACAAGGCTAGTAAGTACCTGAGGGTTGAATTTGAACTCAGGTCTTCTTGATTCCAATATGTCTTTTAATTATTACTACTAGCATTAGAGAACCCTAAAGCTAGAAGGAACTATAATGGTAATGAAATACTTAGAGATCCCCTAGTAAAATTAGTTCCTTTTACAGTTACAGAAATGGAGATTTAAAGTCATGCAGCTAATTTTCAAAGCTAGAACTGGGATCCAGGTCAGTGTTCTTCAGAGTACCATATTAACATTTTGAATATTAAATAAAAAAATGAATGGAGTAAACTTGTTTGTACTAAGTACTTCAGGCTTGGTTAGGTATAGTTTAATTGGTTAATTTAAAATTTATTTCTGATGGAAAGAGTGTAATATGAGGGCATCCTCTTTCCTTCAAAAGGCATATCTCAAACTCCAGGGTGGGAAGGAGACTTAAAAAAATACCTTAAAAGAATTAAATACTTAAAACATCTTTTTAATTTTAGAAGATTTTTATACTTAAAGGAAAAAACGTATACATATTTTTTTAAATTTATTTTTTATTTACTCATTTACTTTTAATTTACAAGATTCAGTTCCACAATCACTTGGGTTTCAGATTTTCTCCCCTCCCTTCCCCCCCCCCC
>CM053591.1:127705385-127734425 GCA_028646515.1 Pseudochirops corinnae
GTATAGCTATATAGATATAGATATAAGTATAGAGTTATAGATATAGATATATATCAATAGATAGATAGATAGACAGATAGATAGATAGATAGATAGACAGATAGATAATACATTTTCCCTGCATAGAATGTAAGCTCTTTTAGGTCAATGGCTGTTTTTGTTTTGTCTTTGAATTCTCTAATACATGGCATGCACTTAATAAACATTGGTTGGTTCATTCATTTTTGCCTTATCCTTCTAGACCATAATATTCATGATAGTAAGTACCATTATTAATAAAATCTATCTCTCTGCCTCAGCAGTGGCACAATATTTTGTATTCAATGAACAATAAATAAATGTTGGTTGGATGAATTAACGTGCATTTGTCCACCAAGCCCCATTTTTCTCAGCCTACTCTGAACATCTGAGAATTTAGGCTAAAGGAAAATAATCTTGTGGCAAGTAATTTAACATTTCAAAACCTCAGTTTCCTCAGTTATAATATATATTATTTATAATATATATATTATATATATATATATATAATATATATATCCAGTGGTCTGGATTAGATCCCTCAAATGTTCCTTTAAACTCCATATTCTAGGATCCTTAATTTTAGGAAAAAAAAACATACCTATGGAAAATTAATGGCCTAAGATAATTGCTAATGATACAAATATTAAGTTATACCTTATACCTAGTAAATAAGCGATGTCACTGCTGGGGATGAGGAAGGAAGATTTTGCAAGGACAGGAACATTAATGCATTTTTTAATGGAGCAATGGATTTATCCAATCTTTCTGGAAACCAATGTGGAATTATGTGAAGAGAGTGATTTAAATGTCAATACCATTTGACTCAGAGATTCTACTGTTAGGCATATACCCCAAGGAGATCAATGCTAAAAAGAAAGGCCTTAAAATAGAAACAAAATGGGTGTCGATGCATTGGGTATTGGATTAAAAATTTATCACACAAGAATATCATGGAATATTATTCTGTTATGAAAATTATCTAATGTGATGATTATAGAGAAACATTGATTGATATAAAGTAATCAGAAATAGGGAAATGATGTTGTCAATGACTACAGCAATGTAAATGGAAAGAACAACGACAAAAAATTGGAACTGAATTCTAGCAATGATAATGCTTTAGCTGGGCCCCAAAGAGGAGATATGAGAAAGGCTTTCCCTGTTCTCTTTTATGAGTGTATGGAGGGAGGGGTAGATTATGATGATGGAACACTCCATAGAATGCAAGACTTTTTGGATGTGTTGTGAGGTATTAATTAAGCCATGTTTTGTTTCTTTGTTTGTTCTCCACATTGTTTTAATTCTTTATTTTAAAGAATTGCTCTGACGGGAGGAAAAGAGATTGGGAAATTGGGAAAAATACAGGTGATATAAAATCAAAAGATATCAATAAAATACAGAATAGATAAAATGTGATCTGCATCAGTGGAGATAAGAATTCATTTCAAGGAAATTACAAGGAAATTGAAGATTTGAAGTAAAAGAAAGATGGCAAATTACAATGATCCATGTCATTGTCAGAAATTTCATTCCACAAAATTACCCCTGCTTCTTCTATTTCCTTCCTGGTCATCAGTGCTTTCACTTAGGAACACCTCTTCCTTCATCACTGCCTCTTCTGCCATCTCTATCTTTTGCCTTCACAGCAACATTAACAGTCTCTTCTGTTGCCACATGTTTTGTTCATGCGACCTCTCATCCTCCACCCTGTTTTTGCACTAAGGAGATGAGCACCTCCTTTATCCCATCCTCCAGACCTCTCTCTCACAGATTACATAGTCATGTAATTTTGTTTGTGTTACTGTTTTGTTTGTTTTTGTAACATGACAAAAAGTTGCTTTCATTCCAAGAATTTGTTCATTGGAATGCACCTATAAATAGAAATAGAATTGATATTCCTTCCAAATTCACAAGAGGAAGTATTGTATCTTGAGAATAGAAATCTGGCCTCTGAGCCAAGAAGATAGGGCTCAAGTCTTTTCCTCTGATATATATTGGTTTCTTGTATTTCAATAATAAAAATAAAACTTTACTGTATAAAGTATCGTGTTGTTTTTGTTGTTGAGTGATTTCAGTTGTATCTGACTTTTGTGACCCCATTTGGGGTTTTCTTGACAAGGATACTAGAGTGATTTCCCATTCGTTCTCCAGTTCATTTTACAGATGAAGAAACCCAGGCAAAAAGGGTTAAGTGACTTGCCCAGGATCACACAGCTAGTGTGTCTAAAGTCAGACTTGACCTCAGGAAAAGAATTGCAGTAGAGAAGATATAAGAGCTACGATGGAACTGGGTCCTTATTTTAACAAATAAAAGTTAGAATTATAAGAGAGAACTGGAAGAAACAATATAAAGTGAATTTTGAAAGTAATCTTATAGATACCAACATGAACCTCCCCCTTATATGAATTGTGTCTATGATTAATGTTTAGCAACACAGAATATTAGTTGAACCAATGGAATTCCTTTAATATACCACTTTTCTTAAAGTGCTAAAGAAGCTGTAAATACCCAAGGATGGCTGATGCTGCTTGAAGACAATTCCACAATATTTCTTAAGATTTGTCTCTAACCAGAAGTAAGCAATGTAGGGATAACCTAAAGGTGTCATTCTACTGCCAAAAGCTTTCAAATCATCCTTTAAGATAAAATTTCTCCCATTCTCTACTTGCAGAAGCTTTCACTTGAAATAATATTAAGAACATTTTTCTGACCTTCTACTTGGAAAGTGCCTCTGTCAGCATCCAATTCAAGTTATGCTTCTCTTTTTCAAGGATATTTTTCAATTCTCCCCACATCTCTAATTTTATTGTAGTTTACTCCCCCTAGCCTACCCCTATTCTTTTCATTTTCTTTCTCTGTCCTCCCTACCATTATGGTTTGCAGATTGGTTTTTCCTCCTATTTCTCTCTATGTGCCTTCTTTGATATTTCCACCTCTGCCTAACATTTGTTCCCATGTAGTGGATTCACCCTGAAAAGCCAACAGACAGAAATGAAAATAATTGACATGAAACAGTATTGCCTTCTCTGTATTCTCATAGGTTCTTCAAGCTGAGAAGCTTAATACATGAAAACTGTCAGATGCAGTATGACAAAACTTTCCTACCTCCATGTGACCATTTCAATAGCAGAGAATTGGTCATTTGCATTCCACAGACTTATCTCGCATGTCAGTAGTACTATAGAAATGCTCTTGTTTTGTTTTTGCAAGCACATGCCATGGTGATCTCATCGGTGCCTTTTAGATATATCTTTTCCATTTTTATTACTTAGTTACCACCCTGGACCCCACTTGTGTTTTAAACATTTCTTCTAAAAGGTGAGATGTCAGGATTAGTGTAATTAATAATTCTTAGCACTTAGAGCATTCAGGTTCCATGGGCAACACACTTTGGAATCCATGATTAATCATCTCATCACCTTTAAGAGACTAGTGTTATTATTATTAATCCCTAGAGTCAAATTATTTAAAACTCAGCAAAACTCTTATTTTGTTGTTGTTTAATATGTCTCCTTGAATAGCAAATAACTGTGAGGAGAGATTGTTTTAAAATCTAACAGTAGTAACACCAAACATTACTAATTTGTCACTGCTATAAAACTTAAAAGGAGACAAGATTATGAATAACCATATATTTTATGTAATTATATGACAACATACTGAAAAGTAACAGATATTCTCTCATCTGTTGCCTTTTCTCTACTCATGTGATTATCACCTAATCTCAAGGCTTTGTCAAGTAATGAAATGGATAGAGCACTAGACAGGGTCTGGAAGATGGAATTCAAATCTTACTTTAGAAACTTATAGCTTTGCAACCCCAAGCACTTTCCCTCTGCTAGCCTCAGTTTCCTCTTCCATGAAATAAGGAGAATAATGGTATCCCCAGGAGTGTTGTTGTATCAAATGAAATGCCATAGCTTTGTAAACTTTAAAGCATAATAGTAGCGAGGCACACGTATGAGATAAAACAAACATGGCCAAGGTTTAACTTATAACACCTGCTCTGTAAGTGCTTCTCTTTGTGCAGAGACCTCATGCAGAAGAACCCTTTGTTGTTTTTTTATTCATCTTTAGTTCTCAAAGAGGACTAATGACATCATGAGGGTGGTGTCTTGACTTGCATGTGAATTGGATTTAAGTGATGCAGGACTGTACAAAGTTGTCAGCCTCACTCTCTCCTCCAGAGTCATCAAAGTCCAGTGTCAAGAGTCAAGATGACTGACAATGACTGAGGATGCGATACGTGACCTTGGCTTCTCTCCTTAGGTCTTTCCTGGGTCTCAGTTTGTCTGAGGCAATGCCTATTCAACAATTAAGAACTGAGACAAAAGATGGCCTAATATACTTTCACAAAAGTATCAGTCTGGGAAGAAAAGACACTTAAAGTTTCTAGCCAGAATAAAAACAATTGCCACTGAAATAGTACAGGAATAATAATGTCATTCAGTCAGTCAAGAAACATTTGTTAAGCTCTTGTTATGTGTAAGGCACTATACTAAGTATCCATATCTTCCTCAAAAATCTTCATAGTTCACTATTACTTCTAGGATAAATCTCACCCTAGCAGCTAAAGCCCAGGAAAATTTAGCTCCAAAATGCCTCTCCAGACCTGCTTTATATTATATCACCTTCACACACACTGCATTACTGCCAAACTACATAACTAGCTGCTTTCCAAAGCCAATAGTATCTCCACTATACAATCTGTGCCTTTGCAGTTGGTTCCACATATCTGGAATGGGCTACTTTAGCTTCCTTTAAGTTCCAGTTCAGCAGAGAACTGGGGGGAAAAAATTTACAGCACAAATCTCTGATAAAGGTCTTGTTTCTCAAATATATAGAGAACTCAGTCAAATTTATAAGAATACAAGTCCTTCCTCAATCAATAAATGATCAGAGGATAAAAACAGGCAGTTTTCAGATAAAGTAATCAATGGTATCTATAGTCTAATGTTCTAAATCACTATTTATTAGAGAAATGCATATTAAAACACCTCTGAGATATCACCTCATACTCATCAGAATGGCTAATGTGACAAAACGGGAAAATGATAAATGTTGGGGGGATGTGGGAAAACTGGACACCCGCGTATTGTAGGTGGATTTGTGAACTGAGTCAGCCATTCTGAAGAGCAATTGGGAACTATGTTCAAAGCTGTGTGTACTCTTTGATCAACAATACCATTACTAGGTCTGTATGCCAGAGATTTTAAAAAAAGAATCTATTTGCACAAAAATATTTATAGCAGCAATTTTATAGTGGCTAAAAATTTAAAATTGAGGGGATGCCCCCCATCAATCAGGGAATGAATGAACAAGTTGTGGTATATGATTGTAATGCAATATTACTGTGTTATAAGAAATAGCAATCAGAATGATTTCAGGAAAAAAAAAAAAACCTGGAAAGACTTACATGAACTGTTGCTAAGTGAAATGAGCAGAACCAGGAAAACTTTGTACACAGTAACAACAATATTGTTCAACGAACAACTGTGAATGATTTAGCTATTCTCAGCAATGCAACAATCCTAAGACAATCCCAAAGGACTGATGATTAAAAACACTACCCTCCTCCAGTGGAAGAACTAATATCATCTGAATACAGACTGAAGCATGCTATTTTTCTATTTCTTTCTCTCTTTGTTGAAGTTTTCTTGCACAAAAATATTAATAGGAAAATATTTTATATGATTGCACATGTATAACCTATATCAGATTACTTACCATCTCAGGGAGTATGTAAAGAAGGGAGGAGTAGAATTTGTAACTCAAAACTTTAAAAAAAAAGGAATGTTAAAAATTATTTTTAAATGCAATTAGTGAAAAAATGAAATATTCTTTTAGAAAAATTCTAGTTCAGGTATCTCTTTATCCAGAGGGCCTTTCCTGATGCCCCAATTATTAATATTTTCTATTTCCACAAATTTCCTCATATTAATTTTTTGAGTATATTATTAACCCTCCACTATCTGAAGACAGTGATTGCATTTTTTTCTTTGTGCCCTCTGACTATAGCATAGCTCCTTGTACATGGTAAGCATTTTAATAAATGTTTATTAAACTGAATTGAATTATCTATGCTCTTAGGCATCAGTTTATTTATTTGTAAAATGAAGAAGTTAGACCAGATAATTTCTAAGACTCCTTTCCTCTCTAGAATCCCATGACATAGAATTTATAATTTGGCTTCCATGTCTTCTTATTTGACAAACAGATTAAATTGCTACTGGCTGACAGAGTTTCTAGGTTCTTTGGCCTCTTTATTTTGGTGACCACTTTTCATTGTTATCTATATCTATTATCTATACATCACCTCCCTCTATCTTTATATCCATAGTTATCTATATTTATATTGATTCTCTGTTTCTGTCTCTCTATTTACCTATCTTTAACTCTATATCTACCTATAGAAAGATATAAAAATATTGACATAATACATAGTCATATAGATGACCTGTCATGTCAATGAGCATAAATAAACACACATGCATATATACACATGTGTACATACATATATGCAGTATACATATATGGTACGCATATAATACATACAGTAGGTGTATATAATACTTGCAGAAGTTTTTTTGGGGGGGAAGTACACTATGAGTCAGGGAATCAGGAAAAATTTCGTATAGAAGGTAGCACTTGATCTGAGTTTTAAAGGAAAGGATGTTTACTAAGAGGCAGAGGTGAAGAGATGCATTTTTCCTATGGCTCCTCTCTGGTCTACTCTGTCTCCACACTAGTTGCTTAGCTTGCCTACAGATAACTGTACCATAAAAGGTTCTCATCAATTGTTGAGTTCCTGCTCAGGTCCACCATATATCATGAAATCCCTAGTCACCCTCTGATCTGTTTCACCAATCTTATGCTTACACCAATCTTGCTTCCATAAAGGGATTCTCCTCTACCCTTTTCAGAGGAAGGTTTTTATGTTTATGTTTTATATTTCCCTCTTGGGAGGAGGGACCATGTTGTTTTTTTAGCCGATAGTAAGCACTTTGTAAATGTATTATTTATTTGCTGTACATGGTAGAAAGCTAGTAAAAAAAAAAGGCAGTGATACAGGATATGAAGTATCATGTGTTAGAAAGAGTAAAAGGGCTAAATTTACTACACCATCAATCACAGAATGAGGAGTAATGAATTCAAAGACTGAAAAAGTAAATTTGACTTAGACTGTGTAGGGTTTTAACTGTCTAACGGAGATTTTGGGAGTACTAAGCTCAAACCTGGTCTCCAGAGGATTGCTAGAATCTCAGGGCTCTAGGGGCAATCCTAAAAGTCTATGGGGCCATAGTCTTCCCTAATACTATTTTTTATGAGCCCCCAATAGTGTGCTTCCCTCATTGATTGATATCGATGTCAGTGGTATTTTCTTAGGTAAAAAAGTAAGGACGGTTATTTGAAAAAAAAATTCTGCCAAATATGGGACTTACTTTCTTAGAGGCATTTATAGATTCTTAATAAAAGTAGGATCAAACTTGGAGAACAATTGTGGCAAAGGGGTAACTGACAAAATGCTTCCCTTACATAGGGTATAGGTTTCTATTGAGGTTTTATAGAGTCCTACAAAATAGATTTTCCTCAGTGTATCTGGTTTGTCCCTGGATCCCAACCCTGGTAATGTTGTCAACCACTGAAATTCACCATATTGTTCTCATGTCAAAGTGGGGTAGGTGGGTGGGGCAAAGATTCTTCCCCTTTACCCTCCAGCAAGCTCTCCCCCCTCCCCATTACCTACTTGGTTGGAAATGTTTCGGCCATTAAGATTGCCCAACAATGACATTTGTGCTTTAAATGGTTTCTTATCTAAACCCTACAATGTGTGAAAGATTCATTTCCTGTGTAGTACCCCTTTATTTCATCTCATTGATTACTATTTCTAAAGTTATTAAGGATTTCTTTTATTTAGTTTGAAGTCTTGGATTAATTGATTGATTTGATTAGTAATATTTTCACATCTAGAGCTATCAGGATTAGAGTATCTTACTAATTAACTGAAGTGGGGTGAAGTGATTGATTTATTGATGCAATTAGTGCCCCACCCTTATATAAAAAACAAAGAGTTTATCTTTCATGCTAAAGGTAATAAGGACCTATTGGAAGTTGTTGAGTAAAGGATGACATGCTGAAATGTGTAATATGAATTGCAATGGGGAGAGCAATTATGAGGCTATTACAATTGTTGTGATGATAGATGAAAAAGCCCTGAACTAGAGTTGTGACTGTGTGAGCAGAGAGAAAGTAGTAAACATCAGACATGCTATCAATATAGAAATGACAATATTTGGAAAATCAGTATTAAGGTGGACTGAGAGTGAGGAAAGGAAGGTGGTACTGAGTCTCTGAACTAGAATGACTAGAAGGATGATGTTTCCTTCAACAGAAATAAGGAATTTCAAGAGAGAGATGGGTTTTGGGGAAAAGATAACAAGCTCTATTTTGAACTTGCCCAGATTGAGTAGGAAATTGCTAATAGGCAATTGGAGAGGCGTGACTGCAGCTCATATTTTCTTAGTCTTCATCCTTCTTGACATCTCTGCAGTTTTTAACAATGTCAATGACCCTCTTCTTCAGAATATTCTCTTATCTCTAGGCTTTCAGTACATTTTTATCTCCTATTTCTCATCCATGTCTGATTACTTTTTCTCCCTCTTCACTGTAGGTTTTTCATAGAGCTCTATCTCAGGTCCTTTTTTCTTCTCTCTTTATCCTATTTCACTTGGTGATCTCAACAGCTCCCACAGTTTCAATCATCATCCCTATACAGATGATTCTCACATGTATTTGTTCAGTCTTAACTTGTATTTTAATTTATAGTCTCTCTTCTCTCACTACTTATTGAACATCTTGAAGTAGGTGTCTCATAGACATCTTAAATTCAACATGTCCAAAATTGAATTTATCTTATTTCTACCAAACCCTCCCCATTTTTGCTTCCTAAAATTTTCATTACTGTTGAGAGTACCACTATCCTCCCAGTTACCCAGGCTTACAACACAGATGTCATGCTTAACTCCTCATTTCTCTCACCTGCTCCCCATATCCAATCACTTATCAAGTCCTGTTGTTTGCACCTCCATAACGTCTCTCACATATGCCCTCTTCTTTTTCTCTGACTCTGACACCACTGTAGTACAGATCCTCATCGTATCATGATTGGACTTTTGCAATATCCTGTATGATCTCCCTACATCAAACCTCTCTCTCCTCCATTACAACCTCTACTCAGCTGTCAAATGTTCTACCTAAAATGCAGGTCTGGTCATTTCACATAAATTCCAATGGCTCACCATTCCCTCAAGAAACAAAAATTAAATCTTCTGATTACCTTTAAGAGTTCTTTTTAACCATTTCTCTTCCTACCTTTTCTGTCTTCTGAAAATCTCCTCCCCTCCGTATACTCTGTGATCTAGTGACACTGGCCTCTTTGCTGTTCCCTGCACTTTTACCTGGAACACTATCCCCGTTCATTTATGCCTCCTAGCTTTTCTGGCTTCTTTCAAGTCCCAGATAAAAATCCCACTTTCTACTGAAAACCTTTTCTGATCCAACTTAATTCTAGAGCTTTACTTCTTTTGATTAATTCCAATGTATCCTCAATATAGCCTTTTTATATATAAATGTTTGCATGTTGCCCCCCTGACTGTGAGCTCCTTGACAGTGGCTGCTTTTTGCCTTCCCTTTTACTCTAGAAATTAGCACAATGCCTGAAACATAGCCAGATGTTTAATATATACTAGTTGACTGACTGGTGCTCAGGAGAGAGTCAAGGGCTAGATATGAGGTCATGTTTATTAGATTGTTGAATACTCAAACAATTCAGATTGTCTTGTTAAAATCTTCACACAATTTGGCTGCATTATCTGAGATGTTGGTGCTTAAGCTTTAACAATCTTCATGGTATTGTATTTGTATCTGTTCAATATGTGCAATACAATGGAAGTTAACTAAGTGCTCCATTTAATGTTTCTAATTGCCTTTGGAAGCACAGCGACACTAATTCTACAAATTCTTTTATGCTTTTCTGAGAAGAATCTGTGATCTATCCTATTAAGCCACAACTTCTTTATTTCTTTGTTTACATTTTGAATGAGATGGATGTTTTTAATTGCTCTGAGTGTGTTCAAATCTTGGTCATTGGACAGATTTTCATGGTAAGAGCATCCTATTATTATGTTTCAGTCTTAACCTCCCAATGGAGTATAATAGGAGTTTTAAATGAACAATTTTTAAAATGTTGTTAATGCACACTTGTGAGATCCACTTGTGTCAAAATAGCTGAACTGTATCTGATTTATACAATAAATTGAATTCCTTTCTATTCCATGCTTTGAGGAGACCCTAAACATGAGCTAAAACCTAAGCTTTAAGATTCCTTAACATCTACCCCGGGGTCCTAGGATGCTACCATAAATTATCAAAGATTTTGAATAAAGGAGCTTAAACCTTTTTTTAGGTGATTAGGTTTCTTTAAGACTAACCCTAACTTAGCATGAGGTTAGCCCCTTGGGCTCAACAGTGGTAATTATTAGATTTAAATATGTGGATGCTGTTTACCCAGATATCATTCATTTTAGTTTTCTGAGGGTAAGGTCTGTTTTACTTTAGTATTTCTATTTCTTGAATCTAGTACTATGCCTAACACAAATTAAATAACTCACTGAATGACTAATGAATGATGCATGACTGATGAATCAGAGAACTTTCCTCAAATATTTTAAGGAAATTATCACTAGATTGACTTCAACTCTACACTATTTCAGAAAGTTTTTATTTTAATTTAATTTTTTACTTCTTATATTAAGAAAAGTTGAAATGTTAAATTCAGAAACTCATTTGGAACAGTAAACAAGGGGCATCTCAGAACCATAATTCATTATCACTTTCATTGAGCTGAGATAAGATTCTATTAATAGACAAGAGAAAAATAATTTTTGTATCTCTTTTAAGGTGGAAAAATGTATAAAGTCTATCAAAAGCAAACTTCATAGAAACAAGTTTCTCATATACACTGAGGGAAATGAAACACTTTGAAAAGTACTTAAATAAAGCACATAGGCATTTTAACTTAAATTGGCCTTGGTTTCTGGCTCATCGAACAAATAGATGAGGTAAGCCCAACTAAAACCAATAAATATACAAATAAAATAAGCTCATACTATTCAATATACATATATATATATAATTTTTTTTCAACTGCCCATCTGTTTTTGTAATAGTCAAAAAAGCTAATACTAGAAACAACCATGGGGTCCACCCTAATGTTATATTGGTGAAATAAAAATAAAAACAGGATAGAAAGCATGGTTTTAATAGAGTGGTATAATAGATAGGGAGTTGATCTGGAAAAGAAAAGACCTGAATTTAAAAGCCAAATTTTACACATGTGGGCTATGTGATGCTGGACAAATTACATAATCTCTCAGAGTCCTAAAGACTAAGACTATAAATTACAGTGAAGGTATTGAACTTCTCTGGAAGGAAGGAAAGAAGGAAGGAAAGAAGGAAGGAAGGAAGGAAGGAAGGAAGGAAGGAAAGAAGGAAGGAAGGAAGGAAGGAAAGAAGGAAGGAAGGAAGGAAGGAATATTTATTAAGCACTTACTAGGAATGCAAATGCAAGCAGAAAGAAAGACAGGCCTTGCCCTCAAGGAGCTTTCATTCTAATAGAGGGATACAACACATAAAATATAGCTGAAAAGTAGGGGAAAGGAGAAATGAAGGCACCTCATCTGGAAGACAAGAAGTGTCAGGAGGGGAATGATGGCCAGCCAAGTTAAGAAGTCTCAGGTGATAATGAAAATTCCAGGATAAAATAAGGGCAGAGGCATAATTTGAGTATAGAAAGAATATATAATCAAAGGTCTGATAAAAATAACAATAATAACATCCTTTCAAAATTAATCTATTTTTTTAATATTATAGTCATTTCTGGATATTATCCCCCTCCCTCTACACACTCACTCTCATTTTTCACCTGGCTATACTACTTTGGGACCTTTGTGATTTACCTTTTCACCATGTCCCATTGGGATAATCTCATCATCCCACAAGATCCCATCAGTCTTGGTCTCCTTGTTTATTTATTTATTTTTTTGCATTTGTATCCCCAAATTTTAGTATGTTTCTGGCACATAGTAGATACTTAATAAATGTTTATTAGCTATTTCCAACCTTGATTCCTTACACCCAATGCACCTTCCCCTGTAACAAAGAAAAAGAAACACAACTAACATATAAAAAACTGAAGCTGTACAGAACATCCCGCAACTATGTTGTACAACCATCTTGATCTTCTACATCTCCAGAGAAAGGAGCAAGGTAATTATTTTCTTATCTCTTTTCTTGGGTCATTATTGTTATTATAATTACATGGCATTCGGAAAGATTAATTTTACTGTATTTTGTCGTTACTACCATTGAGTATTTTTCCTGGTTCTGATCATTTTTTTTTGCATCAGTTCATACAAGTCATCTCATGGTTCCCTGAATTACTTGTATTTGACATTTCTAAGAGCGGAATATTATTCCATTGTATTCAGACACTACAAATTGCTTAGCCCTACTCCCAAGTGATAGGTACTTCCTTTGTTTTCAGTTCTTTAGTTAGCTTTTTAATGATTAGGGCAGAATTAGAGTTGTAGCATGAAGTCATTAGTGCATTTTGAAGGCAACATTTTTAATGATAACTTTGTGTTAGGGAGAAATGTTAAAGTTACATTACTTGAGGGGGGGAAAGTATTGGACTGTAATAGTTTCACAATGTCAACTAATAATATAGTTGACCTTTTTCACATGGCAGGTGAAAAATGACTGTGGATGGGGCTAAGTCACTCAGGAATAAATATTCCTCTGCTCCTCTCCCTCTCACCATTCTGTGTGCGTGAGCTTAAATCTTGGAATACATTTTTTCATGTCAAGAGACAATAGCCAGACACAGATTCTGGGGGGAAAGAAGATTACATAAAAACAAATCTATACACAGTTCATGAAGGATGACTCAAACATTATTTTCAATAGCATTAAATTTCCATAAAGCAAAGCATACCCATCTTCTGCTAATGAGCCTGAAAAGGTGCCATAAGTGCACTGAAACCAGGGTGCCCATTTTCACAGCAATCAAAAAAAACCCAACAACAACCTTCCTAGTGTCTCATTTATTCACAACATTGTCAGCCATTACCTCTTACATGAGAATAGCTGAAAATAATGTTAATTTGTTTCTTTCCTTTCGGCCCATAATTGTGCTCAGTGATCACGCCTACCAGTTGCCAAATATAACTGACTATAAGGAAAAATATTCTGAAGTATATATGCTATGAGAAAATTCTACTGTAATATTTCTCCACTTGTAATTGAGCATACATTGTATATGACGAAGTGCCATCAAAACTATAGTATTGTTGGGCAGGTTTAATCAACGGTAATTTCAACTGGGCTGGCTTCCTGTTCTCATGTTATATAGTATACCTAGTGGCAGTGACTTTGGCTTCATGACCCACCTGTTTTAGGATGTTTTATTCATCTTAATCAATGTCAGCCTAGAACAGCATTATTTATGCTTAGGATCTAATATACTATCCCTGCTAAGTGAAACAATACAAAATCTGGAGGATGGATATGGCTGCCCTTCTATTAGGAAAAAAAAATAGGAGAGCAAGTACTCAAAGAGAAGAAACACTTTCAAAAAAGGCCAGTTCTATACTTGAGAGAGAGAGCTGGGTAGATTTAAAAAAAAAAACATATAGCAAACTTGAATGTAAACATTTCCACCACATGTGCAATTTATTGTGAGATGCCAAGCAACATAGTATGTAAATATATGTGTGTATTGGTACCACTCAGAACACACTGACTGTATCAGAAAGTAAGGTTTAAATAACCAGGAAAAGGCTCAGATAATAAATTTGACTTTTAGACAGGAACAAAAAAATGTCACTCTTGCTTCAGCTAGATTTTAATGCATTCTTCAAGGTGTAGGAAGTGTGAAAAATCAATAGCAAATCCCAGTGTCCTTCTGCAGAGATATTCAAAATGTTAGCTCTAATGGGAGTCATAGAAAAGCAGGTGTAAACCTGGGCTGGTCTGATCACATATATGCTGTAAAGAGATACATTTCAAAATGTAAGTACTTGCCTTCTCTTTTAAAGCTTGTATGTGCATATGTGTGTGTATGTGTGTATAAAATAAGTTTAAACAACAGTTGTAAACTTCTTCAGATCTGAGACCACAGATGTGAAGGTAGATAATTTTAAAGGAATAATTTTCTCTTGTTGGATAATTATCTTTAATGAAAGAAAAATTTCTTAAATTCTAATAAATCAGAGGATGAATTGACTGACCATGCATCCAAATTGCTGCATTATTCACACTGGAATTACTCCAAAGATTAGCTGCAAATTGCCCTCTAAATTGAATTTATGGTTTCATTTTTCATAACTACTGTGTTGTGACAGATGAGAGGAATTTCTGAGAAAAATGACAGTGATGGACCCAATTTCTTAGCAGTCTATCTTCAAGACGGTACCAGACTATCTCTATCTGCCATTAGCCTTTCCACAATTTATTTTGGCAAGCATAAAAACCTGGTAGGCTATAATCCAGTATATCCAATTTTATATCCTATTCAGGGAGAAGACGGTGAAAAGCTCCTCATTGCATTTTGCAAATGAAAACTAATCCAATTAACAAAAGACCATCTACAAAATCGGTCACTGTTCTGATTAAATTACCAACTTAGGCCTATTATCTTTTTTTTCCCCCTTTATAGTATATCACTTGTGTTTTTCTCTTTTTATGTGTCAAAGGAAATCTCAGGGAGAATACAGGACAGAGAAAGGGTAAAGTCCGTGCTGCTTTTACAAACTGGGCATCACAAAAGTGTTGTATCTTCAGGTCCAACAGTTGTTATACTATTATTGAAAAGCTGAAGCAAAATACCAGCTGTCAGATAGCAGAGACAATAAAGACCTTCACCTCGATAAGACGTATATGACTTGTTGAAATACGGGGGGAGAAAACAATTCTGTTAGCCTTCAAATTAGGTTTGTATTGTCCAGGCCTCTCGGGTTAGAAATGATTGAAAGCAAATATTGAGTTGGAGTTAGTGACAGATGCAGTCGGTGCCTACAGGTTTATGAGACAAGACTACGTGAACTTGTGTAGTTTTTGTAAGACAAATTATTGTATGGACATCTACAGCTTACACTTTCCAAACATTTAGGAAAACATTGTGACCTTTCTTTTATAATCACCTAAAGTATCCTTTTTTTTTTTTCTAATTAAGCAGGCATTTATGCTTTAATGGGAATTTAAGGCATCTATAGAAGCATATTTTATTTACAAATAACTTTTCAAAGTCTTTAGAGAATAGATGAATAAGGATATGCCATACTCTAGATAAATTTAGAGAGAACTATACTAAAAAATAATTATTTAACATGTTTAAAAGGAAAGGAAAAAAAATTCTTGTACTAAATTTTAATAACTTAAAGGGGAAAAAAAAAAACCCATGATGCTCAAAGTTCATGACCTCAAGATAAAATTTATACCCCTTCACCATAGAGTCCAATTATTTTTTCACGAATTTGAAAACGGGTGTGTGCTTCATGACTAATGATTTCAAACACCTTTTCCTATGCGTACAATTTCTACTTTAAATTAGAGGAAAACCTGCAGTTTGGATTAGCTTTTATGTAGAGAAATTATGGGGCTTTCAAAGAAAACTTCAAGAGAGTAAGACATGTACAGAACAGGTACAATTTTTTTTAAATTCCATTTTGCTCATATGCCACCATTTACTTCTTCCCTTTATATCGTGTATTTCCCTAATGCTGCCAGAATTACTCAATGTCCTTTCCCCTTCCTTTGAAGTTTGTTGTCTTTATTTAAAATAGCATACATAGAATCCCAAGATATAGTGAAGTATCTATCTTTTGGGCTGTATTCAAGGAAACCAGGGTAGGTTTTCTTGGGGGGGGGAGTTACTTTTTGTTTTTGTTTTTTACTACAGTTGTATATCTGTTCTGTGCATTATGGGAAATACCTAAACCAAAGCTCATGTAACCAAGTCCTCTAGAACCCCTAATTGGTCACATCAGAGAACCCTAAGTCCTCTCCTAATACATAGGAACAGTAACACAAGTGTATGTAAATTATGATTCTGAGTCCAGGAAATTTTGGTGGACCAGTGTTCTTCCTTGATGAAATGGAGGCCAGAGCCAAAATAGGCTTCACTAGTGTCACAATGGCGTATTTCCTGGAGTGATTCTGTAGACTACTCTCTCAAAGCAATTTCCTCTGAGAGCTGCAAAATTTGATGGTAATTAGCCCTGGCAGGCAAAATTAGAAGAGTCTCCAATGGTACATGAGAATCTCCATTGATACAGGACTTCAGAAGATGTGTGAAAAATCTCATAATCACGTAAAACTATGAATTTCTTGTGGACATCAGGAACTAAGTAGCAACACTTCAGAATCATTCAAAAGAGTTTGGGACTAGATGAAATCATAGGATCAGAGATTCAGAGGTGGAAGGGATCTCAGAGGCCACCTAATTCATCCCCTAATTTTTCCAGGGAATACTCTCATGCCAAGGGACATTATGTGATTTGTTCAAGGTCATACAGACAGTATCAGAAGGTAGAATTGGAACCTAGATCCTCTGCCTCTAGCACAGCTACTCTTTTCACTGTATACTTGTTGGGAACATCTGTGTGAGTGTTCTCATAAAAGGAAGGGATGTCCTTTTGCACAGTTCCTGGCACATAGTAAGATATTATTAAATAATTTAAAATTTAAAATTAAATTAAATAATTTAAAATTAAAAAATGCTTGTTGACTGACTACTGTACAGCTTAGATAAATGAATTTAAAGAATTAGAAAGCTTAAATCATAATGCAGTTCTCAGATTTCTCTGAAAAGCTATAAACTAAAAAAGTAGGCTAAACTCACGAAGTGGTATTTAAAAAAAAATCAGTTGTCTGATACAATATTACATCTTCCAGCTCCATAGGTTGGAAAAAAAGTGTTGTTCTATATCTAAAATGCACTCCCTCCTTACCTCTAACTCAAAATTCTTTAGGTTCCTTCAAGGTACAGTTTAGTACCTTACTTCCTACATAAGGCCTTTCCAGATTCCCCCTATTGTCACCCTCTTTCCTTCTTGAAATGTTTCAAAATTGACTGTTGGCAAAAACAAAACAAAAAAATTAATTAAAGAATCTTACTGTGTAAGATTGTTGTTACTCTAGTAACACCACCTTCTTTTATGGAGAACATGTTGGAAAAGAACACGTTGAAACAGATGTAGAGTTGTAAAATGATTATCACTTCTTCCATTTAAATAGAGAACAAAAATGGCCTATTGTGAATTAGGAATAATTTTTACACATGTCATTATACTTGGTAGGATTTTGTACTTGAATTTATTCGATCATAGTTGAACCTTAAATACCTTTAACTGTGTTAATTATGAGCACTGTAGTTATTATATACATCATTACAATATTTTTATCCGGCTACAGATTTCATCTGAATATTAATGCTTTTATAGAAACCAATTTTGTTCCTCTAACAATCAATTAATCAACAAGCACTTATTAAGTATTTCCTGTGTGGGAGGCATTAGTGCTGAGAATACAAATTTAAAAACAAGATGGCTATCCCTCCTAAGGACCTAACATTATACTCCACTGGGGAAGGACCAGGTTCTTTGGAGAGAATGGTGGTCATAGATTGATTAAAATCAGAGGGATATAATTTGTCAAAGTGTATAACTCAATAAATACTGTGTGTAGGATAACTTATTTCCACCGCATGTAATTTTTTATTAGTTTATGAGTTTGTAATCAATTATGTCTAAAGTTTAAATAGCATTTAAGTTTTTTTTCCCAATATATACAAAGGACATTTTGACATAGAAGCATGACAAAGTAAGACATATAATAATTAGCTGAATTATTCTTGGCATGTCATGAACAATTACAAGATTAATAACAGAGGACTAATAATATTAATATTTATCAAGCACTGTAAAGTTTGCAAAATATTCTACATATATCATCTGATCTGTTTTACACAACATATCTGTGAGGTACATATCTTTATTATTCCCATTTTACAGATCAGAAAAATAAGACTGACAAAGATAAAATACCATACTAAGGGAGACAAAACTATTAAATTGGAGAGAATGTGAACATTACTCTATCTTCTATTGTGATATAGTAAAGTAAATGTGAGATATATGCAAATAAATGCAAAGTTATTACAGGAAGAAAAACTTATAGCTAGGTGACTCAGGAAAGGCATCTTGAAGGAGAGGCAGTTGAATTGAACTATAAAGGGAGATGGAGATTCCAAGATGTTGATCACATTTTTAATCATATTTTCTTTCCAATGTGGCAATGCAATCCAGTCTACATTGTTGTTACCCTAAAGGAAAATAACATCCAGTTAACAGGTTCTTTTGAGAGAATGGTAGTGATAGATTCATTAAAATTAGGAGGGTATAATTTGTCAAGTAGTATTTAGGCCAAATAGATACTGTGTGCAGGATAACCTCTTCCCACCCCCATGCAATTTTCTATTATTTTATGAGTTTGTAATCAATTGTTATGCCTAAAGTTTAAATAGCATCTGAGTTTTCCACAATATATGCAAAGGACATTTTGACATACAGAAGCATGGCAAAGTAAGACATATTGTAATAATTAGCTGAATTATTCCTGGCATGCCATGAACAATTACAGAATTAATAACCACCCAACCAAACAGTGTTATGTTGGAATAAATTGACCGACAAGGTTTTCCAGCTAGGAAATGAAGCTCAGAAGAATCATCAATAAAAACTACTCTGAAGAGTGGACTTGTGAGGACTTGGTATTTTACATTTACAAAATATGGATGTGGTAGCTGTGCTTAATGATTGGAAGAAGCTATTTAAAATTCATTTAGAATACTTTGCCCTTTATAATTACCTGCTGAAACATGCTATATTTGGTGTCCATTCGTGTGCCATGTAACCTACGTGCAGTTCAAATAGCTGCAAATTCTTCTGAGGGCCACTATTTTGATAAGAATTATAACTAGTTTGGGATATACAGTATGTCATATTGATACACATTTTGATGGGCATAGTCTAAAACTGATCATGATGTTGAGAATGAATGATTCTGTGTGTCACATTACAAAATAAAGTTTAACTTGATATGATAGAAAGGAACCTACACTATTGATATAGTAATAAAATTATTGTGACTTTAATTTAAAACACCTAAAAAGTCAGGTTATGTTGTTGTAGCTCTTGTGAGAGGAAGAAAGGAAGGAAAGAAAGAAAGGAAAAATAGACTGATAGTAGGGGAATGGAGGGGGCAGGGAACTGTAAAGCCAAGCACAAGCAGCTTTCCAGAGGACTGCTGCTGTGAACAGCTTTTCAAGGTTCTAATTACACAGTATAGTGAATTCTCTATTTATTCAACAATAAATCTGAGCAAAACATTCACAGAAAATCAAGATATAGCATTCACAATGTTACAACTTATCACAGAAAATCAAAATACAGCATTCACCATGTCACAACTCAACAGCTTATCACTAAAATGGCCACATAATTTTCACCAAAGTGGGCACATAGTTTTGAACAAAACACAATCATTTAGTCAATCAATCACATAGTAACTCAATCATTCAATCATAAGGTACAATAGGTCAAAGTCTCCCACCCATGGGGTGCAATTAAGTTACAAATCAGTCACTACTCAGTCATCAGTCACTACTCAGTACCCTCTTAAGGAGTAGTGGGAAATACACAGGCCATCTACCCCTTGGTCACAAGTAAATCACAACTTCATCACTACTACCCATGGAGAGGTCTTTTCATCTTGATTTGGGGCTGGCTATCAGCTTCCATGGCTCCTCTTCCATGGCACCAGCTCCTGCCCAAATCTAATCAACTGCCACCTGAGTTCAAAGGCATACAGCTCCCAGCTCCTTGTCCAGCTCTCCGTGCAGTTCCTGCTTCATATTGAAGCTCAGTGTCCAATCCACCTCAAGTCCTTCACAGTTTCTGTTCTTGGGAAGAGAAAACTTAAGAGAGCCACAGACAGACAGTCCCAACATCATAGTCATGCTTCCTCTGGCAACTCTGCCTGTTCCTCAGAAATCCTCAGCAGCCTCAGAAGCTTTGGCTGGCCCTCAGAAGTCTTCAGCACCATAAACTCCCTTCTCAAAATCAAAATCACTTTCTCCATGGATGTTCCAGTCCATTAGCATCAGTCCAGCCTTCAGCAGCAGCAGCTGTTCTGCCTCCAGACACTTATCCCAAGAAGTTCTGACTTTCCCAGCTGGGGTTTCTCCTTTTATACAGTATTGCCCTTCTCTGTTCAGCCCCTTTCTTTTACATCAGCAACAGACGTTCCCTGTTCAGCCCCTTCCTGTTATGTCAGCAACAGGGGTTCATACCTTCTGTTTCTTTAACAGAGACTTAATTTGAAACTAGGTGCTAAGTACCTGTCAGCTTAACAATACAAAAAGATCTTCAAATTTCATTACTATTACAGGAATGGAAGAGAAGAAATAGATAGGTCTTTTATTTTGACTGACTCAATCCCATCATACATAAAACTACTCCAAAATGTTCATTCCTGATCAAATCTATTCTCCCAGGCCCAACTAAATTTGATTCACTTATGGAAAGCAATATGATATAGTTCAAAGGACTCTGGCTCTGGAATAAGGAGATCTGGGTTCATATTCTATCTCTGAATCTGTCTATCTATGAGCTTGAGCAAATCACTTAACCTCCTTGGGTTCTCTAATTTTTTATCATGAAAGTATTGGATACGATTGCCCTTGAGGTCCCTTCCAGTTGTATGCTGTTCTTGTTAACACATCCCACAATGTCCTTTTCAATCTGGACTCTATTGTCAAAAAACTCCCTTTGGTCTCCTATTTTCATGACTTTATCCTCCTTGTTTATAATAGTATAATCATTTACTTTTTCTCCTGTATTTGTAAAATTGGGGTTTTCCTCAGTTCTTCCTTTTTCCACACTTTTCATAGCAAATTAATGTCTATTTACTGTCAATTAAACCATTAAAACATCTCCAGAATTTGCCCCTTCCTTCCAATTTCCCCTGGCACTACCCTAGTAGGGACCTGAAAAAAGCCTGTTTGGGCAATTTCAATAGCCCCTTAACAACTTTCTACACCTATACTTTCTTACCCCTCTTTAATTTGTCTTACATAAGACTGTAAGAGTAATTAATATAAATCAAAATCAGGCATGTTATTTGTCTACTCAAAAATCTTCAGTGACTATTATTTACTTCATAAAGTTCATATTCATTTTTCTAATATTCCTAGTGTATTATAATCTATTCCTTCTTTTTGACCTTCTTTTACCCTAAAGATGCCCATACTCACTACTGAAGGGAAAGAATGACATGACTGTTCACACCAATTAGACAGACTAGGAATAATCAACTGCAAAGAATTCAGTGAAGTAGAGGACCCCCAAGACCTTCTTCTAAAGGCCACTGTGCACTGTCATTTGACCTGCTGTCACATCCTAAGGATTCCTGGATATTCCCATCCACTGAACAAATGTACTTTACAACTCAATTTCAATGTACCTCCACCAAGAAGCCTTTTCTGATTCCACAAGTCAGTAATGCTCTTTCCTATCCAACTTCATAAAGCCCTCCTTATCAACATTCTATATAAGAAATCAAAATTACTAATTGTGTATTCATACATTACAGTTAAATGGCAACATGTTGCAAATGCCTACTCATACAAAATCTTTTACATAGTCTATATAGTAATGAGGGTGTCCTTAATAAGGTAAGGAAGAAGATTTTTGAAAGCAATATTCGACTATCATCATTTCACTATTAAGTGAAAGTAAGAGAATATTAGATATTTTTTGTTTGTTGATTTTGAAAAAGAAAAGAAAAAACTTATTCAGTGGAGCAAAACACACTTCAAAGGTTCTTTTTCAATATGATATCTCCGACGTACACATTTTGATTGTACTTGAAATATATAACAGAAGTAACACTCATCAATAAACAACTTTGCATATAAATAGTATCTAGCATTGTATCAGCAAGCACTCTAGCATACCCAGGATGGCGGCTAACACAGGTTGTTAGATCTGCTTTTCTAAAGGAAATCAACTCAAAATGGGTTAACAGTCTTGCTTTAATCAATCAAACAAATATCATTTACCTAGTTCAGGGGAAAAAGTCAGCACCCTGAACTTCAGAGAATACAAACAGAATAAAAACAGAAGTTACAAGCTGACAAAGAAACATCAGCAGACGGCTTCCAACCATCTGACCATTACATCAGTTACCTATGCAGTTACCAGAGAGGGAAGCATCAACATCTGGGTTTTTCAAAGCTGGGGGGCTCAATGGCTTCCCAGAGTCTTGTCTGGTCAAATCACACAACTCTTCTCAAAGTGAGCCCCAAAGCAAAACCTTACATCAGGGCATATATATAACCTTCTCCTGGATCAGAGAATGTCACAGCCCTCTTGACTCACTGCCCAATCACAAAGCAACAAGGCCTGGGCATTCTCGAAAAACAAGCCTCCCACAACAGGCTCCATGTGACCACATTCAGCCTATTAGGGGTCAGAGTATACTTTCAAATAGGGGAAGGTTCTCAGAGCCACTTAAACCAGTTAAGCAAAGGGCATAGGGGCAGGGAAGATCTTCAGATTTCCATAACAAGCATATAAAACAAGAAGATGTATTCTGACTAGAGATATTTACCACAGTGATGGAGCAGATATAGAGAAAAGCCCAATTTGAAAAGGTGTTTCCTGATGGTTGTGAGGTCCTCCAGAAGCTACTATTTGAGGATGACACTGTAGTAATTGCATTAAACTCTGGAACATTTTGAAGCCTCCTGGAAGAGAGGGTTTTAGACTGACCTTCCACCCAAGGAAGGACACATGGATGAAGAATATATATTGTTATAATAGTAAGCACCTTAGCACACACAAGATGGCAGGGATAACAGGTTCTTTTATATGCTTTTAAAGGAAAGATTGCTCAAAAAGGGTAGCCCCTACTTTTAATTCTACTTTTAATTACATTCACTAGTTCAAGAGAAAGGTCAGCACCCTGAACACGGAGAAAATACAAGCAAAGAAATTAGCAAAAAGATCAATAGACAGGGCTCCAACTGTCTGAGTAAAGCAATATTTCTATACACTTTACATACATCACTGGATCAAGGAGCACAGACATCTGAGCAGTTGGTGGGCTCTGAACTTAAGAGTCTTCAGCAGGAAATCAAGGGATCCTTCTCATGAGCAAACCCCCAAAGCAAAATACTAACCTCTCAGAATATATAACAAAGACTTGTCATATGATTGGCTGAGTGCCAATGAGCTTGAAAATCATTGTGCCCCAGCACTTAATTGGAAACTCTCTGTGTCCCAGAGCCTGACTAGCTCTGGGCCCGGGCTCTATATGCCTATTAATAGGCAGGAAAGGTCTTCAAACTCCCTTAATATTACAATTGTCCAGACTGCAACATGTATTTGGATGGTCAATATATGTCACTGGTCCTTCAGCATGTATATTTGGGAGAGATAATATAGAGAAGTGACTGGGCTGGATTGCCTTGAAGCAGTTGCAAAACTAATTTAATAATCTTAACAACTGATTCTCATGAATTAAAAAAATCATCATTTTGATACCAACGTTCTACAACCATCTCCAAAAATTAATATTATAGAGAGTAACAGAAAGATGAGTGGTAGGTGTTAGCAGGCTACAGCAAAAATAAAAATGAAAATAAAAGGAATAAAGAACTCCAAATTAGTATAGGTGTAAAAAAATTATTAAGGGATTTCATAAAGGGAAGAGAAGATGGATTGATCATATAATGAGGTTGAGAGATGATAGATCGAAAGACACAGAACTCTGGTGGTACACTCATGATATCAAGAGAAATATAAGGAAGCTTCCATTGTGTTGGTTGGACTCTTAGTGACAAACTTAGAGAAGGATAAGGACAAGTATCACATAGGCTGGACAAACAGACGGGAATGGATCATATCTGTGGGAGGAATGTCCAAGTAGGTGAGGTCATAAAATCATTTAATTTTCAAGTATTTTATACATACATACAGTATGTGTGTGTGTATACATATATACATATATATATATATGTGTATATATGTATATGTATGTATCTGACTTATTCTCCTGCTAGACAGGGATGGGATTTATATATTTCTTTTTTTCTTATATTTTGCAAATCCCTCAGGATCTAACATAATTTTCTGATGACAGTAGGAACTCAACAGAGGTATGAAGAAGAAATAAAAAAAGTAAAGGAGAAGCAAAAAAAATGTAAGGAAATAAAATAAGCAAGAAAAAAGAGGAAAAAGGAAAGGGAAGAGGAAGCATTAGTATCTTTAATCTTCTTCACATCTTAATACTTTAAAATATAATATTAACATCAAACTGAGGACATAGAAGTTTATCAAAAGAAATTTATAGATTATCTGAAAAAGAAATAACTAGCATATTTAATTAGGCCCCAAATATTCATGATCTCAGTGTAGATATGAATTATCCCTAGCTTTTCATTTTTTAAGCAGCCATCATTCTCACAGATATCCTGGCCAGACTCATTGAATAATCATGGAAATTCTAGACCTCTCTGTGATTCAGTTTTTTTTTCTCCTATAAAATAAGTGTAATTAAATTCCCTCACACTTCAAGGACTTTTCCAAGATATATTTTATTTATTTATTTATGAATTATTTATTTCTTTAATAAATTTTTTTTTATTTTGAGTTCCAAATTCTCTCCCCCCCTCCTGTCTGTCCCTCCTTCCTTTAAAAGAAGAAATTTTATATTGGTCATACATGTGATCATGAATGACATATTTCTATATTACACTTGTTGCAAAAGAAAACAGACAAAATGAGAAAATAAAGATCTACATGTATGCTTCAACCTATATTCAGAATCCATCAGTTCTCTCTGTGAAGGCACATAACATGTATTTTTTTAAATTGTTTCTTTTTATTTTGTTTTTATCATGAATCCTTTTAAATTGTTTTGAGTCATTGTTGTGAGGAAAGTAGTTAACTCTTTCACAGATGATTATCCTTAGAATAATGTTTTTACTGTGTTCAGTGTTCTGGTCCTGGTCACTTCATTTTGCATCAGTTCATCTAAGTCTTCACAGATATTTCTGAAACCATCCTACTTGCCATTTCTTATAGCAAAATATTATTCCATCACAATCATATACCACAATTTTTTCATTCATTCCCCAATTGATGGGTATCCCTTCTCTTTCAAATTCTTTGCCACAAAAAAAAAAAAGAGCTGCTACAAATATTTTTGTACAAATAGACCTTTTCCATTTTTTTTTGATCTCTTTGGGATATAAACCTAGCAGTGGTATTACTGGGTGTGTGCAAGTTTTATAACCCTTTGGGTATAGTTCCAAATTGTTCGCCAGAATAGTTGGACTAGTTTATAACTCCATGAATTGTGTATTAGTATCTAAATTTGTTCACATCTCCTCAAGAATTTGTCACTTTCTTTCTTTCTTTTTTGTTAGCCAATTTGATATGTGTGTCAGAGTTGTTTTAATTTGCATTTCTCTAATCAATAGTGATTGAGGACATTTTTATGTGACTATTGACAGATTCAAGGACTACTGCAAAAAAAATTAAGCAATATAAAAGATCTTAAAGCACTTTTCAATTATTAAGTGTTATTCAAACCAGTATTCATGACAGGAATCATAAGAACTGCAGGACGCCTAAATGATAACACCTCATTATGTGATTTTTTGCTAATTTTATATTAAATGAAAGTAAATTATACAGAAGTTTCCTCATATTTCATATATGCACTGGTTCCTTTTCCCTGTATCTAAAAGGAAATTCAAAGGGTAGAACAAAGAATTTCTTAAGCTTCATTATAGTTTCTTTCTTTAGACTCACTTTTTAGAAGCCTTGTAATGCCCTTCTGCCTTTAGTCTCCCTGGGGCAGCAAGAGAATAAAAATCTCCACAGCCATTCATTACAGGTGCCTCAAATAGGACTGAGGTTTATAGAAACATTTACATTACAATTACAAAATTGATTTGAAAAAGTTTTGGGCTCTAGCACTTCTATTACCTGTTGACTGCCATAATTTAGCTATTTGCCAAGAAGCAAACCTGCAACAGAGTGTGGAACTAGAGACTTCTCTTACAAACTCATACAAAACCAAATTTCATGGCTCAAATCAGAAATACCATTATTTGAAAGAGTTGAAAACATTTAAATCTTGAAATTTTGGCCTGAGATTTAAGAGAGGAGATAAGAGGAGATGAAAGGAGGGGGAAAGAAAGAACAGGAGGGAGAGAGGGGAGAGAGACAAAGTCAGACAGACACAGAGGAACAGAGATAGAAAGAGCAGGAGGAAGGGAGGGAAGTTGAGGGAGCAGGGAGATAGACAGAAGCAGATCCAGAGAGAGACAGAGACAGAGAATAAAAGACAGTGATTATAGAATATGCTTTCTACTGCTTACTCTGCCATTCTGACTCTAGGAAGTTTAAACAGGTCTAGTGCTTCTCCCTGTGAGTTTATATATGTAAAAGACTTCAGTGGAGTTTCACAAAATACAGAGTCACAATGAATCAGAAGCATAATGAGTCCTGAATTCAACACTTTCATTTACAGAGCCAGAAGGCAATCAATATATATATTAAGAAGACAGTAACAAGTAGGAACCAAAAGGTAATATTTATAGTTCATTCTTTATCAAATACTCTCTTCAAATCTGGAATAATGTAAAAAAAATTTTTAAGAAAAATAAGATAAAAGCTATGTAAGTGACTAAAAGATCTCAAATTGAGACCTGAGGCAACATACACATAATATAGGTGTCCTTGACCCATTAACTCAGAGAACACACATTGATTTCTTTATCATTTAAAATCATGTTGAAGTATCTGAATGTAAAGCCAAGCTTGGCTTTATATTGAAAGCCTTCCAGAGGACTGCTGCTGTGAACAACTTTCAAGGTTCTAATTACACAGTATAGGGAACTGTCTATTCAGTAACAAACTAAGACAAAACATTCACAGAAATCAAAGTAAAGCATTCAGAATGTTATGGCATAACAACTTACCACTAAAATGTCTACATAGTTTTCACCAAGTGGTCACATGGTTTTAAGCAAAAGATAACATTCATTTAGTAAGTCCTTAATTCAATCACCCTTAGGAGGCAAGCCTCCTTAATTGACAGAAAGTACAAAGGTCAAAGTTCTCTACCCTAGGTCACATTGTCTTAATCTCTTCAATCAAAAAGTCTTCTTTCTTCTTAATTGGAGATTAGTTTCCAATCATCCTTAATTAGTAAATCCTTAACTCAGTCAACTAAAGGTAAAGATAAAAATTCTCTACCCCCTAGCCCACAGTAAATACTGATTTTCCCTTTGCATTAAATACCCAAGGAGAAGTCTTTTCATCTTGACTGGAGGCAGGCTCTCAGCCTACATGGTTCATCTTCCATGGTCCCAGCTCCTGCCTGAATCTATCCAACTTCCATCTGGTTCAAAGGCAGACAGCTCTCAGTTCTTTGTCCAGCTTCTTGTGCAGTTCCTGTTGATCAGCTCTATTCCACCAACGCTGAGGAGCAAGCCAGAGGGAGAAGGAACAAGCCTAAAGAATAAAGACTTTTCAACACTTTAAAATGCAATACTTGAAAACCTAATTGAGTCTGTCAGAGATGGCTAACTTTTAGTTGTACTAAGACATCAGCTGACAAAATTACTCACAGGTTTCATTCATCCTCAATAGGAATTTCAACTAGATGTAAGATCTCATCAATATAAATTCTCCCTCTGATGGTGTGGTCACTGATTTCTTAATTGCCATACCTAATGACTTTCTTCACTTCATCTCTTTTAATGTATCTGAGGCATTTGCACCTGTTGTGATTTCTTACTGCGATACATTTTCTTCTCTCTAGGTTTTGATAATTACTTTTTTTGGTTCTTAACTTTCCACATTCTTCTTTCCCTCCCTTATTTTCCTTCCTTCTCTTGCCTTTTCTAAACTTCTTCTTTCCATACATATTAATTCAGTTCCAAATTTCCTTTCCCATTGCTCTTTGAGTTACCTATAATCTTGATTTCTAAGAGATTTTGATATTCCATAATTCACAGTCGCATAAAGATAAACAAAAACAGAGATTTACTCAGAGGCAAAGAATATTGTATTGAGATGAAATTCCCATTTAGCATTTCCTTTCCTTTCAAGTGTCAAGCTGAAGATTTAATCATCTTTTATCCAGTTAAGACAAAGAAATAAACAAAAACAAAACAGGGTAACTTCTATAATCCTAAAAGTACTGGCAAAAGATGTGACTGTTTCTAGGAGAACTTTGAATCATATGAGTCACAATATATTTTCACATAACACAAACCATTTGCTTTTATCTATCCAATTCTGGACCCAGATCATTATCTATTTATTCAAGTATTTCTACTGCAAAACACTTAAGCATCCTTATACTAAAATTAGAACACCTAAAATTTCTTTTCCCACACAATTCTCACATATCTAACCTATCTCCCTGTCCAAAACTATTACTAACTTTCTCCCTTTTCTACTTTGTCAGTTTTATAGCCTTCTTCAAGGTTTTCTTGATAGAAAAGCACAGTGGGACTCATACTCAAGCTCTATTCTATGGGTTTGTTGATCATGAGGTCTTGACTTCCCAAATATTTCTATAATGTTTCTTTATGTCTTTATCTTCCCACTCAGCATAACCCAATAATCTCACTAACAACTCATCCTAGGATAAAAATTAAATGAAGCTAATAAAGGATGATATTGTAATAAGAGTTGTTATATTCCAGGTTAAAAAAAATTCCACACATTATATAGATGTGACTTCCTATTTAACATGTCATGAAGCACACTTTTCTAGGCATTCAACTTGTGTAAAATATACCCTATCATATA
>CM053591.1:127734925-127752755 GCA_028646515.1 Pseudochirops corinnae
ATTAACTTAATCAGTCACTAATCTGGATTTACAATTACTAAATATCTTGATCACAGATATAGTCATTAGAAAACCACAGAAACCCTCCACCCCTCGGTGTCCAAAAAACCTCAGTTTCATCTAAGAGGAGGCTTTTTCTTCATCTTGACTCTGGGTGGTCTCTCTGATTCCCTGGATCCCCTTCCAAAGTCCCAGCTTCCTCCTGAATCTGCCAAACAGTCACCTGGATTCAGAAGCAGACAGCTCCAAGGTCCTTGTCCAATCCTCAGAAGTAGACAGCTCTCAGGTCCTTCTCCAGTCCCCAGGGCAGTCCCTGGCACACACTGAAGTTCACAGGGTCTAGCACATCTCAAACTCTTCACCACTTCTGTTGCCTGGAATTCAAGGATCAGCCAGGCCACAAACAAAGTCTCATCCTGGTCATGCTTCTTCAGGCAAGCCCTCTCAGCCTTCCAGGTGGCCCTCACTAGATTCTGGTCTCAGGAAAACTCCTTCTCAGTTCTCAGTCAGTTCTCAGCTTCCAGATGCTAGGAGAGAAGCTCTCTCTCTCTCTCTGTCCCTTCAGCAGGAGCAGCATTCAAATTCTGTCTCTCAGATGCTCTCTGCCTCAGCTGGCTTCAGTCTCCAGGACTCTTCCTTCAAGGGGAGCAAAATTCTAATTCTGTCTGTCTGTCTCTGGAATTCTTGCTTATATACACACCTCAGCCAATCCCCTTCTTCCACATCAACAGGGGAGTTCATGCCTTCTCAACAGTGGGACAGAGTTTGTACCTTCCACACTTAGCTCTGCTAAGTATCCTGCTAAACTAATTACTATTACACAGGTATTCACTGTAACTCTCTCTAACCCCAATTCTGGGCCTAATTCATAGGCCTAAACTATTTTGTGGCCTGGGAGAGACTGCATCTTGGGAGTCTCTGCCCCCTTGTCAATCTCCAGTAAATCTCCACTCTCCACAAACGGGGTGTTGTATACCATGTTCCCCAGTTCTAGGACAGAGCCAATCTTCTGGATGAGAAAGCTCAGCCTCCATTCTCTGGAAGAAGGGTTTTCTGCTTAGAATTTGAGTGGGGGCTAGATTTATGTCTCTCATCCTCTGGGTTCCTTCAGACCCCATCATGGCCCTGCACCTTTGAGATAAATGTTTCAGCCTTGTGACTACAGATCTTGATGTTAACCCTTTCCCCATCTTGCTGTCCTTTCCTCAGGTGTGCTGGGGGCAGCAGGATATAGGATTCTTTTGGGGTGGGGGTGGGGTAAAGGTAATGAGAAAAAGTTAGGATTACCCTTGAGGCTAGGCTTGGTGTAAGGTGAAGATTTCTCTTCAGGGATGCCAAAGGGGGCTGGTTTAGAGCTTTTCTCTCCCATTGTGAAGCTTCTGTCAAATAGTTACCTTCAGTTAAATTAGTGAGCTTTGAGGTTCCCTGGGAAGATAGAAGATCAACCACCACACTTTGATGTGACCTTGCATCTCGACTCTGTGTGCCATTGGCTCCCCTTAAGAAACAGACGTTCAGTCACTCTCGCGCCATTGTCATAAGTCTGAAATATTTGCTGCTGCCCACCCCCAATTTGCTACATCCCAAGCAGAAAAGAAGAGCTAAGGGAAGACATGGGGACAGTGGCAGACTCATGGGAAATGGAGGGCAGCTACCCAAGCACCCTATTCTGAACAAGACAGAATAAAGCATCTTTTTTCCTGAAAAAAAAATACTTTTCCATCATGAAGGCAGGCCGGATGATCTTGCAGTCTTTTAATAGTCATAGAAATATGATACTGTGATGATATAGTGCTTATTAAAAAGGAATTGAGGCCACTAAAAATCCACTAGGTTTATTTCAAGTTCCTGTGTGAAATAGCAAGACACAGTTTCATCCTGTGGAATATAGAAAACAGTACATTAGGGCCATTCTAGTGCAAATCAGAACTAATAATGCACAGTATGTCTCCAGTTTCAGTTAATTTCAATTTCTGATGGAAGTTTTATTTTTCTCATGTGGGCATCATGAATTCTGACACCTCCGGAAGCAAAATTTAGCTAAATGGTTACACTGGTTGATAAAAACCAAAAGAAACAAGCAAAAAACCTTTCCAAAGGAGCTAAGTTCACTGAATGTTTAGAAAGAATCTACATAGACTCTTTAAGTATCTAATTCATATGAATTGTATAAGCACAAGGGTTCTTTTTTGTGGTCATAAATCCCCTTAGTGGTCAAGTAAAGCCAGTTGATCCCTTCTCAGAACTATGGATTTAAATGCATAAAATAAAATATATAGGATTGTAATAGATATGAAATTTATTGAAATCTAGTTACTAAAAAAAAAAAGTTGGTGGGTCTCAGTTTACAAATTCCTAGATTAGAATCATGGGCAACTAGGTGGTACACTAATTAGAGTACTGGCCCCAGAATAAAAAAGACTCCACTTCCTGAATCTGGCCTTAGATACTTTCTAGCTATATGATCCTGGACAAGTTACTTAACCCTGTTCCTCTCAGTTTCTCATTTGTAAACTAAGCTGAAGAAGGAAACGGAAAACCATTCCAGGAGCTCTGCCAAGAAAGCTCCAAATGAAGTCAAGAAGAGTTGAACACAACTGAAAAACAGCTGAACAACAACAGTAAGTTTAAAGTCATAGAATGTTGACCTTAGAAATCATTCAATTCAACTCCTCTATTTTAAATATTATAAAACCAAGGTCAACTGATTAACCTAAAGTTGCATAGCGACAAATCAGTGAAACTGAGATTCTCAGCAAGGAGTTCCAGACTCCAAATACCTCAATTTTACCCTACACCATTTAACTTCTTAATTTGTAGACTTATAAGCCATTTTAATATAACTGATTTCTCCATATCATATACCTTTCGTACCTACACATGAAAAATGTACTCTTGACCAAAGGACAGAAGCAAAAGCAAGAAAATAAACAGATAAATTTCATTACATGAAATGAAAACTTTCTGTACAAAATTAATTTATCTAATCTAGAATTAGAAGGAAAGTGGTCAAATGGGGAAAAATCTTTGGAACAAATAGATCGGGGATGATATCCAAGACAGAAAAGTAACAAAACTATTCCTATGGATACATATATGTTTATACACATGTATATGTGTATATATGTATGTATATACATGCACATGTTATAGAAGATCAAAAGACTATATATCAATAGATATAAAGTCAAAGGATATAAACAAAAGTTCTCAAAAGAAGGGGTAGAAATTATTAATAACCATATGAAAGAATGCTCTAAGTTACTAACAATAACTGGCAAATTAAAAGTTCACAGATCAATAAGCATTCATAAAGCAGTTATTATTTATTAATACACTATCCTAAAGACTATCATTCCAGACATAATGAATTACTGTTCAGTGGTGAGTCTCATGAAAGGAAAAAAAAAGTAGATAATTGATTGGGAATATACATACACGGAAGTGAAGGATACCTGTGCAAGAAGTGAAGCAAATGGCAAAACCTTTAAAAAGAAAGCATGAGCTACTCAGCACAGCAGCAGCCCTTCTTTCTCCACAGTGGTCAGCTATGACCCCCAATTCCCCAGCAACCATGTCGAAGGGACCCGCAGTTGGCAATGATCTTGGCACCACTTACTCCTGTGTGGGAGTCTTCCAACATGGAAAAGTGGAGATCATTGCTAATGACCAAAGTAATAGGACTACAGAACAAGCTACATCACAGAACATTCAATCGGTGATGCTATAAAGAATCAAGCTGCAATGAACACTAGCAACACAAACGTCTGATTGGTCGTAGATTTGATCATGTAATTGTACAGTCAGACATGAAGCACTGGCCTTTTATGGTGGTGAATGATGCAGGCAGGCTTAAGGTCCAAGTGGAGTGCAAAGGGGAGACCAAAAGTTTCTATCCAGAAGAAGTATCTTCTATGGTCTTGACCAAGATGAAAAAAATTGCTGAAGTTTGCCTTGGGAAGACTGTCACAAATGCTGTGGTCATAGTACCAGCCTATTTCAATGATTCCCAATATCAGGCCACCAAAGATGCTGGTCTCAATGTGTTCCAAATCATCAATGAGCCAACTGCTGCTGCTATTGCTTATGGCTTGGACAAAAAGGTTGGTGCTGAGAGAAATGTGTTGATCTCTGACCCTGGAGGTGGTACTTTCAATATCTCCATTTTTGCCATTGAAGATGGCATCTTTGAGGTCAAGTCCACAGCTGGGGACATCCACTTGCGTGGGGAGGACTTTGACAACCGAATGGTCAAGCATTTCATTGCCGAGTTCAAGCAAGATCACAAGGACATCAGTGAGAATAAGAGGGCTATTTGCTGTCTTCACATTGCTTGTGAAACTGCAAAGCATACCCTCTCTTCCAGTACCCAGGCCAGTATTGAGATTGACTTCCTCTATGAAGTTATAGACTTCTGCACATCAATCACCCGGGCCCGTTTCAAAGAGCTGAATACTGATTTCTTCCGTGGCACACTGGACCCTGTGGAGAAGGCCTTAAGAGATGTCAAACTAGATAAGTCTCAGATTCATGACATCATCCTGGTGGATGATTCCACTCGAATCCCCCAAATCCAGAAGCTTCTACAAGATTTCTTTAATGGCAAGGAGCTCAACAAGAGTATCAATCCCAATGAGGCTATAGCTTATGTGCAGCTGTCCAGGCTGCCATTTTGTCTGGAGATAAATTTGAGAATTTGCAGGACTTGCTGTTGTTGGATGTCACTCCTCTTTCCCTTGGAATTGAAACTATTGGTGGTGTTATGACTATTCTACTCGAACGTAATACCACCATCCCCACCAAGCAGACACAGACCTTTACCACCTATTCAGACAACCAGCCTGGTGTGCTTATTCAGGTTTACGAAGGTTAGAGAGCAATGGCAAAGGATAACAACCTGCTTGGTAAATTTTTGCTCACAGAAATCCCCCCAGCACTCAAGGGTGTTCCTCAGATTGAAGAAACATTTGACCTTGATGCAAATGGAATCCTCAATGTTTCTGCTGTAGATAAGAGCACAAGTAAGGAGAACAAGACCACCATCACCAATGATAAAGGATGTCTAAGCAAAGAAAACATTGAGCGTATGGTCCAGGAGGCTGAGAAATACAAGACTGAGGATGAAAAGCAGAGAGACAAGGTGTCTTCCAAGAATTCTCTTGAATCTTATGCTTTCAACATGAAGGCAACTGTAGATGATGAAAAACTGCAAGGCAAAATTGGCGATGAAGACAAACAGAAGATCTTTGACAAACGAAATGAAATAATCAACTGGCTAGATAAGAACCAGACTGCTGAGAAGGAAGAATCTGAGCATCAGAAGAAAGAATTGGAGAAGGTCTGCCCCCCCATCATTACTAAGCTGTACCAGAGTGCAGCGGGCATTGCCAGGGAGGAGAGCAGCCCTATCTGGAGGTGCTTCTTCTGGACCCACCATTGAACAGGTTGACCAAACACACCAGAATAAAGAACATTCCACACAGCTTTCCAAAAATTGAAGGACTTGAATTTGTAGCCAAGGCAGGAGAAGTTTAAAAGTAACAGTTAAGTTATTGTGTAAATCTGGGCATTCTGAATACTTGAATGTGTGCTGAGGGAGAGAAGTGAACAACATTGTACTTTATTAGTAATATAAACAAGTGGAAATGCAGTTGTACTGGAGGATAAAATCTATTTAAAATTGGCACCATAAAGAAAACAAAAAGAAAGAAAGCATGATATGCATAGAAGTAAAACATAAGTATCTCAAAGTCACGATATATATAGACAATGGAAGGATTTAAGTCTCTCAAAAAGTCAAAAAAACCTAAAAGAGTAATGTAAGAAATAACACAAGAAAACTGCCCAGAAATTTGGAACACAAAAAAACAGGGTGACAATTGAAAGAATTCATAGATTACCTTCAAGTGAAATAATAAAAAACAACAACAACAACAAAAGAAAACAAAAACAGAACAAAACAAACAACAACAAAAACTAGACTCTAAATGACAAAAAACAGAATGACTGAATGTATCCATTCCCTTTTGAACATGGTTCTTCCATTTAATGTGTAAACTATTTTTTCCTAGTTCTCCTATCTGGATTTCTATTTTACATGATATGCCTTCATATAAGTCATTGACAAAAAATATTGAAAAACACAGTTTTGAGAGTAGATCTTTAGAGTAACTCGTTAAAGGCCTTCTTGGCAGTCCATTAAGAAATAGCCAGTTTCATTTTGTGTATTTTGATATTGGTCAATGATTGTAATATTAAGGTATCTCTTCTTGAGTTGCAATATCATATATTAAGGACATATAAGCATTTGTTTTCAGTATAGAATACATGTTTTTGACTTCTTCATTTTTTTAATCATAAAACATATTTTTCAATGTATTTTTTATATTCTTCCTTATGCTCACTTTTATATTTGTATCACTGAAAAGTAAGACATATGTTGACTTAATTGAGAGGACTCTATACCTTTTTTCATATAATTTCCTTATATCTTCATGCTCTACAAAATTTGTTGGCCTATACATTTCAATTATATTAATGGCAACCTCCCACAAAATGACATTTTTCTTTTTTTTGTCTTTTTGCGTTGGAACACATAATTAAAGTAACTCCAACAGTTCATTTATTTATTTTTTTCCAAGTAAAGTCTCTGACTCATCCTTACATTCAAAAGGAATGTGCCCATTGACTGTATCAATCACACATGCTCTTGCTGGTTCTAGAAAGCTGGAAATTCTACAACCCTCGTCCCAGTGACAGACCAGCATTTAGATAGTCTGATGTTGAGATGGCTCTTCCCTGGAGTCAGAAAGGTCTTAGTTCAAATACTATCTCAGCTGTGTGACTGTGTGCAAGTCACTTAGTCTTAGTTTTCTCATATGCAAAAATGGGGATAATTACACCTATCTCACAGCATAGTTGTGAGGATAAAAGGAGATAACAAATTCAAAGTACTTTGCAAACTTCCAATGCTATATAAATGATAGCTATTGTTATTAGCAGTGATATTGACAAGTGAAGCTATGTATTAAGAAGTTCAACATCACGCAATTTGCCATTGGGTTTTATTTTGTTATGGTGGCCATGAAGAAGAAGCAAAAATATATTTATATCTATATCTATCTATACATACATACATACATACATATATATATATATATATACACACACATGCATACACACACACATAGATAGATAGATAGATAGATAGATAGATAGATAGATAGATAGACAGATGTATAAACTGGTGGTAGAATGTTGGAAAATAAAGCAGAGTGTCCTAAAAAAAAATTTATACGTTAATAATTCATTAAAATTTTGTTATGCTAAGTGTAAGATCCTTTTAGATTAAAGTCAACATACTAATGGATAATTTGAACAATATCAATACTGGCACTGTGGCTCTAAATTAAACCAGAAATAACTTTACATGTACTAAAAAAACAAATCTCATTAGTTCATGAGTTGCCTATGTATCCACATCATTCTCTTTAGAACCATACGTCTTCTCCTCATCAAAACTATTTATATTTCTGCTGGCAAAATTTTATTCTTAAGAGCATCCTATATTTTTGGGTCTAACTCCCCTCTAGAAGCTTAGACTATGATTCCTTAACATTTTTTGAACTCTGAAATTCACTATTCAAAAATCTCAGATGCACATCATACTATATACTCTTTTCCTCTCAATAAAATCTAAGCTAATATAGTCTTTCCTCCAAAATTTAACATCATTTCAACTTAAATTAGTTCTTTTATATTGGTAAGATTCAGGTCCAAAAGAACAGCAACCTTTTTGATTTCTTCTACTGATAGAAAAATGGAATTGTCATCAAGGCTTCCCATAATCCATAACCACCTAAATTTCCTACAAATATTTCAAACTGAACTTAATATGTAACTGGTTTCACCTTTAGACTTCACTATTTCCATAACCATCATTTAACCAGTTTCCCAAAATCAAAACCTTGGCATCACTTTTGAGTTTTCCTTCTTTTTATATCCTTTTATATCCAATGTGATCTCAAATCCAATCAATTTTATCTCTAGTATCTCTGTTCCCTTCCTTCTTCTACTAACCTAATGAAATATGGTAGTATCAATTATCTGACACTAAAATTATTGGAATCAATTGCTTTTCCCCTAATAAATCTTATTTTCTCACTGTCTTGACCCTTCAGTAAGTAAAAAGAGAAACAAATCCCCTTAAATTATATGAACAAGCTGTGGTATATGAGTGTAAAGGAATACTATTATGCTATAAGAAATAATGAACAGACAGATTTCAGAAAAACCTGGGAAGACTTACATGAGCTGATGCTGAGTAAAGTGAGTAGAATCAGGAGAACATTGCACATAGTAACAGAAACATTATGCAAGGATTACCTATGATTGACTTAGCCCTTCTCAGCATTACAAAGATACAAGACAATTCCAAAAGACTCATGATGGAAAAGGTATCCACAGCCAGAGAAAGAACTGATCGAGTCTCAATGCAGATAGAAGCAGAACTATTTTCACTTTTTTAATGATTTTTTCCCTTTGTTGTGTTTCTTTTTTCACAATATGACTAATGTGGAAATACATTTTACATGACTACATATGTACCACCTATATCATATTGCTTGCTGTCTTAGGGAAGAGGGAAGAGGAAGGAGGGAAAAAATTTGGAAATCAAAATATTTCAAAAAATTAATATTGAAAATTGTTTTTATATGTAATTGATAGAATGCTATTAAAAAGATATAAAAGACCTGCTATAAATATTTTTATATGTACAGGTTCCTTTCCTCCCTCTTTGATCATTTTGAGTAATCAGACTAGTAGTGGCATCACTTTGTCAATAAGTATACAAAGTTTAGTGACTTTCAGGTCATAAATCCAAGTTATTTTCTAGAACGGCTTGTGAAATTTATAGCTTTAACACAATACATTAATGTTCCCATTTTCTGCTGTTCTTCTAATATTTTTCACTTTCCCTTTCTGCCAACTTTGCTAATCTGATGACTTTAATTTGAATTTATTTAACTGTTAATAGTTTGCAATATTTTTAATATGATTGTTGATAGCTTGAAATTTTTCTTTTGAGAACTGTCTATTCATATACTTTAATCATTTATTAAATGGAGATATGACAACAGAATTATAATGGATAATTTTGCCTTTGGTTTTTTCCCCCTCCAATCTATGCTTCACACTATATCTAGATCATTTTTCCCCTATATATAAAATTATTCATATCACTCATCCACTCAAAAACCTTCAAGCATTCTCTCTGATCACCTGAGTAAAACCCAGGCACTTTTATGACATTCAAGGTCTTCTAGGACCTCATGATACTCAAACATTCCATGTTTATTTAATACTGTTCTTCCCTGTGCAAGTTAGAGGACAAACAGGAAAAATGTCTCTTTTCCAAACAAAGCCTACATTTTGCCCAAGTTTGCATCTTTTTTAGACTATTTGCATTACCTAGACTTACTTCCCGGTCCTTCTTTGCCTGTTAAAATTCTATCCATCTTTAAAAACCCAAATCAAATACTACTTTTCTCAAAAAGTTTCCCCAGTCTCTCAATCAGTCATATCTTCTCCCCTCTAAGACACAGATCATTATGTGTCTCCATAACGTATTTAACATATTATGTTTTGCTTTATGTTCTTTTTCAGTCCTCAAACATTTCATATCATTCTGGATCTCTATTTTGTACTTAACATAATAAAATTCATATTATTTAATTTAATGTAACAAATATTTATCAAACACCCACTTTGATACAGAATGCTGTGCCACCATTGTGTGATATTCCATGTACACATTAAATTTGTTGCTACCCTCATAGAACTTAAGGCCTCTTGGGCGATATTACACGTAAACAAGAAACTATAATACTAAAAAAAAAAAAAAAAAAAAGAATGAATAGTAACAGCAGAAGAGTTGTATGTAAAGGTCTGTGTTAGAATCATGGCAGGGAGGGAAAGAGTTACCTTCATACTTCACTTGTGAATGATTTAAATGATTCCTGGAATAAGTGACATTTGAGTACAGGGTGGAATGTAATGGAGGGGTGATGAGGCTATTACAATTTATCCCATAGCAGTAACCTCCCTTTTCAAATCAGTAGAAGGATGTACATAGGAAGTTATTAAATAAATGAAATGAACTAATGAACTTTATGGTATCTGCCACTGTAACAGTAGAAAAACTAGAAATTGAAAATGAAGTCTCTGATGCCCAGTTTCTCTGTTCAGTCCACTCCTCTTCAGACCCTCTTATCTATTTCTCTCTATCTCTCTCAAAATATAATTTCATCGCATTCTAGAAGTACCTTCTTTTCTTTTATCTGTTCCTGAGTTAATAAAAGCTTTTTTTCACAACTTTTTTTTTCCTATTCTAGTTCTGAGGTCAGATTTCATTCTTTCCAAGTTTTGAGCATGTGCACAAGGAGTCCATTTACTTCAAAGTGAGGTTTCCACACCTAAAAGAGATGTGATAAGTTAAAGGAATTTTTTAAAAATATGATATAGTGTGCTTATTTTAAGCAGATCTTTCTTCATCCAATCTTATTTTTTATAGCCAAATTTTTAACAGGAAGAATCTTTACAGGGAGAGAGTTACTGCCCCTTATAGTATTTGAGTCTTTGACATTTTAGATATACCATTAGGAATCATGATTATAATGATGACTACCATTTAGCAAATGTTTTACATTTACAAAGTGCTTTACATACATCGTCCCACGTGATTCTGTAACAATAACTGAGAGAGTAAAGAGACTTAGGCAGTGTGATGACTGTTGTTCCCTTTCTACAGATGAGGCAACTGAAGCTGAGAAAGTTGATATTTCTTAGTTCTGTGAATTTCCAGATTAGTTAGTAGAATAGTAAGAATTGATCGCCAAGAAAGAATATGTTGTCCCTGGGATTCTATCTTCTACTTAAAAAATCAAATTCTATTTGAATTTCAAAAGGAATAAATATGCTGATGGTTACATTTTTATCCTATTTGTGTAAGAAGTTCTAGAAAAGTTAGAGGATAAACTCTGATCATATGAACTCTAGTCTAACGTTCTTTCCACTATATAGTACAAGAATAGTATTCTATTTAGCTATAGGATTGACCTACATAATTTCTGTTGGTCTAAAGCCATAGCTTGAGGTGACTGAAAACCCTCAAGTCTTTTCTTGTCTTCCTATAAATAAGGGCATTTGAAGTACTGGCATTTTTTTAAAAATTATATATCACTTATTCCCTCATCTTTGTATGCGTTTCAACCTATCCTGTAGTAAAGCCCCCCATGGAGCTTTTGAATCGAATTGATCACCAAAGGAAAGCTATTGTCCCTTAGATTCTATCTTCTACTTTAAAATTTTCAAACCCTATTTGAATTTCAAAAGGAATATGTACATTAAAGAATGTATTTTCATCCTACTTATATCTAAAACTTATTTGAATATGATGGGGTAAGCAGGCTCTAGTATATAATCAATGATTATTTGTGCACTGGGGTGGCATAAAAGACATCATCAAAGATTTACGTGACTTAAAAAGAAAAGAGTGGGTTAGTCAGGTAGCAAAACCAAGGAGTAAAAGATGGGTAATTGAAGTGCTAAATGACATGCTAGCTAGCATATATAGCAACCTAAGTTTTGAAAAATGCATTTCATAGGTTATCTGATTTGTTTCTCAAAAAATCTTGTGAATTAGTTGTTATTATTGCCAATTCTACCTTAGGAAACTGAGACTAAGAAAAATTAAACAACTTGTCTAAGGTCCCAAAGCTAGTGTCTTGGGTAGAATTTGAATTCAGAATTTTATCCACTACACAACGTAGCTGCCTAATCCAGAAAATAGTTAAAAACATATCGAGAAGGGAGGCTATGTGGTACAGTGAATAGAGCACCAGCCCTGGAGTCAGGAGGACCTGAGTTCAAATCCAGCCTCAGATACTTAACACTTACTAGCTGTGTGACCTTGGGCAAGTCACTTAACCCCAATTGCCCCTCCAAAAAGAAGCAAAAAAAAAAAAAAACATATTGAAAAGTTGCCAGGGTGTTCAATAGATCTTCCATGAGAGTGTTTAAGAAAGTTATGATAAGAACCATGCATAATGAGAATCAATCAACCAACACAAATTACTTAAGCACTTATTAAACACCAGACACTATACTAGGCACTAGAGAAACAAAGGCAAAATACAAAAAACAAACCTACTACTCTGAGGAAACTTACATTCTGTTGGAAAACATAGTATGGAGACATGTTGATATACATACATATATATGCATATACATGTATATACACATATACATATATGCACACATACATGTATGTAAGTGTGTGTGTGTGTATATATATATATAAAGAAAACAGAGATGATAAATAAATTAAATGTCACTAAATACAAGGTAGATACTGAAGGACCTAACTAACAGTTAGACAAGGCATGGAAATGGATCTTGAACCACATCTTCATTGGAAGTGAAGGGGTTCTGTGAGGCAGAGTTGAGAAATTAGTGCATTCCTGGCATGGAGGACAACTACTAAAAAGACATGGAGAAAGAAAATATAATGTCATGGGTGAAAAACAGAAACAAGTCCAGGCTGGCTGGAAGCACAGGAAGTTCAGGAAGGCAAATGTTATTGAATGAAGATAGAAAGTTTTGGAAGAGAGCAATCTACAACAGAACCTCAAATATTCCTTCAGGTGAAATCCTTGTTCATCCAAAATATTGCAGTATCTTCCCCTATAAAAAAAATCAGCCTGAAATAGAAAGGTCTATTTATACTTCTGGACAAAGGTTGATTAAATCCTGAGACGCTATCAATGAATGCTTATTGCTGAACAACAGAGACTAAAGGAGAACATGCACATACATATATATATATATATACATATATATATATACATATATATACATATATATATATATGGATGGATGGATGGATGTGCAAATGTATGTATGTATGTATGTATGTATGTATGTATGTATGTATGTATGTATACTTTCTATCCTATATACCACTCTTTTTTTGTTCAAAATCTTCCTGGGAATTGAGTCATTGTTGTTATTCCAACCCAATATTAAGATGGGCAGGCTGTATTTGTAGTCATTGAAACAACACCTTGGTGCTAATTTATTATTCTGGGGATTATACTAGTTTCCTACTTATATTCTGTTTGGTGATTTTTCTGGAGTGGATTTTGATTTCAAAGCTCTTTCTTACCGGATTATTTTATGTAGGCCACTTATTTTCCCTTCATTTCTGTATCCTGCCTATTTTAATTAAATCATCATTGCACTCTGATGTTTTTGCTAATTTTGGATGATGGATCCCTCATTGTTTGTTTATAAAAGCTGATTGGAAACAAGGCATTCATTATGTTGCGCCTGATAATCTACTCAGTTCATTATCACAGGGCAGTTGCCGTTGATGTATCCTAGTTATTATTAAGCTTTTTAATACTTTATTTTCTCATAATTGATCTTCATTGGCAGGGCATTCGTTAAAACCTGAGGCATGGGCTTCAAATTAGTCCTTACCCTCATTTGTGCCGTTCTGCAAACCTCTCTAATAATATATAAACAATTACATTTTCAAAGGAAGCTCCATCTCAGTCATTTCTTCAATATAGCTTTTATCCACATTTGTGTCATCTGGGTAAATTAGCAAATAACAACCCACTCTTTCTGAAAGTGTATTTTGTTCAATGGCCACAATTGGCTTCCCTAATGAATCACCTCTATTTGTTCACTTATCATCTAGTCATTTTGAAAACCTTCTCAATACTGTACATCATAGCAAATCCATTGTGGAAAATAAATTCCTACATAGCATTTAATGTGCATTTAGAGGGAGAGGTGCTGGCTTTTAAAGTGTATCTTTGAGGTGACAGTCATTTTGCAAAATGCAAAGAGCTGGCAGCTGAAAGGAATAAATGAGCTGTGATTTTTCCTTAGATGTTATAACATTGAAATAGAAATGGATTTGTTCTGAACGCTCTGAAATGAAAATGTTTAAATGCCACACCCTGGAGATTATGTGGAGATGTGAAATTATTACATCTCAATTTTGTCTTTCCGGCAATCTGATGTAGGATAATATTTTCCAAAATTTCATCTATTTGTGATCTCATAACGAGAACAACAAGAATAGCAAAGTTTGTTTTGCCATATTGCGGAATGTGTCTTCTATGATGTTAGAGGTAATCTTGAAGTCAGTCAGACCGAAGTTCCGTCTCACACCTGACACATACGATGTGACCATGGGCATGCTATTTGACCTCATATTGTCCTGGCAACTCTGTAAGAGTATGAATTCCAGATTAATGGCACATCTACATTGTTTAAGAGAGTTTCTATGAGAATATCCCTTGACAGATGCCATTCTAGACTGATTGTAAAAGGAATAAATTTTAAAAGAAACCAAAAAAATTGCTTAAGCTTATATTCATGTTTGCAAGAAATGGAAGATGGAGGGTTATTAATTCAGATTTTTTTTAACTGACATTTATTAGGTATCCAAATGCAGTAGCACAGACTTTGAAATTCTTTCTGATGGACTTATCTGGGGATAATAAATTCTGTTCAATACCAAAAGGTATAGAGTCATTAATCTAATTTACCTACACTCCTACCACCACCACCATCTAACATATTTCAAAATACTAGTTGACTCTACACAGATAGGTCAGCTAAACACTGATACATTATTAAAACCAGATGAAGGACATTGGTTAACTAGATTCACCATGATCTATACAGAAAAAAAAAAAACCCACTATAATTTCTGGTACCTATGATCACCATCTCTGATACTCCCTTGTCAGTAAAATAATTCAAGTGATTATCGATGAACTATTGAATTACGCAAATAAAATTTATGAAAATTGTCCAGGTCACTTCCTGCTATATAGAAAAAGACATATCCCCTAATCTGTAGGGGGTTCTTCTTAGAGGATCCATGGTGCAGAAAAAAGAACAATACCTCCAGATTTAGAGGACCTGGGTTCAAATCCCAACTTTGTTACTTTACTAATGATATCACTTTAGGCAATTTATTTAACATCCTGGTCTTCAGCTTTGTTACCTTGACACAAAGTGTGGGAGCAGAGGACTCTTTGAGTCCTTCATCTAGACCAGTGGTTTTCAACCTTCCTAATGCTGCGATCCTTTAATACAGTTCCTCATGTTGTGGTGACGCCCAATCATAAAATGATTTTCATTGCTGCTTCATAACTGTAATTTTGCTACTGTTTTGAATCATAATGTAAATATCTGATATGCAGGATGTATTTTCATTGTTACAAATTGAACATAACCCACAAGTTGAGAACTGCTGATCTAGACAATGAAAGGATTGGACCAGAGAACCTTTTGGGCCCCTCCCAGTTCACTATTTTCATATTATGATCTATAATTTTACACATACAATATCAGAACCAGCAGGACTAGTAGGGATATAGCAAGAATTGAGTTAGCAATTATCATTGCAGGTGGATGTCCTATGCCTAGAGATCAATTTTTACCACGAGATGACACTGCTAGTCATTGTTCTGCTTTCAGCAGGGGGCTCTGAATCTGGGGAGTCCCATCCTTTCCCTGGCCCACTACTCTAAGAGTGGGTAAGATATCTTGCTTTCATAGGCTTCTAGGACCCTACTGTTCCTTAGACTATCAACTTAGGGTGCTGAAAGATATAGGTTCAAAACCTCACTGTGCTTTGTGACCATGCTCAACTGATTGTTCAGTTAATTCTAATAATGCCCACTGTAGCAGCTACTGGAAGAGGAATGCTTGCTCTAATTACAGAGAGTTTTTTTTTTCTTTTTTTCAGCCTGGGTCTCCCTATCTTGTCTGGGTTAGAGGTGATCAGGACTCTACTGACAGGGCCAATGGGAGTACTGATCAGTAGGAAAGCTATAACCTTTTGCATTTCCCTCAGCTGACTAGTCATGCTTCCTGCTTTGCTAACCTTCTGTTTCTGGTCCCAAAGAACTCACCATATTGATGCTAGACAGAGTAAATATGAAGTGAAATTTAGTTTTACTACAACTTTGAACCCCTAAACTCAAGGGTATCCACCAGCCTAATCCCACTCTAGTAGCAAGGATTGCAAGTGTGCACCATGACATCTGGTGTTAGAAACAAAGCAATTATTTCTATCAATGGGATGAAGCAGAATAGTTCCTTCCCTGCCCCAGAAGTGCAGGCTCTTTGATACTAGGATCAGGGTTTCTTCTGTTGATGGTCACTATCTTTGCGTTCCCAGACTCATTAGCTTATTGAGATTGTTCAGAGTACTTACACTGAGACTGGACCACTGTTGTAGAGGAATAGAGAACCCTGAAATCCAATTGTTAGCATCCTTGGAACTGTAAGTGTTTTATTTTCCCCTTCTTCCATCATATATTTTATGAACCTTACTCAGGGAAACACATTTTTTCAAGTAGTAGATTTGGAATTGGAAGATTTGAGTTCAAATCCCCACTCCTTTATTTTCTACCTTTGCAAATTGGTCAATTCACTTAAACATCTCAGCTTCCTCATCTATAAAATATAGGCAAGATATACCAATTAGTTTCTTCTAGCTCTGAAGTCCCAGTTTGCATTAGTCTTTTCTAGTTTTTGAGGGTCATTTCTAGTTCAAAAATCTTATGTTTTATAGTCCTTAGGTCACAGACTGAAAAAAAAAAAAGAACCATCCTGTGTATTATTCTGTCTACTAGGTGGTACCCTGATAATCTTCATGTTCTTCCAGGGATGGATCAGTAGTTCTGGGTCACACTGGAGGGGTAAAGTCATTGATAAGAGGGTAGCAGTCTATCAACAGGCTGGGCTCACACATTATTGTCTGAGAGCTTAGAAAGGAGAAAGAAGATATGGCTACTACCTTCAAAGATTGGAAGGGTTATCATGTGCAACAGGGATTAGACTAATTCTGTTTGACTCCAAAGGGAAGAATTAGAATCATTGGGTAGAATGTAGATATTGCCTCAATTAAGAACAGGATAAAGGCCTGGGATGATAGTGCACACTTGTGATCCCAGCTACTGGGGTGGCTGAGGTTGGTGAATCCCTTGGGTTTGTGTGTTCTGAACTCTAATAATATGACTAAAGTAATTTGGGTATGTGCACTGTATAGTACCAATATGGTGAGTGATTAGCAACAGCCGCTAGACTGCTTAGGGAATGGAACAGATTAAAGTTTTCTTAGTGATCAGCACTTCTCATAGACTGGACTTATGAGTAATGAATGGTTGATGTACTTCTAGCCTGGGAACCCAAGTTCCAAAAAAAGAAAACACTCCCTAACAATTAGAGCTATTCAAGTATTACTGAGTAGTCTGACACTAGTGATCGTCTAGAAGAGCCTGAATGATGAGTTCTGAAGGAATATGATAGAGGGAAATTGTACTTAATGCAAGGATTTGGCCTAGATTACCTCTGAGGTCTCTTTCATCTCTGAAATTCTATAATTCTAAACCCAATCATAGCTATTTCTCTTGCTAGATTTTGATAGTCTCTCCTGGGTTAAACATTTGCACATGTTAGGATTAGATTTTTTTTCTTGTTCTGGGCACTTTCCCAGAACTCAGTCTTCCAATTCTTCATGTACCTCTTAAGTTCCTCAGCTTGTGAGCTCTCTATCTCTGTCTTTCTATCTCTCCAACTCTATCTCTCTCTATTTTTCTGTCTCTCCATCTATCTCTCTGTCTCTCTCTCCCTCTGCCTCAATAATCATATCTTTATTGTCTACCAGGTATTAGATTCTATGTTAGGTGCTCTAGATACAAAGACCAAGAACGAGGCAATCTCTACTGTCATGGGG
>CM053591.1:127753255-127766100 GCA_028646515.1 Pseudochirops corinnae
TAAATTAGATCATTTGTCCCAAGATAGAATTTCAGAGGATGGGGAATTTGTCTCTGCTGCTGCCCTTCACTCTGCATTTGGTCTCCCCCTTGCTCTTGCATGTTTCAATGACCTCCAACAACTTTGTCAAATTACCTCTTCTCAGTTTTTCTACCTTTGTCCAAAGATGAATTTAGCATAATTGCCTCTTATTTCTTGTAAGTTCTATCATTCCCCCAAACTCTCCAATATCCTTCAAATATTCTGAGTATTCACACAATGAATTTTCCAAAACTTTCCTATCATTTATATGATTCTCATATATCTACTACTACTATCACATAATGTTAGAATTTGAGAACTGGGTGGAACCTCTGTAGCCATCTGATCTAAGTCATACTTGAATGAAATCCTCACTATAATTTTATGCCCACTCCTTTCATTCTATCTATAGGGAAATGGGAACTGTTAGTGTGATGTTCAGCAATTTCAGGATTTAAAAAAAGCTTCCAAGGAGCCATCAATTCCTATGGTCATAGATTTAGAATTTGAAAGGACCGTAGAGGTTATCAAGTTCAAATCCTTCTGAGGTCCAAAGAGATCACATATCCCAACCCGGATTCAGACTCAAATTTTCCTGACTCTATCCACTTCACACGTTGCCTTATCATTTCCATCAGCAAGAATATGTTAAGCATCTTCTACGTGACATGCTAGGGGCTGAAAATAAAAGACAATACGAAACATATTTCCAGCTCTCAAGTAACTTCAGTTCAGTTGGGGAACAGAGAATGTAGACAAAGAAACGAATACAAAACAATGCAATTAAGGGACAGAACACCAACAATTTAGCAGTCCAGAAAGTGATAAAGACTTCCTATAGGAGATTATCTGAGCCTTGAAGGATGCTAAAGAATCTAAGAGAGATAGGTGAAAAGCTAGTGCTTTCCAGACAAGAAGGAAAGCCTTTGTTAAAGCACAGGGCAAGAGATAAAATGTTGTTTGTGTAACAGCAACCAGAAAAGTTTGGTTAGAACATAAAGTGTGTTACAAAACACATTTAGAAAGTTGTGCTGGGGATAAATTATGAAGGCTTTAAACACTAACTGAGGATTTTGTATTTCTGAAACAGACGGTACAGATGGACATTAAATTGGGCCCAGAGATGAACAGGAGAATGAGAACAGACTAGATGGCTTTGGGGACATTATAAAATAGATAAATGAATGGATGGATAGATGGATGGATGGATGGATGGATAGATAGATAGATAGATAGATAGATAGATAGATAGAATTTATGTAATAGTTTAAAGTTTGCAAAGCTTTGTAATTTATTTGATCCTCACAATAACCCTATGATGTAGATGCTATAACTATTTCCACCTCACAGTATATATTCTGCTTCATATATTCAGCTTCTCACAAAAGTTAAAACTCACCTTTTCAAAACTAATGTAATTGGCATAAGCCAATTCCTTCTTTCTTTCCCTATCTGTGGGACTAGGGAATTCCCTACTTCTTTCCTTACTTATGATGTTACTGCCAAGCCTGGAAATGTCTGCCTCAGGATCACTATTTGGTCACCTATGCTCAGGAAAGAAATATAAAACAGAAATATTTAAGGATTCAAGTCTCAGACTCAGGTTTACCTAGGTAGTTTATATGGGAACAACTTCACAACTGGTCAGGGAGGGAGTTAATGCCTTCCTGTCTAACCTAAAGTCAAAGTGCTGTATCAGAAGGTCTCTTCAGGTCACTGTATGCTCTACATTCAAATTTCAAAAAGCATCTTTTCTAAAGTACATATTATTGGGGTAGCTAGGTGGCTCAGTGAATATGACACCCACCCTGACCTAAGTTCAAATTTGGCCTCAGACACTTAACACTTACTAGCCCCGTGACCTTGGGCAAGTCACTTAACCCCATTTGCCCTGCCCTGCCCCCTCCAAAAACCAAAAAAAAAAAAAAGTACATATTATGTGCAAGGCACAAAGATCTATGAGTCTATGCTTAGCAGTAAGCCAGTTTCCTTTGATTCATAGGTGATTTATTTGTGAATCAAGGCTATTCCCTATATGTAACTTAAAACTGCCATTTTATGTCTAAAAGGGAGGCAGATAGTTCTCCTCCTCTCTCTTCTCCAAGGGAGACTAAAATTCCTGTAACTGTTCCATTAATTGGGGACAGGGAGAAGAACCCAAAGCTTTATATTCAAGACTTGACTCCCTTTCCACCAAATACCAATTCTGCAAGGATTTCTAATCTCCCTCTCCCTCTCCTTCCCCTTTCCTTTCTGTGTCCCTCTCCCTTTCTTACTCCCTCCACATCTCTCTCTCCCTTTCAACCAGTGAGGACAGTCTCACAATAATGTCCTTAAGGACTGGGGTTACAATTTAATGTAAAGACAAACAAACAAACAGACAATTAGGGTTGGGGAGACTTGGTGAAGAAGAGGAACCCAACCAAATTACCTGCAGGTATAAGGAAAGAAATTCTATTAGCTTTAAAAACAAAACAAAAGAACAAAAAACTGCTGGGTAAATGACAAATCCAGTAGTCAAAAGGCAGTTTTAGGACTTGGGAAAAGGCACATGGCAGTTGCAACAACTGTGTGTGTGTGTGTGTGTGTGTGTGTGTGTGTGTGTGTGTGTGTGTGTTGGGAAGAGGGTGTGGTATAGAACCCTGGGGCAGCTTCTCCTTGTCATAAATTACAAAGCTCTGTTATTCTGTTATTTTCTGACAGCTCTTGTGCATGCCCTGTGAACCAAAGGCACAGTCAAATGCTGACATTAGTCCTCCTCACTCATTCTGAAATTCAGCCAAAATGCCCTTTTCCTTTATTCCTCACATATGACACTCCATCTCCCCTTCCCATGACTTTGCAAAGTCATGCCTTGAATGCGTTCCGTCCTCACTGATGCCTCACAGATTTCCTCTCTTCAAAATGCAGCTCAAATACTGCCTTCTACATGAAACTTTTCCTGATGCCCCCAACTGCTAGTGCCCTTTGTCCCTAATGACCTTGTATTTCACTATTTAACATTTATTTATGTTTACTCAATTTATGTTGTTTTTTTTTTCCCTGTGTATGCCCTTGTTAGAATGTAATCTCCTTAAGAGAAAGAATTGTTTTATTTTTGAATCACCTAACAGTCTAGCCCATAGCAAGTGTTTAATAAAAGATTGCAGACTGACTAATTGATGGTATCTAGTCTATTTTCTGCATTACTCCCAAGTGAAACAGAGAAACCAAGCTTCCTTCTCTTTATCTTTTAAACTACATGGGGTGTTTTCTTCAAACATCTGTTTAAACTCCTATGTGTCAGTCATTGTTCTTCCTTCTCTGGTTTCCTACATGAATTCTTCTCTTGTACATGGCACCAGGAAACACAAACACTATTCAAAAGCTGTCGTATGTTTGCACATATTTTTAATATTGCCTTTGTATATATTTAATCACATGAACCATACATTTATTTTTCTTTTTTTTTGTCCTTTAGGACATGGAAAAAATTGTCAATATTAAAGAACTCTTTACTATTTCCTTTATTCCTACAGCATCTACTGAAAGGCATTTTGCCTAGTGTCATGCTGGGACATCATAAATGTTTATGTTTATCAATAATTGCTGATTATTATCATGACTAATCACAACAATTATTTTCATTTACATAGCCTTCTGGAATTCACAAAACACTCTCTTCACAATAGTCCTAAGAAGTAGATGGTACAAATCTTATCTGCCTATTACAGGTAAGATTACTATAGGTCAGAGATGGGAAAAAAGGAACAATCCTTTATTTTAGCACCTACTATGTACCAAGAACCATGCTCAGGGGGAACTGTAAAGTCTTACTATCATGAGCGAAATTTAACAAATAAGTAAACTGAGGCAGTTCTCCAACCAAGATATCATTTATTGACAGGCACATGCAGCCTGATAATAAAGGGGCCAACAGTTACACTATTTCTGCCAAAGACCCTGAATGAGAGATGACAGGACTTTTTAAACCTAGATGTGTCTTCTTTCCTATTCATCTGACAGTACTAGTACAGTAGATAGAGTTCTGGACCTGGAGTTAGGAAGACTTGTCTTCTTGAACTTAAATCTGACCCACTTATTACCTGTGTGAACGTGGGCAAGTTATTTAAAACTGTTTGCCTCAGTTTCATCATTTTTAAAATGAGCTGGAAAAGGAAATGACAAATCACTCCAGTATCTTTGCCAAGAAAACCCCAAATGGAATCATAAAGAATTAGATGCAACTGAAGATGACTAAAGAACAACAAAAGCGTTTTCCCTTTCGTTGACCCCACAGTACATCATTTGGCCCTCACATAAGGCAAATCTGATTGGTATGTGAGTTGGCCTTCAAGTAACGACACTTGAGGAATGCCTGAAATGCTGCTTCATGAGACCCAGGTGCCTTTAAGAATCCTGGATAGAAAAACAAAGACCATCTCAATCAGGTTTCCCCTGATTTGTTGTTTTTGTTGTTAACACATCTTCAGTCATGACTAATTTTTCATGACTCCATTTGATTTTTGAAGGGAAAGATATAAAACTGGTTTGCCATTTCCTTCTCCAGTTTATTTTAGAGATGAGGAAACTGAGACAAACAGGTTTAAGTGATTTACTCAGAGTCACACAGCTACTAAGTGTCTGAGGCAGGATTTGAACTCAGGTCTTCCTGACCCCAGGCCTGGTGTTCCATCCACTGAAACACCTAGCTGCCCTTCCCTGGCATTTGGCTTCCATAGTGAAAACCAAGTCTCCCCCCAACTTTCATCAGTAAGCAAGGACAAGAAATTTCCGCCCCCCTCAACCCCCATAGGGAAAACTAACTCAATCTGGGTCTCAAGAAGGGGTAAAACAGAAGGGAGGGTCTCACTTGGGAGGATCACAACCCAGAATGATTAAGGATCAGATGCCTTGTGTTCCGGGAATGATTACTCAGTTATACCCTTCAGATACTGCCTGCCCTTCTAAATGACGAAAAGGATGGATCATGGGGTAATATCAGTTATTAAATTATATAGCCCAATATGAATTGTCCTCATATCTATTTGGAACCTCTCCTCAATTTGAATACTGAATTGTACCTTCAACATTAGAGCAGTGAATCCTTTTATTCCTTAAATCATAATAATGACCAAGAGTCAAAGTTATATGATTTATCCTCAACAAAAAATAAGGACAGGAGAAATTTGTATTTCAGTCAATTATATAATGGTAAAAAAAAAATGTGACTTACAGTATAATAAAACTTTAGAAAGTCTGCCTAATTTCTTCTAATTCTCTCATTAAGGATGCCCTTAGTGAGTATGTATATAATTTTGATAAAACATCCTATAAAGATGAGAATGCACAGTTATTGCTCTTCTCTTCATGACTTCCCTTTGGCAATAAGAGCATCCATTTTCCACCATGCCTATGGTTCTTATCCTCATTCAGAAACCCTGAAAATCAGTCCTTCAGTGCTCTCAGAGTTCTCTCCTCCAACATGAATCTCCTTTGTGTATATCTGATGTAGTTCAGATCTTTTTTATCCTTTTTTCTTGTTTCAATCCCATCTTTACTTTCTCTAGAAGTACATTAGGCAATGGGATTTTAGACTCCAAATGGGATTCCTTCCTTCTTCTTGAAGATGAAAAGAAATATAAAAATCTCTAAAGATCTTTTCACAATCTAATTTTTTTTTTGCCATCCTAACTTCATACCTAGATGTTCTAGGAGTGACTTTGCCTGATTCATTTTTTTGTCAGATCTTTAATTAAATGGTTTTCCTCCTTGTACGGCTTTATTTTGTCTTCTTAGATGATATCATTCTTACTTTTCACAATTCTATACACAAGATTTTGCAAATGAGTTTTTATTCCAAACTCGTATTGTCATGACAGTATGGTACAGTGAAAGAAATACTGGGTTTGACATTACAGTCTGAATTGGAATTATGATTCAGACATTTAATAGCTAAATTTGCCTGGACAAGTCATTTAACCTTTCCAGGCTGCAGTTTCATCATATATAAAATGAAACGATTACAATCAATGACCTTTAGGGTGCTTTAAGCTCTAAATCTATGACCCTATCTACATCCATTTAGCAAGTAAATAAAATGTTTGCTGACTAAATTGATTATTAGGTTCTTTTGATCCCTTCAAGATGGCAATTTATTTACATTGGTTAAACTTCTATATGAAATTGTTATAATTGGTTTTGATGACCTCTCTTCCATCTATTTTCCCATTTGTGGACAAGAAGTCATTTTAATAGGTTAGGCAGTAATGTTTTTCCTTGCATGTTGTATCATTTTTTCTCATTTAAAAATATTTCTTCAAGCCAAAGCTGGATTTTGATCTTTTCCCTAACAAGGCAGTAGTTTGAATATCCACGCATAACTTGTTTAGAAAAGACTGCAGAGATATAGGTTGAGTCAAGATGGCAGAGTAAAGGCAGAGACTTGCATAAGTTCTCCCAAATCCCCTTCCATTAAAGCATTAAAATTATACTTCAAAATGAATTTTGGAGGAGCAGAACCAAAAAAAAAGGACAAGTTGAAACAGTTTTCTGGACCAAGAAAATTTAGAAGGTTGGCAGGACCTCTCACTGGAGTGAGAGCAGAACAGAGTACAGCAAAGGCCATAGGCCAGTAAGCATGCCTTAGGGTGGGGTGGAGGCTGGGGGGGAGGAGGAAGGAGGCTAATTTAACTTATTAACTCGGTGGCTACAGCTTCCTGAACTCTCATCCCCTAGATAGATAGTAAAAGGATTGAACAACTTCTCAGAAGGAGATAACAAGGGACCCTTTGTTGGCACTGTGTACAGGACTTTGTTGCATTGTCCATATGTGGTTCTGGGTCACGGGGTGAGGAGGAGCACTAGACACTAGAATGTGCAGCCTCAGTGCAGTGAGAACTCAGTGGGTGCTGGTTTTAGAGTTGCATTTAGAACACCTATCAGCTCTAGAGGCTTGTATTTTGTGTTCTTTAATTCATGTACTTTTCAATAGCTTAAGGCAGAACCTGTTAGATCTGAGTGATTTAACTTTCACTGAAAATGTAACAGATTCTCAAATTTGCCCTATGAAATTGACAAACTTTTTGAAATTATGTGTTCAAATATTCACACATTTTCTCATTTTAAAAATAATATTGTTTAGTTGTAAAATAGTTATAAAAATTATCTAAGGACCATTCTATCCTGATGCTCCAAAGTTCTCAGCATGACCCAAAATTTTTTAGTGTCCTTGAACTATGTTCCTCTGCAATTCTATTTTTCCAGCTTGTAGTAAAAATTCTGACTGTTCATTTGAGCCATCGAACTTTTTACATACACATGAAGCATCATTCTAAGTCTCTTATATGGTGATTTGTCCTTGTATTTGCTATAGTTAATTTTCTACCCCAAACTACTCAAATTCCTCTGAAAATCCTGTTTCTTCATACACATATGCTATCCATTTTTGTTAAACCAAAAGTCTTTTCTATCTCCTTTCAAAAATAAAAATGTTCATTGGTAACAGCAATATCTTATATCCTTTACCAATAGATTTAACACTTTTCTTTTACAATTCCAGGTCACAGATCAAGGTGGAAAAGAGTGCTTGTGGTCACTTATAGACCAGAGCATAAGTCAGGAGAGCAGTAAACACACAACACCTTAGACTGTACTACCTTGGAAGAACTCCAGAGATCATACCACCTTGGAAGAACTTCTCCTTAGAACATACCATCTTGGAGAACTTATAGACCCCCTCCACCCCACCACATCCCTAATTAGCTCTGAAAACAGCAGCAAGAAAAATAAAAAGTTTGGGACAGTGTCCTCTTCACCCCCAGAGCAGAGCCCAACTTTAACATAAAGTTATAAGTCAAGAAATAGGCTAGAAAAATGAGCAAACAATGATAACAAAAAAGGATATAAAAAATGAGCAATTCAGTGATCTAGCTATAAGTCAAAATGCAGAACATTTCAGAAAATTCCTTAAAAGAAGACATGGTTCCCTCCCCCATCCCCCCATAACTCATTTGGCCATCTTAAATTGATGAGTGTGGATGCTCAAAACAACCTAAATAGTAGGACATAAGTACCATACTGTACCTTGTTTCTCCTCTCCTCCAATTATTGGTTGCCATCTGGCCCTTAGTATATATTTAAGAGGTTTGGTATATGACTGAGGTCTGAAAGTATTCCTACAAGCCATTAAAACTTACAAGAAATTCCATGTGTAACCATAAAACAATCTACATATCTTGCTTTTAGAGATACTAATGAAAATAACCAGAACTTAAAAGCACAGTATCTGGTTTAATGACTTAAATTTTTTAAAAAATATGTACATATCAGTGAACTCTAAGCCTCAAAAAATGAACAAAAACACTTAATAAAAGCCGGTATGAATAGAAAATAAGGTTAGCATCAACATCTGGGTCAGAATGTTATTTTTCATTCTCAAAAAAGATGTGGAATTATTTATTAAGAAAAATTCTTATGCATATCCATGCACATGGTTTTCTAAAATAATGTTTTTTTTTTAAAAAAGGCATCCTATCTATTTTTTAAAGCTGTAAAATGCCTCTGAGATCACAAAGGCCTTAAAGGACACATTTCCTCTTCTAAAGACATCCCTACTCCAGGCACTATAATTAATTCCTTGGGGCTATATAGTAAGAGAAGTCTCTCGAGACAATTTTTCACTTACACTACCAGCCTTTGTAGGAAAGGTGAGATTTGTTTAGCTCCCTAAGTCTCAATTACTACTGCCTTTTCTCTAGTTGTCAACACGGGGTCATACTACTGCTAACAGAATCTTTTAAGGGCACCTTTGCATGAGTACAGATAAAGTACAACTCCTGAATCTTTTTAAAAATGAATCAGTCTTTCCCAACTTGACAAAAACAGGGCTGTGTGACCACTTACAGGATTTTAGTCTTTTTGCATTAAATGTATTATCATTTCTTTCTCTTCACATACAAATTTCACTTTCAATAAAAGATATGATGGCTTTCCTAGTCAGAGTTGTGATTGTTGGCTTTTTTTGTTTTGTTTTTTAGTTTCTCAGGAAGAAACTGTACTCAACTGGCTAAATGTTCAACTTTTCGAAGGTGCTCAGATTACCTTGAGAAATTTCAAAAGGCAAAGTTTATGCTAAAAGGATTTGTTTGGATTGGACTTCTACTCATACAATGTATGCTTTGAATAGGAATTTTAGAAAAGAAAAACCAGCCAGAACCCATGCATCTATTCTTCTGCTTTAACTTATTCAAGTTTTTTTTCCCCTAAAAACACTCAGTTCTCTATGACATTCATGGAACTTCAATGCCAACTGGTCAAGTGGTTGACTAAATGAGTTGTACGCCAACCTCATCAAAAGGACATAATCATGAACATAATCACTGGCTGTTCCCCTTCAGAACCTTCTGTAAAATGCTTAAGTAATTTGGCAATGGAGTTGCAAGCTTAGAATCTCCATATGGCCTGTAGATCCCTGGCTTCTTGATGACCTTGATCAGGCATGTAATAACCCATTTAGCTTTATAAAACGGTATTTGTCTCTAAATGTGAAATATTCTTCACCACACAGTTTTTTTGCACCCTGAGAACGGCTACTGGAGTTTCAGAGCAATTTTCCTTCGCCTTGTTACCCAATTGATTTTTCAGTTACTAAGTGTTATAATTAATATCATCTGAATCCCCAGTTATTAGCTCTTTCTTCCTCTTGAATTGCTTTTATATTATTCTGCATATTTGCATCTGCTTACTTATATAGATTTTGTGAATGCTAGTTGAATGTAAGAAGCTTCTTGAAGGCAGAGATTATTTTCATGTTTGTCTTTGTAACTCCAGTACTCAAAACAGTAACTTGTACATAATAGATATTTAACAAATGTTGATTAAATTGACTTGAATGGTATGCACTGAAAATAATAGAAATATTCTGTTTTGTGTTTTTATGTTTCTTTTCCATATAATTTTTTTTCTTGTCATATCATCTCTACTTGGATTGGCCCTAGGTATGCCAAATTCTACTGTACAAAATAGAATTCATCTTCTCCCCTAAATTTACCCTTCTTTTTCAAGTTCTCTTTCTGTTGGGGTACCACTATCCTTTTCAGTTGCCAAGATTCACAGCTTCAATCCTTCTGTTCATTTTAGTCTCTCTTTATATATACAGTCAATTGCCTAGTCTTTTTAATTCTACTTTTGGACCATCTTTTGCATTCATTTCCTCCATCCAATTTGATAAGGAACTGCCATAGTTCTAGTCCTATTTACTTTTCACCTAGACTGTTTCAATATCCTTTTAATTGGTCTCCTTGTTTCCAGCCCATCCTTTCTCCTATCTATCTTCCATTTAGCTAGCTGCTAATATAATCTCTCTAAAGCACAGGCCCCTACATGCTGCATGCATGCTTAGTAATCTTGAGTTATTCTCAACTGCATCTTGGGTAAAATACCAATTCCTCAGACTGGCATAAAAAACACTTCATTAACTGGAACTCATAAACATTTCCATACTTACTTCAAATTATTTACCTTTACTCATTCTAAATTACAGCAAATTTCACCTTCTTGTTGGTTTGTTTTCTGTCTAAACTCAGTGTAACACATGTGGGGTGCCTTGAGTGGCCTTTGATGTTGTTATTGCAGTATCACCCCTCTCATAAGAAGTTCTTTCTTCTATATAGCCATTCGTATCTCTCCCAGAGACATATCTGTTCAATTCTCCGGGCTTGCTTGCTCTCTCCAACTTACTTTGACACAGGTAGATCCAAGTTCCCTAAGAAAGGTCACCACCATAGGATAACACTCAAATTCTCTGAAAGTCCAAGGGGTAACCCTAGTAAAGGGGGATACACTCGCCCTACTCTCCATCTTAGCTCTTGATCCTCCCCCGGATATCTATTTACATAAACCAGCCACTCCCAGTAAAACATTTTTAGGTCTTAAACCTAAATATTTACTTAGCAACAAGGCAGAAGAAATAATATCATCATAGATAATTATGCTAAGTAAGTTTATGAACAATAAAGTGAATTATAATTCACATATAAATTTAGGTCATTCTCTCCCACCCACACACTCAGGCAGGGGGTGAAGGCAGACATTTTAAAAGAATTTAGCACTGAAGCACATCACAGAGGAAAATCTGTGCCCTTGGGTAAGTCATAATGCTAGATTTAAGGCTTTGGTATCATTAGTCCATTCAGAAACACAGGCATATCTTGGATATACTGTGGACTTAGTTCCAGATCACTGCAATAAAGTGAATATTGCAATAAAACAAGTCACACAAAAATTTTGGTTTCTTGGTACATATAAAAGTTATGTTTACACTATACTATACTCTATTAAGTGTCCAATGTTGTTTTTTTTTTTAACACTGTACATACCTTAATTTAAAAAAAAATGCTTCATTGCTAAAAAATGCTGACCATCACCACAGTCTTCAATATATCATAATATTTGTGCTGGTAGAGGTTCTAGCCTCAAAGTTGTAAAAAATAAAATATCTGCAAAGTTCAATAAAGTGAAACACAACAAAATGAGGTATGCCTGTATCTGCATCACAGGAAATCACTTATTTTTGAGATACTTGTCCATGAGCCCTCATTCCTCTACAACTAGGCAAATCTTTTACTCTTTGATCCTAAAACTGAACATTTGCAAGTCCACTCAACTTATAGTTACCCTTAAAATGGCATTTAGAATATTACCTCAAATACCAATTTCCTTTAAACAAAACAAAAACAAACATTAAAAAACTGCAAAGCTGCCCAGGCTGACTTTTCCTGGGTGATACAGGCCAGTTCTTTACTTAGTAGAACATTGAATTGTCCATTCAGATCAAAGCTCATAGCAAATTGCTAAGTTTGACTTTCTGGGCAAGGCAAACAAACCCAGCCAGTTCTTCTTATAAAGCAAAGCAACAACAGTACCTGTTTTTCTACTTTCTGATTTTTACCTCTCAAAAAAATGGGGCAGAAAAATGGCAGCATATCCTTCTGAGAATCTTCACCTCTTTTAAAATTTACATTTTGTCAAAAGGAAATGGTTCGAACTTCTTCAAAAAGGTCCAACAAATTACTTTTTGGCCCTCTGTTATTTCTTCCTCTCTTTCTAAGATAGGTCCAGTGGTTTCCTGACTCAGCTTCCCTGAACCTGACACCTCTTTACCTGCCCCATGCAACCTGATTGGCCCCTGTTTCCCTGATGCATTTTCCTGCTCTGAAATATAAAAAAGTCCTACTGCCTCTCCAACTTGTTGGGTGCCTGAAACTTCACAAGTCACTGATGACTGACCAGACACATGTCCAGACACAGAAGGTGGCTACCTCCAGAGAAATTACGTGTTTCTATCCTGGCCCTTGGTAAAATGTTCTGTATTTAGTGGCTAGCAAGTACCTCATTTCATTTGAATGTTGAATCTGACCTAAGGGAGTACTGGTTTTAAAGCTGTGTTTAGAACATCTGTCAGTTCTGGCTGCTTGTCTCCTGTGTCCTTTAACTCATAGACTTTTCAATAGCTTAAGTCAGAACCTTTTGGTTCTGATTGATCTAATTTTCACTAATAAGGTAACAGATCCCAAATTTCCCCCATGAAATTGACAAACTTTTTAAAATTACATGTGGCAAAATATTTACACAATTTCTCTTTTAAAAATTTATAATGATTAGTTATAAAAAACAGTTATAAGCCTTGTGTCCTTGAACTGTGTTTCTCTGCAATTCTATTTTTCCAACTTTTAACAAAAGTTCTGACACTGTTCATTTAACCCATAAAATGTTTTATATACACAGGAAGCAGCATTCAAAGTCTTTATAAATTAATCTGTCTTTGTATTTATTATACTTAATTT
>CM053591.1:127766200-127835922 GCA_028646515.1 Pseudochirops corinnae
CTCCCCCCCCCCCCTCCACGGCAGCATGCAATCAAGTATTGGATCTGCAAATATTTTCTAATTGGACATTAGTCTGGATGTATAGAAGGGTTGTAACCAATGGGGTGAACAATGGGAAAAAAGAAAGAGAACCAAACATGAAAAAGAACAATAGCATATAGATTGCTTCAGTCTCCATTTAAACTCTGTCCTTTCTAGATCTTTCTCTGAACGTAGATATGTCCTTCTATCCCAAGACTTGTAGAGTTGTCTTATAACTGTGCACTGCTGAGAAGAGTCCAGTTTATCAAAGTTGGTCATCATACATACGATGTGTCTGTGATTGTGTACAAATTTTTCCTGTTTCTGCCCTTCTCTCTTAGCATCAGTTTGTATAAGGCTCTCCAAGTGAATATGAAGACCGTCTCCTCCCTATTTCTTATAGCACAATAGTATTCCATTACATTCATATACCACAACTTGTGGTATCCATTTTTGTTAAACCAAAGGTCTTTTACAACTCCTTTCAGAAAGAAAAAATGTTCATTAATAACAGCAGCATCTTACATCTTTTACAAATAGACTTAATACATTTCCTTTATAGAAAAGTATTTTGTCTCCTCTTTTCAACATTATGAAAAGAACATTAATGGGACAGTATTTTATATCACATTCTGTTTTTTATATAAGTTGTCAAGCATACCGTGAATGTGTTCTCTCTTCCCCTCCTGTGCTTAGAAACCTTAGCTTCCTTCAAGGCTCAACAGAGGTCCCAGGTCTTTTGGAAAGCCTTACTAATTCTCCTAGTTGATAGTTTTCACCCCCTTGTTTATTCATCTGTATAAATGTCAGATAACCCAAAGTCATGTTTCAAGAATAGGGAATTTTTTCCCATTTTTTTCGTTCTATCCTCAGTTCCTATCACAATGTCTTCTACATAGCAGGTACTTTGTAAATGCTTATTGTTGAACTAAATACTACATAATTTTAAGACCCATCCACTCAGACTTGATAGGGTTTTAAATGATTTAACTGTAAATTGGACATTTATAGAAGTCGCATGAACTCTTTCAAGTACCTGCTGTATTACTTATTGCATACATTATGTCTTCATATAGGGGTACTGAAGAATGATTTATAATTTAATTATAATAAATATGTAATATATGATACAAACATTTTATTTAATTATATTATTATAACTTTACTGCAATTACAAAATCATAAACATTTCTAATTTTCTTTCTCTTTAGGGTCTTAATATAGATTTAATACTGAGTATTGGAAAATAGCCTGTCCAAAAAATGTTACATTTTCTATCATAACTTTGATTTGACTTTTTAAATGAGAAATAGTGATTCCTATTGCAATAGTTAAATTTTCTAACTGTTTGTTTTGTTCTGGTTTTTGTACTTTAAAGGGAGAAAACTTGCCAGAAAGGAATATAGCATAAACTCTGTTCGGAGTTAAAATCATTGTTGGAGATAAACTCTCAAAAGGTTTTCCCTTGCCAGGGAATACTGGCTCTATATCACCTGGGTTGATCCTAGGACAGCTGTTTTTCACTCAAGAGTCTACCTCTTTTAGGCACTTTGAAATCTCAGAGATGGCACTGTCAAAAGCAGATGAGATGAAGATTTACAAGTAGGTGTCAGCGGCATATTAATGTCTTCGCGGTCTGTGGTGTCTTATGATTTTCCTCAGTGGCTTCACATAAATTTTCACTAGAGAAGAGAAAGGATTGAGCCCTTTGGGACTCTGAAGATAAGTCCCTCAAGTTACTGAAGGTGGAAAGGAGAAGGGCAGAGGAAAGGGTACCCATAGCAACCATTTACAGTCTCTCCAAGGAGAAAGGCCAATCATACCTTCAAGCAAAGTTTGGGGCCTAGTAGTGCATAATGAGTGTCATCAAAGTCGCCCAAGGCCCTCACCAGAGAACATCAGTTTATTCTCCCCTGCACAATCACAAAAGCTGTGTATGTGAACTTTTCTGAATAGACAATTGCTAGCTAGAGAGAGAGAGAGAGAGAGAGAGAGAGAGAGAGAGAGAGAGATGATAGATAGATAGATAGATAGATAGATAGATAGATAGATAGATAGATGATAGATTGACAGACAGAAAGTCATAATATATGATATGATATATTCAGACACAGCTTAAAGCAGTAGATACTGAATCAGTCAGTCCACAAAGGTTTATTAAACATCTGTTTTATGACAGATAATGTGTTAAGTGCTAGGGATACAAAGAAAAGAAAAAGATTATTCTTGCACTTAAGGAGCTCACGATCTGAGGAGAGAAACAATAAACAACTATGTACAGCAAGCTATCTACATAATAAATAGGTGGCAATCATAGGTATAATGTATATATGATCATCTTTACAAACATACGTATATCTATACATATATGTATGCATGAGCATTTCTTTTTCAGTTTTTAAAAAAAGCTTAAAAATTAAATTAGAATAAGAAAGGAAATGAGTTGGTTTTACTACAAAACCTTTTCCTTCCCCTTCCATTGAATTTTTTTTTTCCCCATTCAAAATAATTTTGTGTGTAGACACAGCTAATACAGCAGAACTCTGCAGCCTTATTATACTGTGATCCAAAACCAGCTACACAGCAATTTTCATCATTTGGGGGACCACAAAATGACAAGTTTGAGAAGGATATCTCAACATGGTGACTGGTAACTGATGACTTCATTAGAGGGAGAGGAATGGTTATGAGACCCAGTATTGATAATGTCTTCCTAAAAGATTATATGATAGGTTAATCGTCTCTATGAAGGACTGGTTTTGCTAGTCTGCTGTTTTTGACAAGTAGTATATGCTTTTATTCTAGGGCATTTATTGTTTTTTATTGCCAGAAGGATCTCAGTTCATAATCCCCCACCTCTACCCCACTGAATCAAAGTATGCTCCTTTTTTTCTTTTTCCCCTACTTTCTCACTCAAAAAGATGAAGGCAATTTTTGCAATATCAGGAAAAGAGATAAGAAGACATAAAGAAGACATAAATATACTATTAGTTAAATAAAGATAAAACCATTGTATATGAAAGAGGAAAGGTGTTGAGATTTAACACTAGTGGTGGTGAAGATAAGGTTACTTGCTATGTCCATTAAACAATTCAATAGATATTGCAATGGATTTTTTTTTTACTCTTTATATATTGTCCTAAAATTTTACTTCTCTACTGTCAAATCAGATAGATTTTACATGCATATATGCCATTATATATGTATGTAAAATCTATATTATATGTATACATAGGCATATATGTGATTGCATGCATGTGTATATATGTATGCATATATATGTGTATATATACATATATTTATTACTCTAAAGAAAATAGGAATGGATATTGTATACTGTCCTAATTCAAATTTTATTGGCTCACCAATATATCTCTTCTTAATGTGGAAGGTCTGTTTGTGACAGAGTAGGAAGGAACTTGTAATGTTTTCTCCACATAGTTACATACCGTAGATGGATACTGACCAACACATAAGACAGCCCCGATAACTCCTTCATAACCTTCGTGCTCACAGAAGCACTTGTTTGAAGGTCTTTCTAATGTTTACTTCAATTTGGAACATGGAAAAGTACTACCACTGAAAAATGATTTCCTTGTACATCGTCACTGGTGCTGCCAACATTTTCAAATGACTAAAAAAAAAATAAACAGTAGCAAAGGAATGTGTATTTGATTACATTGCCAGTGTTTGCACAGCACAAAATGAAGTGGATATTTGGCGATTAGCCAGTTATTTGAATAAATGGAGACAGTTAAACAGGACAAATCTGAGACCCCCAAATCGATTTTGAGACCTCAGTAATGTGCTCTTTTCATCATGTGCCAAGTAACCTGGATAATCATCCCATTTCTACTGTTCTGTGTGTGGTGTGGAAGCAAATCCAATGAGGATTTTTTTTAAAGGTAATGCAGATTAACAACGAGAGACCAAACAGAAAAAGCTGAAAATACCTAGTGGTAAGGCAACATTAGAGTTCATTCTGTGTGATACCTTCCTTTTTGATGCTGGTCAGATTCTTAAGCAACATAAAGCATCTTTTGAACCACCCAGACTCCATTCTCTTTTAGGGTGCTACTTCTCAAAGTAGTGCTTTTCAGAAGAGAAGCTTTCTGAAAGGAACTTCCCAGCATCCACCAAGGCTAATTAGCGAACAATGAATTGCTATTTTGAGAAGTGTCACCTCTCTAGCATCTTTTGCTTTAAAATTCCCCTGGAGGTCTGCATTTTATGTCCTTTGGTTGGAGAATATGCACTAGGGCTTTGCTGAAAGATGGAGTCACAACTGAGGAAAGCTATCTGCAAGATATTAATTTATTCTCTTCCTCCCTCCTTATTTTAAATGAGAAGGAAATTGAAATAGAGGATGTTTTAGAACACAGCGTGAATGCCATGCTTGTAACCGTAGGGTGACTTTTGGTTTCTACTTGAGCCTCTCTTATTCTTCCAGGCTGAAACCTTTGAAAACATTGCTGCCAAGGCAGTGGAAGCCAAGTGGTTTCAGACAGGCTCCTTCATAAGCAAACCTTAAATCTGAGTTAATTAAAATATAAAGATTATTTTCTTCTCTAAATCAGACTAGCTTCAAGGGAGAGAAAGAAACAATTCAATTGTCAAGGGGAAATAAGAAAAAGTCAAACAGGTTGACAAAAAATCATGAGCTCAATTCCTTGGAGACAGAGGAAGTCACTACATGGTGCTATTTAAGGTGCATTTAGAAAATCTCTCTGATGAAATGGACATCAGACATAGAGGATTCAGAGCTGGAATGGGCCTCAGAGGTCTCTAACCCAACTCCTTCAATTTAAAGATAAGAAACTAAGGCCCCAATAAACTAAGCAACTTGCCCAATGTAACAAAGGTAGTAAATAACATAGGTAAGTTAGCATTTAGTTGTTTGGATTCCAAATCCAGTGCTCTTTGCACCATATCATGTTCTGCTTCCCTAATTTGTATCTGAGATTTCACCATTACAGAATATGATATTAGGGAAAACATTGCTCTCCCCAGATATCTTCATTTAAAGTGCTGATACTCCAGGAGAAGTAACATTCTTTCATGAAATTCTCAGGGTAGCATTTTCTAACTATTCTCTCATTAGATTCTTAACAACCCTGTTAGGTAGGTGCTCTTATTATCGCTATTTCACAAGTGAGAAAAATGAGGTAAGCAGAAGTTAAATGACATGTCCAAGATCACATCTTGTCTTCCCACTATTGAGTTTTACTTTGAATATATGATGTATCCTAGCAAAGTCCTTTAAAAACTCAAATGCTTAAACTGGTTCCAGGCCTGTTTTAACAGTGGGCAGCTCCCATCAGCCAAGTGTTTTATTTGAATCTCAGAAAACAACAGCTTCTGATATGCTAGAAGGAGGAGTCAAATATAATAAGATGAAATTTAATAGGGGAAATTAAAGCTCTACCCAGGAGTACCCCAAAAAATCAATTGCACAAATATTTTGTTGCTGTTGACTTGTCAATAGCATCTGACTCTTCATGACCCCATTTGTGATTTTCTTGGCAAAGATACTGGTGCAGTTTGCCATTTCCTTCTCCAGCTCATGAGGAAACTGAGGCAACCAAGGTTAAATGACTTGCCCAAGGTCATAGAGCTAACAAGTGTCTGAGGACAGATTTGAACTCAGGAAGTTGAGTCTTCCAGACTCCAGGCCTGGCACTCTATCTCCACTGTGCTACCTAGATACCTTGCAGGAATATAGAATTAGGAAAATGTGTCTATAAAGCCATTCTTATAACAAAACAAAACAAAAAAATCCTGCAGTTTTGGAAAATTTAAAACCTCACATAAACCATGTGACATGGAAACCAGGTGGCTAATGTAATCTCAAGCTGCAGTAATGAAGGGCTGGTGCCCAGACTGAATAAGGTAATAATCTTGTAGTCTGTCCTGTTGAGACCACATCCAGAGGCTCTACTCATCAGAGAGTCAATTCACATCCTAGAATGTTTCCATAGGCAAGACATGAGAGTAAAAGAACATTTCCACTGGGTAACCACAACAGTGAATGAAGAAGGTACAGGAAACTACACCATGGTCATTTGAAGGAACTAAAGATATTTAGAGTTGAGAAAATATCAATGTAACATGACAGCTCTCCTTAGGTGCTTGAGGATTGTCATTTAGAAGATGAGTTAAATGTGTTCTGTTTGGTCCCAGTAGATGGAAACTACAAGACAGCTCATTTTACAAAAATACTAGGAAGAAATTTCTAGCACTTATAACTTCTCCCAAGTCCCTTGCCCCCCCCCCAATAAAAGAATGAGCTACCTGTGAAAATAATCAATTTTTAAACAATATTCATGCTCTTAAAAGGTTGGATGGGGGCTGTTGTAAAAAGGGATTTCTGGTTTCAGATAAACTTTTCTAAAGGACTTACATATGTCATATATCTGCAAGAAGAAAGAACCTTAGAAGTCATCTGGTCCAACCCCACCCCCACTTCCTTATTCTACAGATGAGGAAGCACAGGGATCTTAAGTGTCTTGATCAGAGGTTCCCATACTTATTTGGCTTACCATTCCCTTTTCAAAATAAAAATTACTTGGCACCCCATTTTAAAATTTGCATCATTTCAAAAAATATTTTTTAAAAAAATCTTAAATTGAATAATTTATTATAAACTTGTGAGGTTTTCTTGCACTGAAATTTTGATGTCACAATATTATGTCATGTAATAGTATCATATCGTAAACCAATCATTCCTGCCAATGCATACTAGATTTCCCCACAAAATGTGACAGGCTCACCTGCCAACACTTGCTTGTTAAGACCTGTTGGTGTACTTGACCATTGATTGTCTGTAACTTGCCTTTTGTGTGTTTATTTGGAAAATAATGTAATCAGTACAACTTTAACTGTTATACAACAAATTAAACATGTATGAATGGTTTTTCAAAATTTTCTTATATCCTCTTCTTTCTTTATGCTTCAACTGCCCCCTTATTTTTATTCAATGCTCACCCCACCTCAATTTCATTCAAGGCTAGTACTACCCCCCTGGATCATTCTACCACCCCCAGGGGGCAGTATTACCCACTTTGAAAACCTATGGCCAACTATTGCTCAAGATCACACAGGTAATAAGGGGTCTGAGCTGATATTGAAACCAAGATCCTCTAAAACCCAGCAATTTTTTTTCCCCCATAGAAACATATTGTACCTCCCAGCTAGGGTCCCTTAAATTCTAAAGTACTATTATTCTAATACTTGCAAACAGTTTGTTAGCATGGTGTAATGTGGGACGTGTGGGAAGTGAGGTTTACTAATGACTTAAGATCCTGCCTCACAGGTTCTCAGGTCCATACCCTGTCCATAATGGACAGATGAAAAAGTATCTGGAAAAAAGCCACTAAGAAAGGGAGCCAATCTTTAAAGATTAGCAGAAAACCAAGTGTTACCTCTAGGGAAATCAGAAAGTGTTACATTTGAAGAGAGTAAAGGGGAAAACACATTCCAGCTCTGTACTAAAAAGTAAATGTGCACATAGTTGTATAAAACCCTAGTGAGGAGCAAGGGAATGAATCTTTAATGGTACCATTTATGCTTGTCCCAGTGCATGGGATTCACAATGAAAACTGCCTACAAATCTTGATGTACCATTTTACTGCACTGAAAACTGGCCACCATCTCACAGAGCAGCAACTGTAAATTAGACATGTATTGTGCTTGGTGTGAGCATAACAAATTTAGAAATTTATGAAGTTGCATAAAAACACACAAAGGCTTTTTTGAGATTGGCTAACCCAATGGCCTTAGTTGTATCATGGGAATTAAGGATAGAGGGATTCTAAGCTGCTGAGTCTGCTGGTCCTTAACCACAGGGCTTATAGCAAGTCACCCCAGGTATCACTTCCAGATTCTCAAAATAAGACTTGCTGTCCTTTGAACCTTCCTCACAAGGGATTGGTAAAAATGACCCGATGATCATAAAACAACCTAATTGCTAAATAACAGCAGTGTTATTTCAAAAAAATAACCATTGGTCCTATTCTTGTACCATTTGTTGGGAGAATTCTAAGTTAGGAGGGACATAAAATACAAGGAAAAAATGTTTACTTTATTTCAATTTCATGGCTGCATATTCGAATTAAAAACATATTGATTACTGAAATTGTCCAAGCAAAGAAAACGTTTGTCTACTGTACAAATACGATGTTGCTCAAACATTTAAATATAGATATGATTTCAGTGAGGTGAGACCTCCCTTACAATCAAGCAAAGTGCACACCATTCACACCTGCCCATCCTGTGCAGCTCCAGTACCTGTCCTATAAAGTAGCAATAGGAGATCAACTCAAGAAGCTGGAGACCATCTTCCCTCTCTTTCGAGATATCAAGATTATCAATGGAATAGTTAGCCTTCCCATTTGTTGTTGCACATTCTCACCACAGAACTAGCACAACTTCATTTTTACTCATATGTTTATGAGATATGATGTGGTAAAGTAGGTCAAAGAAACAGTTGCAGAGTCAAGATCTTACCTCAGACACATATTGTCATTTTTAAATCTGAACAAATCACAAACTCTCAGTGCCCCAAGGCAACCAGGAAGACAATTAAGTGGCAGAGGTGGAGCTGACCTACTTTGATAGGATTTCCTCATCAGAATTCTCCATACCAATGAAATGACAGTTTCAGTAAAAGGGGGAAAAAAGACATATTTTATGCCAATTATATTTAATAATTCTTTGTTTTTAAGGTGTTATAGCTAACTTGCCACCACCATATGCCTCTCAATGGCCCTTTGGGTCACAGAAACTGTAGCATTCCATGACTTGCAATAATATAACATATTACAATTATATTGGTACTAAAAAGATAGGCCTTTATTTTTGGAAGAACCCTAGAATCATCAAAAAAAAAAAAACTTTGCAGAAACTGGTCATCCAATCTGCTCTCCTGCTCTTCATTTCTGAGTCTAACTCATTTTCTATTTCCATTGTCTGTCCAATGTATATATCAAAGGGTAGAATCATTATGGCTTGTTATTCAATTACTTATTATTAGACATTCTTCATCTTTATTCTTCATAATAGACAATGCCTCTCTGTAGCCACCAGCATACATGCACAGGTAGACCTCCAGCTCCTGACTTGAGGCCATGTTGTCCTGATTGGCAAGAGCTCTCTGTATTTAAATTTGTCCTAGCTACTTGACCATGTTTCACAGAAATTCCTTTACCATGTCAGAAACTGCTCTTAAAATTGCAGTCAAATCAACTGCACTATTTTTTTTTTTTGAAAGGGAACAAAGATTTAGAATTGAAAGGGAGCTTAAAGGTCATCTAGTCCAACTCTCCTCGATGTAAAGAAGAGGAAACTGATTTCCAGAGAGGTTACACAACTTGTCCAAGGAACCAAGGCACTTGATTCCAAATATTTATGCCATACCACATTGTCTCTCCATGTCAATAAACTGTCCCTTGGATCTACTAATCTCTGTGACTTCCCAGTCAAAAGTCATTTTCCCTAGTTACCACTCCTCTATACATATCTCCCTCTATTAGAATATGAGCTCCTAAGGGTGGTTAGATGGCGCAGTGAATAGAGCACCAGCCCTGAAGTCAGGAGGGCCTGAGTTCAAATCCAGCCTCAGATACGTAACACTTACTTGCCATGTGGCCTCGGGCAAGTCACTGAACCCAATTTCCCTGCCCTCCCCCCTCCAAAAAGCAAAAAAGAGAGTATGAGCTCCTTGAGAGCAGACTATTTCTCTTTTGTGTATGTATGCATGTATGCATATGGTATGTATGGATGTGTGAGCGCAAGTGTGTGCGTATGTATGTGTATGTATTCCTAACATTTAGCACAATGCCTAGACTCTATGCCTGCTTTTTAATTAATTTATTCACTCTTCCAGGTATTCCTTTTTCTTCTTTGGAGAGTTAAGTCAAACTCTTTATAATGATTATGGTTCTCATTTAGGAAGTTTTCAAATGTTCCGGGCTTTGATGTAATTAGTACAATGTAGATGCTGTTTTTGCTGTTCTTCAGTCATTTACTCATGTCTGACTCTTCATGATTTGTACAGAGTTTTCTTGGCAAAGATACCAGAGTGGTTGCCATTTCCTTTTTCAGTGGATTAAGGCAAACAGAGGTTAAGCGACTGGCCCAGGGTCACACAGCTAGTGAGTGTCTGAGACTGAATTTAAACTCAGGTCTTCCTGACTCCAGACCCAGAGCTCTATCCGCTGAGCCACCTACCTTTGCTGGAAGGTGATACAGTGGATAGAATGCTAGGCCTGAAATCAGAAAAACTCATTTTCCTGAGTTCAAACCTGGCATCAGATGCTTACTAGCTGTGTGACCCTGAGCAAGTCATTTAACCCTGTTTGCCTCAGTTTCCTCCTCTGTAAAATGATAACTCTTTCCTGCATCTTTCCCTAAATGGGGCCACAGAGTTAGACACAAATGAAAATAACTGGACAACAGAAACAATACAGTTACCTATACAACAAACACAATCTTAACTTTAATGCCGAATACTTTTCCTTCCTCACTTAATTTGGGAGGTCAGAGAGTTCAGAGCTTTAATGTTGAACTGCCAAAAAATATGCACACATTTGGGATGAGAGGATATGTATATGTGCGTGTGTGCGTGTGTGTGTGTGTGTGTGTGTGTGTGTGTGTGTGTAGGTAGCTAATCTGAAGCGTTTGAAAGAATCTCACCAGCTCACTAAAGTTTTTAGGAGAATAGCTGAACCAGAGGTCTAAGGACAGAGGCTCATGTCAAAGGTGTTTCAAGAATATGATCAATGGATCAACTATGGATGTTCTGTTGTTAGAGTGATAAATGTTGCCAGGGGGAATCTATAACCTCAGCTAGATCAAGGTAGGAAGCCTGTAGTTTCACCCCCACAGGGCATCTGGAACAAATAGTGAACTCTTTAAAGCCAACAGGAGAACCAAGCAAACAGACGCTGCGAATGGAGACCAAGGAGTGAATGTCATTAGAAAATACTACAAGAGGAGCCTCCAGCTGGTAGTAACAGAGAGCCACAGCTGATATAATTAGAGAGATGGGAGTTGTGATATACGACAGTGAAGAACTCAGCATGAGACACACCCTCATATGGAACTGCGAGAGATATTAGGGACATATTGGAATTGTTAAGTTGAGTATGAGACTTTGTAGGATTTGGCACATACTTGAAAAGAGTAATATGTTCTTTGATTATTTTCCTATTAATATAATTTGTCAACCACTAGAAAAAGTTTGGTTAAAGAGACAGATAGTAATATAAAAATTACATTATTTATTCCTTATTATTACCTTAAGGCTTGCTTGCTCAGTGAGTGCAGGACTAAAGTCCTGACTGATGAACAGAGAAATCATAAGACTCTTTATACATTTCAGAACCATCCCAGTTCTGGACGCCTATGTCACAAAACTTTATGACTTCCATTTGTTACCATCTATATGTAAAAACAGAGTTCCTTGGTTGTAAATGCAAATTGACAACGACCAGAGCAGGGTCTATTTACGTTTTATGGTCTCAGGATGTCTGTTTTGCTCTCATGTGGAGTAAGTCCCAAGATAAGGGAAATCTCACCTCTGGTCTTTAAAGTTACAGACACAGGGAAAGGCATTTTTAATCAGAGCAGTTTGTTTGATTAAATCAGACTTTAGCTAAAAAATGGTATTAAAAGATTATCAAATTTTATTTCAACATATTGTATCCCACTCATTTGTAAATGTGGAATTATTGCCAGTACACTATGGTATTCAGTTAAAAACCTCTTTCCCCCACCCTCATGTAGGTCTTTAGGTAGGTACTCTAGTCAATAGAAATATGACCCTCCTCCCCTTCCCAAATTAACCTTGGTCAATCCTGTAATTTCAAATTATCAGTGTCTCCTGGTGCCCCACGTAGGCACAGTGACAATAGTGAAGTCTTAAAGGTTCTGGCAAGGATACCTCGATCTCTGACTTCTTGATAACAGTCCCTTTTTTGTACCAGTTCCCATGCATTTCTTGATATACATTGAAGGCCTCCAGGAACTGTGTATCTCTGTCTATGAGATTCCCCCAGGAAGGGACACAACAGAGGGCAACCCAAACTTAGACACCAAGGAAATGCTACTCAGGTAGCTGGACACACCAGAGAAGCACTCTCTGACTTACAGTCCCTTCATATATGTATATGTGTGTATGCTATATAACATGCATCTGCATACACATAGTAAATATATATACTCATATATGCAGAGAGAGAGAGCCTAAGAAAGAGAGAACACCATCATCAAACTCAAAATATAAATAATTCCCTGCAAGCTGCATAATGACTTAGAAAACCCCAAATTTACATTATCTATGTAGTGTTGCATTTCTATTTATTTTCTTATATATTTCAGACATACATAATGTATATGAATGAAAAATTCTTTTCAAAAGAATGAGAAGGTATGGATCTCTGATTTTATTGATAGAGAAGTCCTAAGGGAAGGATTTCATTTTACCCACAGAAGTAAGTGATTTTCTTATGGTCTTATGAGTTGACTAGAGAAGTGAGAGGTTAAGTGACTTGCCCAGCGTTAGCCATTATTTCTCAGAGGCAAGACATGAACCCAGGTCTTCCTAGTATTGATGTCACCCTGCAGTGCCTTATTTAAAAAGTATCCCCTATTGATAGTTGGTAATCCAAACAAATGTTGTCTCCCTCCTTAAATCACCTTGTGTTGTCCTTTTTAATACCTGGCAAATTGAGGACAAGATGGAATGAGACAAGATGATCATCTAGAAGGGATTCTGAGGAAGCGTTCTTGCATTGTGATGAGACATTAGATAGGCGACCTTTAAGGCCCTCTGCAACTCTCAAAAATCTAATAGAAAATATAAAGAGACATAAAGAGAAAACTGTAATTAGGCACAGGAATAAGGCTGCTGCAGGTGTCTCTACCTTGTTCACTACATCAGGATTCATGCCATTGCGGACATGCCAGAAATGAGGCATCGCCTGAAAAAGAGTCTTGGATTAAAAGAATGGTGGCCTTTATATCTCAGCTGCCTCTGTTCAACTCACTAGGAAATCAGGCAGGGGGAAGTAAATGTTACTCATGTCAGAAATGTGCAGGGAAATCCTTAAAAATTATTGAATTCTCATACAAAGGTGAAGAAAAAAATATAGCTGATTTTTAAAATGGTTGGAAGAAGCAGATCTTGCTTATTTCTAAAGTGATGCTGCACATTTCTAAAGTGAGACTAATTCTGCAATGTGGGCCTGCAAAATGGCAGCACTTTTGGAATGGCTATGATTCATTTCTTACGTTAAGCTAGCCCCAATAAACAGGACTTTGTCTTTAACAATATTTTCTTCTGTTTCAGAATTATTGTTAATGATACCACTGCTCACTTAGATTCTCTAGGTGTAGAAAACATTTTTCCTTTTATCCTATTTCATTGGGAACTGAAAACGTGTTTGGAAATTGAAGAAGTGAGAAAACTCATCGCTTTATTTCCTTTTCCAGACCATGAATAAAGAAAAAGATGAAGAATGAGTAATACAAAGCAATATTTAAAATTTATCATTTCAACTTGATAGAAAAAAAAGTATTTTAAAAACATGTATTAAGTACTAACTATGTAGATCATGATACTAGTAACTGAAGGATTTGTAAAATTTAGGTCGTATACAGTCCCTGACCTCAGGAAGGTGACAGTCTTTAAAAAAAAATTGTTTTTAAAAGTCTGGATAATACATGTTTATACTAAAATAGCTTGAAATTATCAATGTGAATAATACTATTTTATTAAAACAGTGTAACTATATATGTTTTATTTTGAAGAGAATAATCCAAAATCTCAAAAGATTATAGATTTATAAAGTGAAGAGGGACTTTAGAGCATATCTGGTTCAACTTTCCTTCTCTTCTCCCTCTTCTTAAAAGAAAAAAAAAAGGAAGCTTGTTTTTTAAAAATTAAAAAAATTTCCATGCATCATTTTAAAATAACATCTATCACCCCCTAATAAATTAAGACAAAACAATTTCCCATAATTTTTATTAAAATGTGAGTTATATATAATCCATAGCCTATTCACTTACAAAATATTTTAAGTTAGCCTTGGTTGCCAGGGGCCACTTGGGTACCAGCCCCAAGTGTGAGCGAAGACATGATAAAGAATTAACCAGGTGGATTGTTCATTGAAAAGAACTCTGATTTAATGATGCTTTGAACAAGATATTTAAGGATCCAAAAGACACAGATTCAAGTATTCTTATCTTAATTATATCCTGGAATTATATTACTGTATCTTAATCATATCCTGGAATTATATTACTAATAGAATAGTCTGCCATACCCGGGATGTAGCTTGGATAAGACAAGGCTTGTTATCAAGGACCCAGGAAGTCATGGGGAAGGCCAGTTGTCTCTTATCAAAATGTATCTTACAGGACAAAGGATGCTCCCTGAGAGCAGGCCATAATCTCAAAGACATCTGCATGGAAACCGATCCCCAAGAATCAGGTACAATAGTCTTTAATCTGGTATAACTTGGAAGTAGCATAATATGATAAGAAACATGTCCTTTTTGGCGCCTGAAGTTTGGGGGCAAAGGTTTTGATGTCAGGATATCAGACAGAAGTCCTTTTAAGTGTGCTCCTGAGGTTCTTTTCAAGGGGAGCCAGTCTTTGCAAGCAGCATCACCTCGAAAGTAATTAGAGTATATTATTAAGGTCTCTGAGTCCTGGATCAGGCCTTTTGGGCTCCCCACACTGGGTCAATAAAATAACTGAATCATTATTTTTCTACTATTGCTATAACATTAAACTGACAAACAAATCACAGCCAATAACGACTATGAGACCTACAGCATACACTTCTTTAAACAAAATTAAGTCCAAGTCTATCCCTGTGGAAATATAATGACTTGGGTACACAATAGTATGTACTTATTAACACAAATAGAAAGCATTTTTTTGTAGGTGAAATATCATTAAAATTAACATTAAAGAATCATCCAAGTTAAGGAATGCTATGAAAGAATAGTACAGAGCCTGAATTATATAGAGAAAAGGAGAAGCAGTCCCACCTTGTTAGCAACACAGCTCCACAAAGGTTTGATTTGCTGCCTAGCTTGTAGCTCTCTGGACCTGACTAATAAGATGCTACAACAGGCAAAAAACAAACAAACAAAAAACACTCTTATTCAATAAATAGAATTTTTAGTAAACTATGAAGCATAAAAGATATCTGAGAAATTCTTGCACAATAAAAACATCAGAGTCCATTACTCCTATGGATTGATAAAATAATCTAATAAATAAGCTTTGTTAGATGATAGAGATAGATAGATAGACAGATAGACAGACAGATAGATACATAGATAGTTAGACAGATAGACAGATATAGACAATAGATAGATAGTCATGAACTTTGTTAAAAGCACTACTTTGTTTTAAAATGATATGCCTGAATTCTTCACCAGATTTTTTGGCAAAAACTATAGCAATACGTATATTTCTTCCTAGAGAATGTAAATTATATAATACCCAGGTTTTTTGGGTGTTTTTTTTTTCACTTTAGCACCCTGAGAAAACTTACCCAGATTTGAGTTATTACATAGACTAATACCCATTTAAAATTATTGCTATGAGGCACTATTAATATGTTTATTTTTTTCCAGCTAGAGGACACTTTATTTAAAAGAAAAACATCTTTGTTGAAAAGCACAGCATATTAAGTGATAAAAATATCTTTCATGCATGCATACATAGAACAATCTTTTCCCTGGGTTACCATAGTCAGCCAATGGGGGAGGCATGGGGAGAACTCACATGACTAGGTATATGCACAAAGTACATAATTAGAGAACATTCATGACCATAAAAAATATACCATAAAAGGTACATGTGAATGGGGCACATGCATTAGGTATACAGTCAGGGCTCATGCCTAAAAGACACATAGAGAGGGTCATTTGTGGTCAGGGTGTATATATGGTAAAACCAGTTCATAGCTGACCCACTGCAGAGTGGCTGATATCCTCCAGCAATTGTACTCTAGAGATGTCATAATACTACTCTGCTATTTTCTGTTGGACATAGCATCACTCTTAAGCATCTCTGTTGCTTGCTGAATTGCTTTACGTTACCATCAGCTAGTGTGTATGTACTAACAAGCCTCTCCTTATTAAAGGAGAACTAAATATTTTTAGTACATATCTGAGGACTATAAAGTCCTTCCTTAGACAGGAAGACAACAAAAAGCAGTACAATTCCCCAGGCTAAGATGAAGTCTGCTTTGACTACTTTATTCTTTGGTCATTCAAGGTCTTTGGCCCCAGTCAACTATTGAATATTAATTACAAAATTATATTTCCATTTCTTATAATTCTCTGATTTTGAAGCTTCATGGTTGCTCAGTATAAAAATGCTAATTCCTCTGCAAATATAAACAAATGTCAGATATAGACCCAACTGATATACCTTGACATTAGGCTACCATGTCTTCAATAGGAAGAGGGAAGATATCTGAGTCAGGACTCTCTTCATCTTCCAACATAGAGGTCAAAGGAGAGAGAAAAGATGTTGAAATGCCCATGAAAAGAGAAGAAAAAAGGCATTCCAAGAAGTTCCAATGTACAGCACACAAGAGGGAAATGTGGAGAGACAGCCAGATATAGAAGGGAGAGAGGAGAAAGAAAAGAGAAAGTACCAAAAACCCTATGTGCATATTCATTGTGTATTTTCTACTAATACTGCTCAAGGTACCCTTCCCTCTAGTCTCCTCGTAGACCATCCTTCATGTTACCATTAAAATCTGGAGCCCTTGGGAGCTGCTAGGTGGCACAGTGAATAGAGCACTAGCCCTGGAGTCAGGAGGACCTGAGTTCAAATCTGGCCTCAGACACTTAACACTTACTAGCCATGTGACCCTGGGCAAGTCACTTAACCCCAACTGCCTTCCCCCTCCAAAAAGCAAAAAAAAAAAAAAAAAAAAAAAAATGGAGCCCATGAAAAGAGAAAAAAAGAGACATTCCAAGAAGCTCCAATGCCCAACATAGAAGAGGAAAATATGGAAAGACAGTCAGAAACAGAAAGAAGAATGGACAGAAGACAAAAAGAGTAGAGGTGAAGAGGAGGGACAGAGAGAAGATCAGAAACTCTATAAACATATTCATCACATATTCCTATTAATATTGTTCAAGATGCCTTTTCCTCTAGTCTCTGAAGAATATCTTTCATGTCTCCATTGAAATTTGGAGCCAACATCAAACCTTATGATTTCCACCAGATTTGATGGTAATCTTTTTTTCTTTTCTTTTTTTTTTTTTTTTTTTTTTAAGAGGAGCTTATTTTCTTGTTTTAAAGGACCTGTTAGAATCAATCAGCTTGGGCTTTGCCCAAACCCTGACATAAGGAAGGATATATATACTTCCTTTCTTCCCATCCCAAATGCTTCTGATTGTCCATTCAGTCCTATTCTTTGACTGTCCCTTGAGTTGCCATCTCCCAGAATTTTATGGTCATTATACTCTCTTCCAGATCCCACATATTACTTGTTCATTTTAAATGAACATTAGGAAAAATTTCAAGACTCAATCAAAAGGACATTTTTTATTGGTAGCCAAGAAATATAATGGATAATGCTTGACTTGAATCAGAAAGAACTGAGTTCTAATCCTACAACTGAGCTCTAATCCTGCCTCATTGTGTGACCACAGACAAGTCACTTACTCCTCTCAGCCTCAGTCTCCTCATCTATAAACTATGGGAATTGGACTTGATGGTCTCCAAGATACTTACCAAATATATATCTTTGATCCTATTCTTAATATTTCATGAAACAAACGTATTCTACACTCTCTAATTCACTTTCATATACACAATGATTCGAGCTGCAGAGTACAAACGGTAGATTGCAACCACCCCAATAAAAAGTATCCTTTGGCCAAGGGTATAAAATAGAAATGAGGGCTACTAATCCATTCAAAGGATCCCTGCTCACTGTATATTGACTTTGTTTTTAATTGTAATGTCATCTATGTTTTATTACACTTTTTTATTCATTTTGTTAAAATTTCCCAATTATGTTTTAATTTAGTGCTGTACTTAGGAGAATTATTAACCATATGTGGCACAAAGTCTGTATATCTGATACATCTGCCTTAGAAATGTGAACACATTAGCAAATCCCATGCAGTATGCTGTAGAGAAGAGTGCTAGACTGATAACAGGTAGACATAGGCTTAATTTCGATCTCAGATACTTATTAGCTGTACAACCTGGGACAAGTCACCTAACCTTTTTTAAATCTCAGTTTCCACATTTGTGGAATATGAAAAATATCAGCATCCTTATCATGTGGTTATCGTGCTCTTCAAAGTAGATAATGTCTATAAAGTCATTCACAAACTTTAAATTGTAACATATATTTGAACTACTATTATCAGCACTGTTATCTTGTTCTTTGTCAATGTGGTTCAGATAGAAAAGGTTCAAAGACAACTTGCTCTCCTGCTATCATTATTTTATATTTAACATTCTTCAGATTCTTGCACTGCTGAATAAAAGGACTTGACTATATAATTGAATTAGAATACTGGGATGTAAGCTCATCATCTGTAGGCCCACTGTTACCATCCTAGTTAGAATTGCACTAGTAGGGGTGGCCAGATGGCACAATAAATAGAGCACTGGCCCTGGACTCCAGAGGACCTGAGTTCAAATCTGACCTCAGGCACTTAACACAAAAATTAGCCATGTGACCTTGGGCAAGTCACTTAACCCCAACTGCCCTACCTTCCCTCCTGCAAAAACAAAAAAAAAGAGCTGCTATAAATAAAATTGCACTAGTAGACAGGATTAGTGGGATTGTATACATTTGTCCTATTCCCACATCACTTTAATTTCTTCTTTGAGGTTTTATTTCCATGTAACCTAGAGATCATTAGTATTCAATATGACATCTCTTCAAATTGATTCTGTAGGCAGTTGTGGACAACAATTTTGGGGGTAATGATATTCCAGTTCCAAAGAGTTTACTTGTTGAATTCTTAAGGATATTTGGGCTATGTGTCTGTAGTGCAGGGAATTTTTTGTCTGTTGGTTAATGTGTGATAGGGAGCTCCTTGTGCATAATTCATTTAAAATGTATTTTAATCAATCTAGGTTGTCTTTATATCAATTAAATTTTCCCCTAGTCTCTCCCTCTACTCCCCTTAAAATGAATTTTAAAAAAGAAAAAGAGGAAGAAAAAAACCCACCAAAATCAATCAACACTTTGAAAACAAAACTGAATGTATACAATGGTCTACATCTGCGGACCCAAAAACCACTCTCAATTCTTCAAAGAAATGAAGGGAATGGTTTTTCTGTCTCTTCACTGGGCCCGAGCTTATTTCTCCTTTTGTAACATTCATTTCAAATTGTTTTATGGTTGTTTCTGTTTGCTTTTTCATTATTTCCCTTCATATCCCATACTTTTATCCTTTTATATAAATGTTATCATTAACTTGGTAAAGTTAACTTTGGTACTATTGTTATTTTCACCATATTGGCAAGGCCAAGTCATGAGCATTAAATGTTCTTTAAGCTATTTAAGTGATCCTTTATTTCTTTAAGGAACACTCAGAAATTGCAACTATTCAGTTATTTTGGGTGCTTTGGCAAGCTAATCCCCAAATACTTTAATGCATTTTATAGTTATTCAGTCATTTATTTTCTATTCTCGGCACTTCTGTTTTCTTATTGTATAGAAATGCTGATCATTTGTGTAGGTTTATTTACATATTTGCAGTTCTGCTAATACTATTGGTTCTCTGGATTAGTATCTTTGCTGATACCTTTGGATTTTCTAAGTGGGTTATTATTTCATCCGTATGTATGTGTTTTATGTGTGTATGTAGTTTTATCTTCTCCTTGACTTTTAGACTTGTCAATACTTTAAATTAAGAATTTAACCTGTAATCTATTTAAATGTTTGTTATTTAAGATTTTCAAATTGATATTCATTCATGATGATAGTCTATAATTTTGTTGTTGTTGTTGTTGTTTCTGGGTTTTATTCCCCCCAGATTCGGCATTAGAACTATATTTATCTCATACAATAAATTTGGTAGTTTTTTCTCAGTTTTTGAGAATAATTTGTGTAATATTAGTGCTAGTTCTTCTCAAAGTTTGATAGAATTCTCTTGTAAATTAATCAGGGTCAAGAGTTCCCTCTCCCCTTATCACCACCCATCCTTTGATAATTCCATTGTAGCTAGTTCTATTTTCTGTGAATGGATTCATATTGTATTTTATTCCAAACAGGCTAAAGTCATCAATATTGTCACAATTGAAAAGGTGTGGCATGATGGTTCAGCAGATCAAATATGCCATGGCTAAATAATTTAATCACACATTTATAATACAAACTAGATGTACTGAAACAATAAATTATACCCAATTAGACAGCAGAGCAAACTCAATTCTCATCCCATTATACTTGTGAAATCTATAAATTAAATAAAATCTGTGAATCTAAACTAATTAAAACCTAAAATACCAAGTATAATTCCAAATTACCTATTGCTAGTGGGTATCCCTAGGACAAATGGATCCAGTATTTGATATTTTGTTATAGTATTCCATCAGGCCTTTCTTAACAACAATCTGTGAGTAGTAGTAACTTCCCCCACCCCAACCCTCCAAACCCACCCATGGACTCAGTCAGTTCCAATTATGCAATACTGCTACTTTTTTTCCTCCTCCCCCTTCTCCCTCTATTCCCATGGGCTATCATATCCTTACATGTGGCTGCTCTGTCCAAAGGAATATACATTTTGATTATTTATACTTGGGGTTTGGGGGCTATATTTTTGTCTTGTCTACTTCATTCAATTATTTCTTTAATTGGGAATATTAACTCTTTTTTTTCCCATGTAGTTTTCATTTATGATTTCCCAAAATATACCTATAAAAAACCAGGCTTTAATAAAGCCCATTGAGATTCATTTGGAGCTACTTGACTATGTGTTTAAACCCAAACCACTCTGGCTTGCATTGATTGGCCAATAATAGGTCCCAGCCCAAGTCTCCCTTGCTCATTGTTTGGGTTTTTATGAAGCCACCAACAATTGTCCTGATCTTTGTCTTGCCATTGGACTCTGATGAATCTGCAGGAAAAAGTTAGGCTGATGACTTTGCATAGCTCTGCCTCTTTTAAATTCAATTCACTTGCAAGTTAAGATACCACTTCCGGATATCATTGATCCTCTTCAAGAAAGAAGGATGAACAACAGTAATTCTTTTAACTTTTTATGTCCACAAAAGGATTATGCCATCCATGCCATAAACTTGTGAAAAATCAGAAAAATCCCTCACTCTCTGGAGAAGATTTGCTAATTCAGAGGTAATTATCTTTCCTGGATATGGTCAGTTAAGAAATCCTTGTACTCTTTTGTATTGGCTTATATTCCTTTTCAATCTATTCTAGACTGTATCATTCATTTATGTCTTCTGTATCTCAGATGGGTTATTAGTGAGTTCAATGTAGGTTCTTTTCATTGATTAGGCCTTCCCTTCCTCTTTTGAGTTCCAAATTCATAGTCATTCCATCAGGTGGCATTGAAGGTTCTATACTCATGAAAGGTCAAAGCTTCAGGGATTTCATTTCCCTTTATTGGGCGCCTTCCTCAAGAAGATAATATGCATGTAAAATTGAAATGTATGGGCAGAGAGAGAGAGAGAGAGAGAGAGAGAGATCGACCACACCCATACCTCAGATACCTGCCTAGAAGTGTGCAGTACAAGACAAAAGAGACTCTGTATCCCTTAGATTGTATTCAAAAATCTTATCCCCTTCCAATGAAACTCTGGTTACATCAAAATCCAACACAAACAGCAAACAGTAATTAGAAAAGTTATATAGCCTTGAATATAATAAAGAAAGCATAAAGTGAATGTGTTTTCTGCCACGAGTGAGCGAAGATCCTAGTTCAGCCAAATAAAGAGGAAACAATATCATACAGAAGAGGTCGATTCTTAGCCATATCTAGAATTTGAAGCAAACCCAAGAAGATGCTGAGGCCAGCTTTCCATGCTGATTTTCCATTCCAAAATTGTTCTGTTTCCATTGCCTCCTTGGAACTCTTATTTTTCCATGTTTCTATTTATCTATATGAATACATACCAATCTATATGGTTTATCTATGTGACATAGATAGAGAGATAGATATGTATCCAGAAGAGTGTCTGAAAGCAATTCAGCAAGCTCCTCACATGGGTATATAGCATCATTTTCTACTTTCACTGTCACATAGTAATCATATCTCCCTCTGTAGTCACAGTATCAAGCACAGGGCTATCTCTTGGGGCATTGCCCAAGGAAATGGAAGAAAGAGAGAGAGGGAGAGAAAAAGATACACAAAACAAAAGATATAGATATATGAAACAAAATCAACAAAATAGAGAAACGTCTTTACCTCTGTTTGTATTTGTATCACATGGGCTAATGACTCCGCCTTGTATCAATTCTTACTAAGTACCCTCTACTACGGCCCCTTATATCTAGCATGAAAGTGAGGACTCTGGAGGAGACTAAGGACTTCCATGACCAAGGGACTGTTACCTGCAGTCAGTGCTATGCTGCTTGTCACTTCCTCCTTTAAGAAGAAGGAGAATAAAGTATGTCCATCTCAAAGGTTATATAACTGGGAAAGAACAAAGAAGGCAGAGAAGGGAGAAAGGGCTTGTTGGGGAAAGGGGGAAGGAAGGAGAAGAGTTGAAGGGAAAGTGAAAGGGGGAGGCATTTATATATACATACATATACATACACACACATATATAAACATACATTTACATATGATACTTTTGTTAAATTATGTTAAGAAAAAAAATGAGAGATTTGGTGATTCAGCTTCGACTTCTTACATGTAGAAGTTTTGATCCTTAATACTGGAGGACTTTTTCTAGGGATATATTAGCCAAGACAATTTAGTTAAGGTCAGTATCATCTGAAACAGGATGCATATGCCATGGTTTGGAATCCAAGATATATTAGTGCATATTCGGGAAACCCAACTTTCTTTCATCTTTTCAGGAGATCATTTCCTAATTTCATGAGATATTTTCCCTGAAGCTGAAATGTTCTGCACAACTCTCTGAACCACTGAGGCCTTGGACCTCTGTTCTATCCAGTCTGGGTTAATTGAATATTCTATCATGGTATATCAGGGGTCACTTTAAGCTCTTCACTGGATAATTCTGATTAAAAACCTTCTAGATCTCCTGCTTACACGTTAGCAATTAAGCTTTCTGGTGTACTAAGTTGCTCTTTTAATCTTTTTATTTTTCACCATACATTTCCAATAGTTGCCTCATTTTTTTTAAACATGAGATTAATAGGAAATAACAAAATATGTCACTGATCCAAATAATTATTTGTCCCCAAATACGTTTAACTCTTTGCTGCTGGTGTTGAATATGTGTCCCTTTCTACCAGAGGAAATGGGATAACGGAATAGGTGTTTATTAAGCACCTACTACGTGATAGGAATTGTGCTAAACACTTCACAAATATCCTCATATTTCATTCTCACAACAACCCTGTGAGTAAATGGTATCATTATCTCTATTTCACAGTTGAGGAAATCCAGGCGACAACGGTTAAATGACTTGCCCAATGCCACACAGTTACTATGTGTCTGAAGTAGGATTTGACACATAATAACTGTGTGGCATTGGACCCAGTACTCGATCCACTGCATAAGTAAGCTGTTTAAGGGGATTATTTAATATAGTTTTCATTTTAAACTTCTCTACCAGAACATCACATATAAAATTTTCTAATTCTGTTGCTATTTCCCTATTTCCTACTGGTTGTGTTTCAGTTTAGCATGATCCTCTCCATATGGAACATCCAGTAGGCAGCTAGGTGTGCCCTGAATAGAGTGCTGGGACTGGAGTCATGACAACTCATCTACATTGAGTTCAAATCTGGTTTCCAACAATTACTAGTTGAGTGTCCCTGGGCAAGTCACTTAATCCTGTTTGCCTCAGTTTCCATATCTGTAAAAATTATCTTGAGAAGGCAAGCATCTTTGCTGATAAAACCCCAAAGGAGTCGCAGAGAGTTGGCTGTGACTGAAAAATGGGTAAACTATATCAAATCCAAACTCAAGTAATTATATTTCACATTGAGGTCTACTATCTCTAATGCCCCCCAAATACTCACTTTCCCTATAGCTTAAGAATTGTTCAGAACTGATTGGATTTCTCATGTACTTTGGCTGCTGAATCATCATGTAATAGAGCTAGATCTGGAAGACATTTCAGCAGATATCAAATCCTACATTTTCATTTTATAGATGAGAAAACCCATAAAGGTAAAGTTGGAGCCCACATGGTACAGTGGGAAGATGACAGGCTCTGGAGTCAGATGCCCTCAATTCAAAGCCTGCCTCTGACACTATTTAGGACACTGAACAAGTCACAACATCCCTGGATCTCAGTTTCCTTATCTGTAAAATTAGGAGATGGATGAAAAGTCCTTCAAGATCCCTTCCAGTTCAAGAGCTGTAATGATCCCAACCCAAGGTCATATACATTAAGTTGCAAAACTATGAGAAAATAATGGCCACCTAATATGGTCACCCTAAGAGATAGTAAAGAACTTGTATTCCCCCTGGCACATGAGAGAGAAAAGATGCATCTCAATGCTCAGACAAGCATTAAAGGAAGAAAAAAATTTAAATAAACAACAGGCACTGTGCTAATTGCTTTACAGATATCATCTTACTTGTTTCTCACAACTCTGCAAAGTAGCTATTATTCTTTTCCCATTTTACAGGTGAGGAAACTTGGGCAAACAGAGGTTATGTAACTGGTTCAGAATCACACAGCTATTAAATGTTGGAGGCCAAATTTAGACTCAGGTCTTGCGAATCCAATTCATTATATACTTATTAAGCACCTTCTATGTCCAGGCACTCTTAAGTACATGGGGATACAATTTTTTAAAAACACACAGTCCCTGCCCTCAAGGAGTTCACAGTCTAATGGGAAAAGACACATAAAAGAAAGGGAGTATTACACCAGGGGTGTACCATCTTGTTTTGTGGAGCTGAAGCCAGGCAGAGCACCAGATAATAGTTCTATCCATTGTAGCTGCCTCTAGCAGCTTGAAAAATAACTACACAGTCATGGGATAAGGATAGGAACTAAAAATTAGGGGAGTGAGGAAAGGGCTTTGCAAGTGGCACATGAGCTAAGCCTAAATAAAAGGAGCTAGGGGCTACAAGAGGTGGAGGTGAGGGGAAAGAGCATTGCAAGAGTGGGAGAAATGCTTTGCAAGGGTGTGAAGGCAGAAAATAGTGTCTTGAAAAGGGAATTGCAACTAAGCCACTCTATGCTTTCAATGGCCAACAGACATTAAAGACCTACTATGTGCCAGGCACCGAGGATACAAATAAGAAAAAAGATAGCCCCTACCCTCAGGAAGTTTATAATTTAATAAGGGCAGATGATACTTAAAAGGAAGTTGAACAGAAGGGTACTCTGCTGGATTCCTTAGCAGAGGCATGGTGTTAGTGGAGTCGATCCCAAGCAGAGTGGCTACTGAGAATGATTTTCCTAAAACAAAAGTCCAATTCTGTCATTTAATAAACTTCATTGGCTTCCGTGTGACACTGGTCTTCTGGCTATTCATGAACAAGACACTCCATCTCTCTGTTTTCAGTGTTATTTCTGGCTGTCTCCCATACAGGAAATGTTAACCATCCCCTGCTCAGACTACTGACATCTTTGGCTTCTTTAAGCCCCAATTAAAACCCAACATTTAGAGGAACCCTTCCCAAACCTTTTTAATTCTAGTGCCTTCTCTCTGTTAATTATTTCCTATTTATCCTATATATAGTTTGCTTTGGATATGTGGGTTTACATGTTGTCTCTAGCATTAGATTATAAGTTCCTTGAAGGCAGGAACTGTCTTTCATCTTTTTTTTTTAAATCTCCAGCACTTAGCACAGTGCCTGAAACATAGGTGTCATTGTTCATCCTTCATTTTTGAAGAGGATCAATGACATCACAGGCTGATATCTTGACTTGTGTATGAGTTGGATTTCAGTGAGCACAGTTGTACAAGGTTGTAGGCCTCACTGTCTTCCAGAGTCATTGAAGTCCAGTGACAAGACAAAAGTCAGGATGACTGTCAATGGCCCAAAATGTAGTGAATGATGAGGGCATTTTCTGTGTCTGACCAAGCTCTAAGTGCTCCCTAGCATCTGCTTCAGCTGCTTCATGGCTTTTGGAACAAATTGTTCTCATTTTCCTATTCCACTGGCGAAAGACTTCATTTATTTATGGTAAATATCCTCCACCAATGGGTTTGAGGCCTGTTGGTTAACCTTAACCTGGCTATCAAGATGGTTTTACTAAGGTGTGATCTCTGTGCATGCTACAGCTTCTTGGAGTCACAGGTGAGAGTTTGGCAAAAGGCAGACACCAATGGTAGATAAGCAGCCCTGCCCTGAAAAGAGTTCAGCAGTCCTCACACCAGAGGGCTAAGCCCTCCCTGAACACCCCATATACTGCCCCGCCCAGACACATAGTAGGTTCTTAATAAAAGTGATTGATTTGAATTACCTGGAAAGTTCTGAGCCCTCTTTTTTCTGTTTATTTATTTTTAGTTTTCCACATTCACTTCCACAAGTTTTAAATTCCTCTCCCCACCAACACAACATGCAATCTGATATAGTCTCTATCTATATATACATTCCTATTAAATGTTCCTATTTTCTCATTAGTCATGTTGTATAGAAGAATTATAACAAATGGGAGAAATCATGAGAAAGAAAAAACAAAAAGAAAATAGTCTGTTTTGCTCTGCATTCAGACTCCATAATCCTTTCTCTGGATATGGATGTCATTTTCCATCATGAGTCCTTTGGAATTGTTTTAGGTCCTTGCATGCTGAGAAGTGGTAAGTCTATCAAAATCAGTCCTCAACCATTGTGACTGTGTACAACGTTCTCCTGGTTCTGCTCACTTCACTCAGCATCAGTTCATATAAGTCTTTCCAGGTTTTTTTGAAGTCCACCTGTTCATCATTTCTTATAGCACAATACTATTCCATTACATTCATGAACCACTACTTGTTCAGCCATTACTCAATTGATGGGAATGCCCTCAAATTCCAGTTGTTTACCACCACAGAAAGAGCTGCTATAAATATGTTTGTACACATAGGTCATTTTCCCATTTTTATCATCTCTTTGGGATACAGACTTAGAAGTGGTATTGGTGGGTCAAAGGGTATGCACATTATTACAGCCCTTTGGGCATAGTTCCAAGTTGTTCTCCAGAATGGTTAGATCAGCTCACAGCTCCACCAACAATGAATTAGTGTTCTAACTTTGCCACATTTTTGTTTCAAATTTTCCACATCTTGAGCCCTCTTTAAAGCTTTAGGAGAAGTTAATTGTTTCACTACCAGCTCCAAATCAGAGTGGAGAGGTGACAAAGGGAGTTGAGGAGATGAGTATGAAGAGTTGAGTCAATCTGCATAGTTTTGAGATTTCTGGTGGAAGGTGTGTGGGGTGTGGGGGGCAGGAGCATAAATTTCCCCAATAGAAAAAGATCTACTGATAGAAAATGAAGAGCTCTAGACACAGAATGTGAGCAGAGTATAAAGGAGTATATGTAGCCATGCTGAAATACTTTAAATGCCAGATGATTTTATAGTTTATCTGAAAACTAATAGGATGCCCCTGCAGTTTATGAAGTAGAGAAGTAATATGAAGAGACCAGTGTTTTAGGTATTTAATTTGGAAGCTCTGGGTAAGAGTGACTGGATAAACACTATCTTGCTATGCTAATAGTAGATATATTTATCTTTTGGCCCAATTGGATTGAACTGAATACATGTTTTTAGATAAAGGTGGACTCATTTGGAGGGGGGGAAAGGAATAAATTTGATGTGTTCTTAGTGGTTTAAGTAGTTTTATTTTGTTCAAGTGACAATCTTTCTTGGTGGCCTTGGTAAACAACATCCTAAAATAAAAATTAATGGATTCAATTTGCAAAAGATCTTCAAACAAAAATCACCAAGGACATGAACAAAGAAAAAAATGTAGGCAAGTCATAGTTCTAGAACAAGTCCTGAATCTTGCATTCTAAGATAAATCATTATTCACATCCCTAATTCACAGGGGTTCTCACTATAAGTTTAGAACAAAAAAAAAACTTCCAGGTAAGAAGTGAAAAGGACTGTGGACACTTCAAATCTCTCCATATATAATAGGAAAAAAACCTTGTCTGAATTAAATCAGAAGTTATTGTATTTCAACAATTCATTATCTATAATAATGAGCCCAACATTTTGTTATTTTTCATACTTTTATGTTCTTATCCAATCTAATCCCATTAGAAAGACCAGGCATTTTACAGGCCTTAACACCCTATGCCCTCTGGGTTTCAATAAGTTATTAAAACTAATGAGTTTGGTCTTTAAACATCATATCAGAGCTATCTGATAGAGCCAGTGGAGTGGATCTTATATACCAGGCTTCTCTTAGTTCATGTCAACACACCCTTATATCTCTAGACTAATCACCCAAAGTTTAAAATATATATTCAAGAAAATAAAGGAAATTTAATTTTTTTTTTCAAAGTTAGAAAATTGTCTCAAGTTTGTAAAGGGAGGGAAAGAAAGAACTTTCTGTGTGTGTGTGTGTGTGTATGTGTGTGTGACATCACATACATCACAATCACACAATCACATTTTCAGCTAGGGGCTCAAGTTAAATAAAAGATATTACCTTGATACATATTATAGTTTGCTCCAAACAAAAAATAGATTAGGTGAATCAATACCTATACATAAAACGGGCCATCACTGGTTTTCTGGTAGGAAAAGGCTTGGTAAATAAATTTACCCAATTTTTTCCTGCTTACAAAACTGTCTTTGTCCTCTTTTTTCATTAGTGATCAAGGGACAAATGAGTGCAAATTCCCCTTCTATTTTAAGAATGATCACTAATTCTTCTAAATGTCACAGATTTCATTCCTTGAATTGTAACAAACCCCAGATAGTTAGACCATAAGAGACAGAATAAAATTGGAAACAGAAATCACAACACAATGAACTATAACACAATGCCATAATCATCCCTGCCTCAAGGAGCTACTAGTTGTAAGTTCTTTGAAGTCAGGGATCTTGTTTTATGTTCCCTGTCTGATTTCGGTAATACTAAAGGCAGTCCCTTGTATTTTTATTGTAGTTACTAAATGTATATTATCGTTAAGTTGAATATAGGGGAAATTAAACAATGAATTCAGAAAAGAGCAACAAACTGATTACTGAATTAGTTTTCATGTAGAAATCCACATCAGATATAGCTTGGCTAACCATTGACTAAGGATGACAGAAACAATAATTTATCTGCAAACCTTGCTGAGACTTATAAATTAAGGAATGAGAAGAATTTCTAATAGAATTCTAGAAATGGAATTAGGAAATGTATGCAGTCTGGTATAGTAGAAAGAGCCCTTGGTTTGAGGTCCTAACTCTTCAGCTAGATGGTAAGATGAAAAGTGTGCTGGAGCTGGGGTCAGGTAGATCTTGAGATCAAATCCAACCTCAGGCAGCTGGGGAAGACATTTAATCTCTGTCTGACTCAGTTTCCTCAATTAGAAAATTATGATAGTAATAGCTCTTGTCTCTCAGTGTTATTGTGGAATCAAATGAGATAAAATATGTGTAAAGTGCTTAGGACAGTGCCTAGCACATCCTTAATGGCACTTAATGCCATGGCACTTGATTAATGTGCATTCCTCCCTTCCTTTGTTGTTTAATAGCTTCAGGGGCTGCTAAGTGGTACAGTACATAGTGTGGGGACAGGAGTCAACAGGACCTGAGTTCAAATCTAGCTTCAGAAATTTACTAGCTGTGTAGCCCTGGGCAAATCATTTAATTTGCTTTGACTCAGTTTCCTCGTCTATAAAATCAGCTGGAGAATGAAATGGCAAACCACTGCAGTATCTTTGCGAAGAAAGTCCCATATAAAGTCTCAAAGAGACTGAAACAACTAAACAATAAAAGTCACTTAATCTCTGTAGGCCTTATTTTATTCAACAATCAAATCAAGGGCAGGATTAGAGAAAGTCCAAGGTCCTTCCAAATTATAAATCAATGATCCTGTGTAGATTGTACATACGGGTTGGAGGGTAGGTGAACAAGCTTTAGAAAGGGAAAACTTAAAATGAGAATTAAGAGACCAATGAGAAATTTTAAAATATTAATGATCCAAACATATAAGACAAAATACTCTAAAGGATTTTCCTGCGGAGAGTAGTCTTCCAGGTATAGGACCATTCAGAGGATGGGATAAAATATACTGTTTTTTTCCATTTCTGACTTCTTCAATCTAGACTTTCCCCTCAATCATCTATTAGATCTAGAGAGAAACCAAATATCAGTTTCTGATTAATTCTGTGTATATGTATTCATGTATAAGTGTGTATTTGTTTTATTTTTGGCATGCTAGATTAGTATAGAAGAAGAAGGAAAAAAAAAATACTTTAGATTTAGATTCAAGGCCCAGTTCTGCTTTTCACTATCTTGGAGACCTAAGGCAAATTTTATCACTTAATGTAGTTTTCAATTAGGCAGCAAGGTGGGGCAGTGGATAAAGTGCTGACCTAGGAGTCAGACATGTTTGAGTTCAAATCTCACCTCAGATACTTAACTAGTTCTATGACCCTGGGCAAGTTTCTTAACCCTGTTTGCCTCAGTTTCCTCATCTGTAAAATAAGTTGGAGAATTAAATGGTAAACCACTCTAGTATCTTTGCCAAGAAGACCCCAAATGGGATAATTAAGAATCAGAAACAACTGAACAACAACAAGGCTTTGATTGCTTTATTTTTAAAAGGAAGATGTTTGGCTGTCTAGGGATATCTTTGGCCATATCAACCCATTAAAAAAAAGGAAAAAAAAGGGTCCTTTTTGTTTCTCCCCTTCCAGTATTACATTAGCAAAGTGGTGGAAAATAAGGCAGAAGGTGATATAAATTATATCCACTTTAGACTCTTTACAGATTGCTGCTCTAATTGTTACATGCTTCTCTAACAATGATTTCACTTATTTCCAAAACAGCAGTTCTCAAATTTTGTGTACTAAGTACCACTTAAAAATTGAATTGACCCTTAAAAATTGGGGGGGGATATTTTAAACTTAAGGACCCCCCAAAATTTTTATGTGGGATATATATATACTATATATCATATAAGAAGTTAAAATATAGTAGTATTGTAATGAAAATAGCTTTGACCTCAGTGATCCCGAGAAAGTGTCTCAGGAATATCCAGGAGTCCCTGGATCATACTTTGAGCATCACTTTAGAGGATCATATAAGTTTTGACAATCTCATGATAAATGCAACAAGAAGACAAAAGCATTGTGTGGCTAAATGGAAAGATAACTCGCTTATTCTTTCTTAAGAATAAAAAAAAAGCATTTAGTGAAGCTGGTGTCAAACAGGAAACATAATTTCAAGAGACATTTTGCCATTTTATATTTTGTATTCCTTATAAGTATTTCTAAAACAAAATGAAATAGCCCACCAGTGAGATAATTATAGCTTATGTACCAACATCATTGCAGAGAAAAATGAGATAGGGAGATTCCAGCAAGAACTCACTAAAACCATCTAAGAAAATCAATCTCTACTTCAATAATTACTTATTTCAATGTAAAGGGGGACACAGAGAAATGTGTCTAAAATATTAGGAAAAAATGGTTTAGGATAAGAAACAAAGAGACTAGAATCTTGTAGACAATACAGAAGATTCATATTACTAAATCATAATCACTGTAATCAAGAGGTATTAGACATGGTAAGTATTAAATAATAATACAAAAAAATTTGTTATATTTTAATAGGAAATAACTGGTTACTGTTGTATGGGTAATTTCCAAATAAGCTAATTATTGAAGTCTAAACTATAAATTCACTAAAACAAAGATAAAAATCAATAATGATAATATTAATAATGAAAAATGAGAAAACTATACTCTGAGTTTTATAAACAAACTTTTCATGACAAGAATTAGAAATGGATAAAAGAACAGACACTGCAGACAAGAACCATTTCCTAAGTTAGCGTAATAGATATAAATGTCACCATAATAAGAACAAAAATGTCTCAAAACTATCAGCCAACAAATTCTTGGTCTCCTTGACAAGTGGAGAGGTACAGCAGCCAAGAGTAACAACAGTTTAGTAAAATCTTTTTTTTTTTTAAACTGCTTTGTAAAATCATATAGAGAACCAGGGAGGAAGATTATGGGGAGGATATACTTACAAGAATAATGAGAAGCAAAGAAAGGAAAATCAGGTTTATAGGAAGTTTGATGAGTAACTCAATTAAGTTAAATTATTTTTAGAGCATTTAAAGATATAACTGCAAGGAGGTCGATAGATAATTGAAAAATGTCAGACCAAGTTTCTTTAACAAACTTACTTTCCTGCATCATTGAGAGAATAAGCATCATATTTGGACTCTATCATTACATTACCTGATATGCTGAATGAAGAAGAAATGGCATTGAGGGAAAACTCCAGAAAATCAATTGACCAGACCAAGTACAGATAAAAGGGATTCATAAATAGGTGAGAAAATTTAGAAGATGTTGAGGAATCTGTTAATATGATATCTGAAAAAGAGCAGGATGCCAACCAATCAAAGATTTATTACATACTAAATGATAAGTATTAAGGAAAGGAAGGGAGAGAGGAAGGAAGGGAGGAAGGAACGAAGAAAAACCAGAGGAAAGAAGTCAGAGGAAAGAAACCAAAAGCTTAGACAAAATCTCAGACGTTATTACACCAAAAAAGACAAGAAAAAAGTTATTAATAACTATTTATCCTTATGCTGATTTTCCTTCTGTGTTGTTTAATCATTTTTCAGTCATATACAACACTTTGAGACTCTGTTTGGGGTTTTCTTGACAAAGATACTAGAGTAGTTTGCCATTTCCTTTACCAGCCCTTTTTACAGATGATGATAGGTTAGCAGGGTTAAGTGACTTGCCCAGTGTCATACAGATAATAAGTGTCATATGGCCAAATGTGAACTCAGATCTTTCTGATTCCAGACCCAGCACTCTAGCCACTGTACCATCTAGCTGGCCTAATGACTTTCCTACCTTTCTAATATCTGTATGAGAATAATCTACATATTTGTTTGTGATATCTTTGTTTAGACAATCAACAATGATGTAAACACCTACTATATGCCTGAAATACTCAATTCTTGCTAAGGTTTGGATTCTAATGAAGGAGACAAAATATGTATTATAATAATTCTGTATATTGCATATAGATATAAATATGAATACACTATGTATACATGCATATATATAGATATATAGAAAATATAAAGAGAACAAAGGCAAATATATGAAAAGTAGTTAAATACAAGAGGTGTAGAAAGGCAAGTTACTATCATTTGGAAAGATGATTAAAATTTTCGGGTGGAATGTGGTACGAGATCTCTAGGAGACAATAGCAAGAAGGTAGTATAATACAAACATGAAAAAAAAAATCACAGAAATAAGAACCAGAGTGTCTTGTTGGAGGAGAGAAGGCCAGTTTTGCTGGATCACTGGGTGCATGATCGGGACTAATGTCTGATGAATCTAAAAAGATTAATTATAGACTGCTTTAAAAATAAAGAGGTATTTATATTTTATCTTAGAAGCAGTAAGAAGCCACTGGAACTAATTGAGTAGGTGAAGCACATAAGACCATGCTTAAGGAAAACCACTTGAACTTCAATGCCTTCTATGGAGTAGAGTAGGGAGAACAATTAGGATTCTTTCACAAAGATCTAAAAAGAAGGGCTCAGGTGGGAAGGACAGTAGGAAGATGGACAGTGGTAAGTTCTGGCAACTAAATTAGTTAATTAATTGATTGATAAATGGATAAAATTGTACTTAGTAAGTACTTACTATGTCTCTAGAAGTGCGCTAAGTGTTAGCGATACAAATGCAAAATTAAAGTCTATCACTGCTTTCAAGGAACTTATATTCTAATGCAATAGACAACACACATAGAGGTATGATGACTAAAGATTTGTACTTTGGTTCTAAAATTTACATGGATGATGAATGGTGTCATAACAAGGTTCAGTTAAAATGTCTCTTCAAGAACATTGACTGAGATTATTTAATCAGGATTCTAGAACCAGAAGGCAGGAAAGGGAATAAGCCTTTATATATCACATAATATATGTCAGGCATTGTGTTGAGCATTTTACAAATATTATCTCATTTGATCTATTATCAAACTGGAGAAGGTGAGAAATAAAGTTATATTCTACAAATAGGCAATGGGGAAATTGCATAGTAGCAATGAATAGACAGCCTTAGGCGTGTATATGTATATATATATATATATATATATATATATATATATATATATATATATATATATATATATTATACACACTCATATGTATATAATTCAGAAATCAAAGCAAAATAAAATATATGATCAAAGAAAATATATTATCAAATTGGAAGTGGTATGAAGATAATAGCAAAGCAGTTGGGAAAGTGATGTAGGAAATGCTGAGCAATTAGGCTGTATAAGAAAGGGGACAGGCAATGAACTTTTCCCCCTAAAATTTTATACAAATATATCTTTACAGTCTTGTGATAAATTAAAAGGTAAAAGAATCCAAAATACCATTGGGCTTATTCATTGTTAATTGTTAAAAAAAAAATCAGACAACAAAATTCTACTTTTAAGGTGCTCATCTATTAAAATGTCTCCCAAGCATATATTAAAAATCATTCCAGAAATCTTAAAAGATACAATAGCGATGACGTTTTAATGATCCTTTGATTAGTAAGATCAACAAAACATAAAATAAATACATTTATGTTTAACAAAGGTTTTTGCTTCCGTCATAAAGAATGTCCAATGCAGAATCCAAATAGAAGATAAATTCTCTATAGATGTGCATATTTCTCAGATGCCACTGGGCTGATTACATTAAGCCTCAGAATAAAGCTGGGCATCTTAAATAAAGAACATAATTGCTCAAAAGCATTTGGTCCCATTTTCCACACAGGAGAAACCAAGTGGATGAAGAATGTCTATTGTCAAGTTGATACACTAGCATAGTAGTAGTTGTAGTCATAGTCAGAGTCAGAGTCGTAGTAGTATTAGTAACAGAAAATGAGATTGGGCTCGGTTTGCCTTTCAAAAATTATATAGTTTTTAATGAGGCAAAAACTTTCCCCATAATAAAAGACTATCTTCTCTATGTCAATAGAGATAGATGCTATGTGGCCGCACATCATGAAATACCACAGACTTCAATGATATAAAGCTGTAGTTCTCCAAATGAGCAAAGAGGAATTGCATTGTAGCACTAAATAGACAGCCTTAGGCATATTACTAATATGTGTGTGTGTGTGTGTGTGTGTGTGTGTGTGTGTGTGTGTGTAATTGAGAAGTCAAAGCAAAATAAGATGTATTATCAAAGAAAGAGTAGATTGGAAGGAAGGTGGACGTTTAAGATAGTATGAGTGAATGATAGCCCTCTCTTGGTATCCACACAACATTATGAGACCTAAAGGGATGCCACAATACAGTGCCATGATCACCTGCAGAGGATTTATAGCTGATGCTCACAGAATAGGAAGGCAAGGATGCATTGCAGTCTTTATTGTTGGAGGGATGACCCACTATCTATTTCATTACTGGACAATAAAACAAAGCAATTTTTCAGAATGGGGAAGATTATAGTCCCATTGTACTCTTCCCTATTCAGAACATATTTGTCATATTGTGGTCAGTTGCATGGATTAAATTTTAGAAATGATTCTGATTACCTGGCATGCTTTCAGAGGAGGGCAACTCACAAATTAAGAAAACTGATTGCCAACTCCTATGAGGATTAGAGGAAGGGAACTGGGGATAATTACTTGGAAGAAAATCAGATTTTAGGAGATTAACATATTGGGGAATTTTTCAGCCTGACTTCTTGAAGATCCAATAGATTGCATCACGTATCTGAAGGCCTAATGTGGAACAGGGATTAAATTTACTCTGTTTCACCCCAAGAAACAAATCTTGGAGTAACCAGTAGAAATCGTGAAAAAAAAAAAAATCTTGGCTCAGTGTCTGGATAGACTAGTTAACAATAGAGCTTCCCCAAAATGGAATGAGTTAGTTCAAAAAGTGGGTATTCCCTATCACTAGAAATCTTCAAATTGAAGCTGAACAACCACTTCTCAGGGATGTTGTAGGGGTGATTTATGTTCAAGTATGTGTTGGACAAGGTGATCCCTGAAACCCCTTATGACAAAGAGATTTTGTGATTCTCTAATGTACAGTAAAGGTTGCTTCTTGTCAAGAGATTCTATGAGTCTATAAATCACATCTAAGCTAAATTCCACTTTGAATCCATCATCAAGGCCCATCGTCACACCCACATGTTATTTTAAGTATAAAACATAGCATGCTGTCTGATTACATTACAGTTTAACTACAGAAGTAGATTTACTATGCTAAGAAACATTTCCAACATCAGGTGCTGTGTTGCTACCCAAGCAATGAAGCAGTTAATAGGCTTTTCAATACCCTTCAACTCTCCAGATTCACAAATACTCTGCTGAATTTACCCATATGCATTCTGAAACTATTTATTCTGGATCAGATGGTTCTTATGCAAATGAATTTTTCATACTACGTTTAGGATAAGAATAACATATGTCAATATTCAAGCATAGCCTTCGCATATTAGCATACTGTATCTAGTTCTGAAGGGACCAAAAGTTCAAATTTATCCCACCTGGGGATAAGAATCCATTATGGGTTTGCAATGGGATTGCAATGAATTTCCAAGTAACCACAATTCTCTTTAGGCTTTCCACTGATGAAGCATGCATGCATTTACCCTTAAAGTTTCAGAAATGAATTAGAAATACTTTTTCAACAGCACGATACCAAATCTGTGATGAGTGCAAGGCCATCCTTTACAGTAAGAGGGAGAGCCAGAACCTGTGTTAGGAATCAAAACATCTCTTACAAAACACTGACTTTGACCATGCTGCCTTCTGGATAGACAGGACAAAAATAAAGAGAATCGAAAGAATCTCTGGAGAAGAAAGTTAGCATCTCTGCACCTGTGTTTACATGCATGTGACTGGGCATGCACACACACACACACACACACACACACACACACACACACAAATACCCTTACTCTATAAGACTATTTTAATGGTTTAGGTAGAGGTAAGTACAAGTTATGGAAAATATGAAAAGGATTTTTAAGTGTTAATTGTATTCAATTAATTGGATCGTTGATTGATAGCTGGAAGGAATCATAGAGGCCATCAAGTCTATTCTTATTTTACAGATAAGGAAACTAAGGCACAATGAAGTTAAAAGAACATTTATTGAATGTGCATTAACATGCTCAGCATTAAGTTACTGGTTTAGGTATGACTGCAAGATGACTAAAAGTATTGAGCTTAGAAAAGTGCTCAAGAATTTAATCTTGCCATAGTCCCCAAATTCACTTCCTCCAAGGAGCCTTCCCAGGTTAAGCTAAAATGATCTGATCATTCTTTAAATCTGTATCCCCTCACCTTGTAGGTGTTCAATTTGTTCTGTATTATTTTGCATTTGAGGCTGCTCCTCTATAACTAGTCTCAGATCCTTTTATAGGCATCCCAAAACAGATTGAAATCTCCTTAAGGACAGGCATCGTGTCTTCTAATTCCTTCTATCTCTTCTATTCTTAATACAGTAAAAAGTCCATTTACCAATTGGAAATCTCTAGAAATGCACAGTTTACTTTAAATCTTCAATCTAATAAGTGAGACTAGTTCCACTAGAATTCAACTGCAGACTCAGCATCTTTGAAAGAGTCTTCATTGCACTTAAAATGATGTAAAGGAACAAAATAAACCTTGGAGTAACGAGTAGAAATTGTGAAAAAAAAAAAATCTTGGCTCAGTGTCTGGATAGACTAGTTAACAATAGAGCTTCCCCAAAATGGAATGAGTTAGTTCAAAAAGTGGGTATTCCCTATCACTAGAAATCTTCAAATTGAAGCTGAACAACCACTTCTCAGGGATGTTGTAGGGGTGATTTATGTTCAAGTATGTGTTGGACAAGGTGATCCACAAGGTGATGGGCAGGAGAAAGAATAGGAGGAAATAAAAATTTCCCCAAACCTTCACTTCACTAGGAAACAAAAAACTTGTAAATCTTTGAAATGTGAGAAATTTAAAATAAATTATTATGAAATTAGATAGTTAAGAAGATAGAAATACTCTCAAAAATAATGTGGCAATCAAAAAGCACTTGTTCAAATAATCAGGCTTGGAGAGTCTTTGATGGAAATGCAAATATGACTGGATCATTTAACTAGCATAATCAACCTAGAGCAAGCCATTGTTTTGATTAGATTAAAACTCTAGTTTCTATGCCTTGAAAACTGAGCTAAAAAAGCAAAGTTTCAGAAGTTCTTAATAAAGGACAAGTAAATTATGTAATAATACTAGCACACGTTAATTCAAACTCTATGAGCCTTTTTCTCCATTTTATAGCCAAGTATCTTGCAAAGTTCAGTTCTCATGTTCTTGAACTGTTCCCCTTGGTCAAATGCCTAGGCTGGGGGTAAAGACCTTCCATGATTATGCCTAAGGATCTCTCAGTTAGGGAACAAGTAAAGGTAGTAACTTTGGAAATTTCTGACCTCAGGGAATGGAGAGAATGAGTCATGAAGAGCTGGAGTTGCTTTCATCCATATGCAATATTGAGGTAAGGAGCCAGAACCAGAAGACGGTATTTGAATGAGAAACAGGGATCAGTACTAAGATGAAACAGTTGAAAGAACATAGGAAGAATTTTGTTCTGTGGGCAGATTGAAAGGTTCAATGCCAGGATACTAGAAATATCTGAAATCCAAGTATTATGTGCACAATGTACAGGATAGTTTTGCATGCATGTGTCATTTAACGTCTAGCTAGCTGATGATGTAATGAGGCTAGCTCCATCTTTTCCTTTCTTCTAAATGACCTGATGCTAATTGACTCCTCATTTCCAGTGGCAGGAGTACTAAGGAAACAGCTGCCTCTAAGTGCCTCTGAGGAATGTCTAAAGCCACTTCACATTTATATTTTCATCATTGTCTCTCTACATCTGAATACAGCAAAAATGTACTTTCTCAAATATGTATGTAAGCCTACTTTGACAAGCTTAGCTCTTTGTTAACTTTGTTTTTACTGACAAGTATCCCCCATTTCTTCAAAAAAGCTTTCACTATACAACTCTCTAAACACAATAGACAGTTGACTCAATGACTAATGAATGATATTCTTTGGAATATTTATAATAAAGAGTATATTCTTATATATTTAATCTATGTAAAATAACTGATTAAAGGAAGCAGAAAGAATGAACTCATGCACAATCCTTAAAAGTAGGATCTTTTGATTTTGGTGGTATGACTCAAATAAATAAGAATGAATCAACAACAATTCATTCCTGCTATGTGCAAGTTGTATATATATTTTACATATATTTTGTATACATTTATTGCTATTATTAGATTATTAAACTATTAAAAAATCATATTTGCTTTAATAGACTGTAAACTCCATAAAGGAAGGGATATTGTTTTTGTTGTTTGTCTTTATGTCCTCAGAGCTTAGCACATAATTGGTACTTAATAAATACTTGTGATTTGTTGATTATAACTAATTAAAGTTGGAAAGGAATGAATGATTAAATCAAAGTATCTTGGATGATCCCTTACAATTCATAGTAGAAAAATACTCTTGGGAGTTGAAGGGGAAATACCATATTCATCCAGGTTCACGCTTGTTCTCTGAAAAGTCTGTATCCTTGACTTGATATGGATTTTAAGGCCATGAAAGCAATGAAAACTTGAATTGTCTGGTGATAGGATATGCTGCAAACATAATCCACTCCAGAGAAGCTGGCTTGGGAGGCATTGAAAATAAGATATGCCCAACAATGCCAAGGTATGCAGGATGGTGTAATTCTATCAACCCAAACAGAACTGTCTGAGAAATAGCATGGAATATTGAATATTTAAAGCTGAATCAAGAATCTTTTTTTCCTTTTCATTTAGAAGGATAGAAAATTGAGAAAACAATGGCTTTTTTCTCTAAAATGTCACTCTAGTTTCCAATTAGATTTTCATTTTCTTTGTTTTTCTCTTTAAATATCTATTTGTCTATTTATATAACTAAGTATCTGTCCTTGTCTATTTCTCTGCTCCCCCACCCTCATCTCTTTCTTTCCTTGTCTCCACCTACTAGATCTATAACTCAGGTCCATTGCTATCAAGACTTAACTGGCCTGGGCACCATAGTCTTAACAGCCAGTCTTCCTTATGTGGTAGTCCATTTAGTCAAAGATTTCACCCAATTATGTTCAATTCAATTAAAATATCAATAGCAGAACATAAATATTTGTCAATCAATAACTATATTTACAAAGCTAATATATAACCTGTAGTAATTTTTTTTTAAAAAAAGAATTCAAAACATCTAATTATGGAAAGCCATCTAACTAGGTAACTTGCTCACTATTTATTCTCAATCCTTGCATAATCTAGTCCTAGTTTTTCTCAGATCTGAGATTTGGATCAGTTTAGCTAGATGTAAAGTTCCTTTAGTCTTGCATTCACCTTGCTAAAGCACCTTTACGTACCCCAGCAAATAAGATGACATTTTTGGATTTTGTCATGCAACTGGACCAGGAATTTTACTAGTGTAGAGAATTCCTCATAAGGAAGTTCCCTCTACCAATGTAGATGGGCAAGTATTCTGTAATTTACATACTTAGAGAGTATGAGAGTACGTGTCAAAGCAGATGGAAAATAAGAAAGCACTTTACACATGTCAACTATTATTATTTTTTATGTATAGTTGTTTTCTGCTAATCTCAGGAAAGGCCATCAGGGGTACCATTGCTATATTCTTTATTCCCTCCCTGGGTTCTTGCAGTTCCTGTATCTCTTTTCTTCTGTAAGCAGTAGAAGAAAATTAGGTAATAATCATACAAACACTACATATGTAACACAATTCCCCAAGGCCATTTTTCTTCGGTAAGAAGAGATTAATTTCCCCTATTTCAAAGCCCTTCCTAACCTTAGCTCTTTTACCTTTTTGAATTCCTGCTTAGGTTTTTCATTGCCTGATTAAACTTACTCCAAAAAGCTATCTTGAGCAACAAAGCCATCCTCTTTGAAGTAGTTTTAGTATCTGACTTTTAAGAATGACTATCTTTTGGTTAAGGGATCATTTCTGCTTCCCATTTCATATTCATTTAAGTGGAATATAACAAAATTTGTTGCCAGTAGTATAAAATGCTTTCTCCACAGTTTAGCATTTTCACCAAAACAATATTAAGAACAGAGTTGAGTGATATACCACATATGTTCTGGGAAGGAGGGAAGGAAGGAAGGAAGGAAGGAAGGAAGGAAGGAAGGAAGGATGAAGAAAGGGAAAGAAGGAAGAAGAGAAGGCAACAAGGATTTATTAAGAGCCTATTATATTTCAGGCATCTAAATATTATCTTAATAGATCTTCAGAACAACTCTAGGTGTTAGGTGCAAATAGAAATTCCATTTCATGATTAAGAGACAGTTTGAGTGAGTTGTTTGGATCATACAACTAGCAAGCATCTGAGAAAGGATGTGAACTCAGGTTTTCTTGTGTCCAGGTCTGATGCTCTGTGCCAGTGCTGAAAAATTAGATTTAGATTTTGGAAGTCTTTTAATGTCAAATGAAAGTTTCTATTTTTTTTTTAATGCAGAGTAGTGATATGATCAAATCTACTCAACAGCAGGAAGAATGGATTGGAGAAGAATGCAAGAAGTAGTGGGAAGACCTTTTATGAGGCTTTTGTAACAGTTTATGGGAGATGGGTGAATGGGATAGATACTGATAGCCTAGACTTAGAATAAGAAGACCTGAATTTGAGTCTAGGATCTGGGCTTTGATCGTTACACATTTTTGTTAAAGCACTAAATTTTGTTAAGGTATATTTCCCCTTTGTGATCTTTCTTTATTCTTATTAATTTTTTATTATTTTATTTATTACTACTTGCTAGTCCTTGTTTTTTGACACTCCTTGTTACCACCAAAAACTGAAACAAAACAATAGAAATTTCATAGAATCTCAGAGTTGGAAAGTATCTGAAAGGTCCTTCAACTCTAGTTGAATCCCATCTACAGCATCCCTGATGTGTGGTCATCTGCACTCCACTTAAAGAGCATGGCACCAAAAAGCACTGGCTCTTACATCAGGAGGTGGGATCCCAGTCCCAGTTCTTGCTAGTTATTACTTCTGGGCCCTGGGGTAAGCCATCTGAATCTCTCTGTGTTTCACCTTGTCTGTAAAACATAGGTTACCTAATCTTTAAAACCCAATGTTATCTCCTCCCTGATGCCTGTTGCAAGTTAGGACTTTATCCCTTCACTTGAAATTAACTTTTCTCTCTTCCTCTTCTCACCTCCTTCTTTAATGTACTAATACATTTTCTTGTGCTCATTTTATTATTATTTGAGTGCATTGCTCTTCTACTCTTCTTCTTTTCTCTCCCCTCCCCATCTGTAAACTATGTATTTCATATAGTCTACAAAGTATTCCATATGTAATAGATGCTTAATAAATATTTCTTGAATGACTGAATGCTCTCATCTAAAGCTCTGGTCATGTAACTAAAAAAGAAGCAGTTTTTCATTTTTCAGATTTTATCACTTAACTTCTGTATTTTGGTCAAACCCATGTATGCATTTGTGTAACACTCAATAATTACTTGTTTGACAGAGAACTACAGAGAAATGCAAAAAATGCATCCATACAAATGAAGATTAGATACAGAAATAGAATATCTTTTGACAGCTCTCCAAGTCTGATTGCATTTCAAGTTTGTAAAATTGAAGATTCTTCTTAGTTCTAGCTTTATAGTTAACATTTTTAACCATATTCACCATGTCCCTCTGATCCCCTCTGCACAGGAATCTAACCTAAGAAAGTACACTCCATGAAAGAAAGATCCTAATAGATTTCTCCTACCGACATGCCTCAAATATCATTGTAAGTTAATAGAGTGCTGTCAAACTCATATGGGGCCACTAAAACATATATAAGTATTCTCATGGCCACATATTGACTTCGAAAACTACATATCTATTTTTACTGTATTTTTAATTGCTTTGTTAAATATTTCTCAGTTACATTTTAATCTAATTTAGGCTATGTATGGGGGTGTTTTAGGGTAATGGGTACTATGCTTGAGTCCAGTTTATCAATGAAACTTTACCCAGTTCCCTTCTATATTTTCATAACATGCTTCTATTGTACCCTGGTACCTTCACCATATCTTCTTCACTATGATCTCCATAGATACCTCAGGAGAGACTTCTCTTTTTCACTCTTCTCTCTACGGATATTACTAAGCTTGTTTTGTTTAATTTCTTTGACACCTATTGTTTTTAAACTCACATAAATCTTTCCATTTCCTTTTGTCTTAACTTAATAACTGAATTCATTAGCTTCCCTCTCCCACCCTCTGAATTCTGTTTCTAATTTTCCTATTACTTCCAAGCCCTCTGCCAAGCCCTTTTCAGAGCTGCTTATCTACCTTTGGTTTCTCTCTTCACTCAACTGTCATCTGTGGCTCCAAGAAATTGTAGCATACATAATAGCCACAGCCCAGTAGACAGGACAAACCAGATGGAGGGCAACTGACAGGCCTCAAACCTGTAGGTGAGTAAGGGAGATGTCTACCCCAAGCATGTGAAGACTTCCCCCAGGAGAATGAGAAGATGAGAACAATTTGTTCCAATGGCCACGAAGGCCCTTGAGGAAGATGCTGTGGAATGCATAGAGTTTAGTCAGACATTAAAGATACCAAAGTTATCTACTGCATCACAGGTCATCACTGGTCGTCCAGACTTTTTGTCTTGCTACTGAACTTCAATGATGCTGGAAGAGAGAGTGAGGCCAATGACTGTGCAATTCTTCCTCACTTAAGTCCAGTTTATACATAAAACATTATCTGGGATGTTTTTGGCCCTCTTCAAAAATGAAAGACAAACAACAACAAAGGAACTGATGAAGACAGAAATGACTTGGCCAGAGTCACACAGTTAGCAAGCATCTGAGACCAGATTTGAACACATTTTTTTCCTCTCTATCTACAGAACTGCCTAATTGCCTCTGGGACAGTCCCAATTTCAAGAAATGACAATGTATTTCTAATAACACTTTGCAAATGAACATTTCTTTTCTTTCCTCTCCTGCATTAGAATCATGTAAAGAAGAGAAGTCAGCTAGGGAATAATCAGAATGGGAACATGTATAAGTTTGAGGGTCACTTAGCTATTTAGTCTTATAGGAGAAACTGATACTGGAAACCTGATCTATTGTATTTAAATGGGAAGATTAGCATATTCTGTATCGGCTGCTCAATTATCTCTACATTCAAAATCTTTTATTTATTTAGCTATGTGTTTATTTTATTCTGAATTTAAGGAACAAAACAAGCATTTCTAAAAGATTATAGAATAGACAAAAAGATGAAAGTGCAAATTTATTATGTACAACTTGCTATTCTTTTAAAATGTATAATAAAGTTACCATGCAACTTTTTCCCTCCCCCTCCCTGCCCTGGAGATTGTTACCATTAGATATATGTAAAATCATTTTATACATCTATTTATCATTTCTCTCTCTGGATCCTGTAGCATTTTCCTTCCTAAATCCTTTGTAGTTAATTTCAGTATTTATAATAGTCAAAATGATTTAGTTGCTCAAAGTTGTTCTTAAACAATACAATTGTTATTGTATACAATGTTTTCCTGGGTTAGAGGTGATTTGTACCAACAAATGAAATGCCAATCCCTTACTTACTGTTGCTCCTGGAATGTACCTGGGACTGGCCAGCATGACATCTTTTATAGGATGTGGGGACATAAGCTACAGATATAGTGATGTAATGGAAAGAGGACTGGCTTCAACATCAATAAGACATGCATTCAAGTCTTACATTTAACACATACTAGTTTTTTGACCCTCAGCAAATTACTTGACCTCTCACTACTCTAGGCAACTCTCTAAGACTCTGATTTGTGGAGATGGCAAGGTTTATAGGTAAAAGGACTATGGATGTTGAGTAATATTTCCTAACTATCTATTCATGTACTAGATGAGAGTCTCTATAGTATGTCTAGAAAGTATATTTTGTCTAGTTCCTGTCTTATTAAAAAATTAGCCCATCTAGAGCCAGTACTCCAAGTAGCATCAAAGAGTCCAATATTTTTCAGTCACAAATACACACACACACGATATATTTTTTTAAATGTGGCTCCTTTTGTTGCTGTGTAGAACATATTCCACAAGTGTCTAGGGGTATTATCAAATCCCAAAACAAATGTTGGTTAATTTTAACTAGTCACCTTAAAGTTTTCTATTGTATCAAGTCAACATTTGACATGGCTCAAATATAATGAGCTACTGTGCCAAAGCTTACATTGAAGGGGAATATATTTCTCATTTGCAACCAACAGTGTGATTTAAAGTCTGCTGAAATAGTAAAACCAAGTTTCTAAGCAAACAACAACAATTAAGAAGCAGTCAGAAGTGCTTAGAAACATAACTATAATAAATACAGATTAGTGACTCATTTTGTATTTCTAGAAATATCCCATCATGTTCCTTTATGTTATTCTTGATAGCACCTCTCAAATAAATTTGGAATTGATGCAGTTTATTTTAACCTTTTGGAGTCGTACCCATTTTTTTGCCTTCCCCCTCAATCTTACTTGAATTTCCTCTACAGATGTTTCTAACAGCTGTAAATAAGCATGGCTTGTGAAACAAGAAAGAGAAGATCAAATTGGTTCAACAACAGGCTTTTACTTTCCCATCTCTGTTGCTTAGAGAGGATTTAGTTGGTTTTGTCGTTTTCTCCTGTGCTACAGACCATGCAAACAAAACCTTTAAAGAGTAAATGTACAGAGTAGCCACAGAAACAACCTGCAAATGGACAAGTTTCAGCAATAGAATGTTAATTGGAGTCTGAGTGATTCTGAAGCTATTAGAAAGGTTCATGACACTTACTCCTACCTGGATTCAAAATTTCAGTAGGGTCATTAACTTGAATGAACTTCGTAGCATAAGTGGATTGAGTGGAAGGGCAGAAGTTGAAACCTTTCTAACAACACAGAATCCATAAGCCAAAGATTCCATTGATATACTGACAGCAGCTAGGTGGCCAAGCAGATTGACCACAGTACTTGGAGTCAGAAAGACTTGAGCTTAAACCCAGTTTGAGTTCCCAGTTTGAGACCCTGGGAAAGTTAATTAACCACTGTTTGCCTCAGTCTCCTCATCCATAAATTAGGGTAACAATCATACCTACCTTTTCTAGTGAAACTGTTACAAAGAACAAATGAGATGATATTTGTGGAGTGTCTTACAAACCTTAAAATATTATATAAATGCTGGTTATTATTACTGTTGTTATTATTATTTCTACTATTATTCTCATTCTCAAATATGTGAGCTGCTCATATTATTTTGGGGGCATGGACACTTGGAATATGCAAAAGTGGAGCTGTAAAACAAAAGAAAATGTTTTTTCTCAGTCTACATAGTACCAGTAAGAACATTTTAAAGATAGAAACAAATATCTTGATGTGTAGGCACATTACACAATGAAATCACAGGGGTGTATGATCTAGTTTTGGAGTTCAAGAGAATAATCGATTAACCAATAGGCATTTATTAAGGGGCTATTATGTGTCAAATCTTGTGCTAGTTTCTGGGTATACAAAAATAAAGGTGAAGTGGTCCAGGCTTTCAAAGTGCCTACATTCTATATAGGCTGAACTACTCGTGACATAAACCTTTTTATTTAGGAAACTCTCAATTCCATTTACAAATGCTATGCAATACAATATGTCTATATTCACATACTTGTAAATCAATTCCATCCTCCAAACAATCAAGTAACAGACATAAGAATGTAGATAAGAATGACTAAAAAAATTAAACCAATTTATTTATCAATGTATCTATGGTGAAAAGTTTGGAGGGATTTTATAAATTAATTTCATTGTTGTATTATGTCCCCCTAGCACCTATGTTTTAGTTTCAGAATTAGTCCTGAACATAGACAACATAAATAGATTAATCAACACCAGCCTGCAGGTCCAGGGCCAAGCCTCCCTCATCTAACGCAGTTTACAACCTGATTGCATGACTGATTATAAAGAAGAAAGGGCTTGTCTTTGGCACAATATTGATCATGCTATTTCACCAATGGCTTTCCGAGTTTTCAGAATTGCTTCTTACCACATCTCCTCAGTCACAACCAGTTTCAAGGTGTAAAAGTGTGCCATCCAAGATGTATAGAAGTCAGAAGAGGTCATTCATTCAAAGCCTGCCTGGATGTGCACATAACTTTGTGAGATATAAATTATATGTTAAAAAAAGCTTACCTGAGAAACAAGTCAATGAGAGATATTTTAAACATCACTAAATTACCTTGAAATCATGACAAAAGAAACAGGGGAAGAGTTCAGCAACAACTAAAAGATTTAGGGAAGGATTAAATAAAGTAGTATTAAAACTTATCCCTGAAAATTCCTGTCTTTGTTTTAAGAGAGATTTACAGAACTCTTATTTTCCAAATGGAGAATTATCTATCATCTGAACCTTTTTCATTTTCTTTGCTGCTATTTTCTTGCCATGTTCCACCATCAGTAATTACTATCTTATTATTTTTTTATCACAGGTTAGACTGGGAACCTGATGAGGGGAAGTTGGGAGCTCTTGTGGCACCATTTTTACCAGGTCTAACCCTATTCCTAACTGTTTGATTGTGGCATTAAAGCAGGAAGGTCTTAATTTTTGCGTCCATGTCATGGACCCCTTTGTCAGTCTGGTGATATATGTGGATACCTATTCAAATAATATTTTTAAATGCATAAAATAAAACACATGGACTTACAAAAGAAATCAATAATACTGAAATAGAGTTTCCAAAATTTTAATAAATCAAATTTATGTACTCCTAGATTATACTTATGAACCTCTGTATTAGAAATCAAGATACATCAAATAACTGAGACAAAACTATGAGCAGAGTGGAAGAACAGTGGAGTTTCAATAGGATTTATGCTTAGGTGAAAGCATCACTCAGGGGAAATAAGTATTACCTGTAATACCTATTAGAGGTAAGGTAATTAAAAGCTGGTCGTTTATAACAATCTTTGCCTAAACAACAGGGACACAAATGCAAAATAATGATGATGAAGGACTCTAAGGTTTGCAAAGTGCTTTACATAACTATCTCATTTTATCTCTACAACAAGCCTGTGGAGTAGGTGCTACTATTATCCCTTATAGACGAGAAAATTGAGATTGAGAGAGATTTAGTTACTTGCTCCGGGTAAAAAAGCTAGTAAGTGTCTGAGGAAAGATTTGAACTAACTTCCTTGAGTGAAAGGCCAAAATTTTGTCCACTACAAAACCTGGGTGCCCTAAAAATTATTATAAACTAGTCAAAAAAATATTGCTTCCTTTTCCTCTGTTACAAAAGATTTTAAGAAAACATGAGAGACTTCCAGGGCCTGAGTAAATATGGTGGAGTAGAGGAAGCATAAGCTGAGGTCCCAATACTCCTCCCAAAATAACTTTAAAAGAAAATCTCAAATTGTAATCTGGAGTGGAAGAGCCAAAAAAAGCCAAAAAGAGCCAAAAAAAAAAAAAGTAAGAGGAAAACATTTATCTAGTCGAAGACAACTTAAGAGATTGGAAGAAGAGATTTGTGACATGGGTATGGAGGCCATATGGATGGAATATTAGCAATTGGACTAGGTGGTGATGACAGCAGCAGCTGTGGGAGCTCTCAAGCCACAGACAGCAAGGGGAACTGGCAACTGGTCAGAGAACGATTAAAGGGAATTCCTGTGCTAGTAATGGACATTGATGCTATTTAGCAACTCCATTGCCTATCCCTACTTCTGGATGACAGTTCAATGGCAGAGAAAACCATGTTCATGCATGAGGGAGCAAGGGCCCTACAATACACACACATACACACTCTCAATTGGGTATAAAAATCCATCTTACCAACAGGAAAGTAAAAGGTGAAAGGGACAAAGTAAAAGGGAGAATTGATTAAAGGGAGGGTAGATGAAAGAAGACAATGGTCAAAAGTAAAACAGACTTTAGACAAGGGAAAAGATAAAAAAGAGACAAGACTAAATTGAAGAAAATAGAATGGAGGGAAATGCACAACTAGTCAATATAACTGTAAATGTGAATGGGATGAATTCAATTACAACACAGAAGAGGATAGCAAAATGAATTAGAAACCATACTCCAACAATAATCCAACAAAATGTGTTTTCCAGAAATTCACTTGAAACAGAGAAACGCACAAAGAGTTAAAATAAGGGATTGGAACAAAATCTACCATGCTTCAGCTGAAGTAAAAAAAATTCAGGGGTATCATCATGATCTCAGACAAAGCAAAAGTAAAAATAGACCCAATTAAAATGAATAAGCAAGGAAATTACATCTGGCTAAAAGGTACTATGGACAATGAAATAATACCAATACTAAATATATATACACCAAACGGAACAGCATTCAAATAAGAAAAAGTTAAATGAATTAAAGGGGGAGATGGTAAAACTATACTTCTAGGGTGACTTCAGCTTTCCCCTCTGTAATGTTAATGGAATCTGAAGAGCTTCCATGCCCCTTTGTATTGGCAAGTAAGCAGGTACTTAGCGCCTTGTTTCAAGTTAACACCTTGTTCAAGCTATTTAATTAACACAAAATTAGTTAACACCTTGGGAGGAAGTTGCTGACTTAACAGGATGGGGTTAAACAGGGAGAAGCAATATAGTATATAAGGAAAAACCCTAGCTGGGAAAGTCAGAATTTCTATCAGTAAGCATATGGAAGCTGGAGCTTCTTCTGAAGACCTTTCTTCTGGGAACTTCTGAGACTTTTCCTTTGGGAATTTCTGCTGAGAACTTCCAAGAATCAGGCTGAGGAGCTACCATGAGTGACAGAGGAGGATCCCTGCTTGAGGCAGCCTGTTCTGTTGTGAAGGCTTGGGAATGTGGGTGTTCACTGCGTTAAACATGTGTACCAACTTCTTGGCTACTGTAATGACTTGGCTTGCCGTTCTGGGACTCAGTTTTCTGGTATTTGAATAAAGGATTTGGTTCTGCCCTCCATGTGGAGAGTCTGTTACATTTTGTGATTCACAACTATACCAGCATATTCATAGCCACTGTGGGTGGGTATTGTGAATATTGCATTGTTGTTACACCCTCTTTAAGGTGGATAAATCTAACCTTAGAAAAAAAAATAAGAAAGAACCTAAGGAAATGAATAGAATCTTAGAAAAGTTTGACATGATAGAACTCTGGGGGAAAAAAATGAATGAAAACAGAAAAGAGTATAGGTTAGGTTTTTTTTAGCTGTACATGACACCTACACAAAAATTAACAACGAACGTCATAAAAACCTCACAACCAAATGTGGAAAACAAAAATGTTAAATGCATTCCTTTCACAATGCAATAAAAAATATATTCTACAAATGGCCATGGAAGCATAGATTAAAATTAAGTAAAAACTAAATAATCAAAAATTAAATGAGTGGATCAAAGAATAAATCATAGAAACAATAATTTCATTAAAGAGAATGACAACAATGAAACAACATACCACAATTTGTGGGATGCAGCCAAAGCAGTATGTTGGGGACTATTTATATCTTTAAATATGTACATCAATAAAAAAGAGAAAGAACGGACCAATGAATTCAATATGTAACAAAAAAATTTTTTTAATCCCAATTGAACACCAAAACAGAAATCCTGAAACTTAAAGAAGAGGTTAACAAAATTGTGAGTAAAATGGATCACTGAACAAATAAATAACTAAGATTTGATTTTATAAAAAAAATAGATAAATAAATAAATATAATGGAAAAAATCATTGGTTAATTTGATTTAAAAAAGAAAGAAGACAATCAAGTTGCTAGTATCAAAAAGGAAAAGGTTGAATGCATGAACAATGAAGATGAAATTTTACAAATTGTTTTGCCCAATTTTATGTCAGTAAAACTGAGAATCTATATGAAGTGGAGGAATATACATGCATGCATGCATACATACAGACATTTGTATGTGTCTCAGAATAATAGAAGTGGACATAGAATACTTAAATGATCCTTTCTTAGAACAAGCCATTATTAAGCTCCCTAAAAAGAAATCCCAAGGATCACATTCATTATAAATTCATTCTACCAAACATTTACAGAACAATTATTCCCAGGACTATATAAAGTATTTGAAGAAATAGGTAAAAAGGACTCTTTCCAAATTCCTTTTATGATATAAATATGATTTTGATACCTATACCAGGAGAGCAAAAATAAAGAAAACTTTAGAACAATTTTCCTAATGAATATTAATGCAAAAATTTTAAATAAAACACTAGTAAGGAGATTATAGAAACATATCACAAAAATCACACACTATGAGTAGGTAATCTTTATACCAGGAATACTATCAGCATAACTGACCATGTCATAAAAAAATATATAATTATATCAATAGATGCAGAAAAAGCCTTTGATAGCATACAACACCCATTCCTATTAAAAACACTAGTAAAAGATAACAATAAACGCAGTCTTTCTTAAAATGATACATTTTGCATTTATCTAAAACCACCAGTATACATTATCTGTAATGAATATAAACTTGATACCTTTCCAATAAGATCAAGTGTGAAGGGGCAAAAATCAGGTGTCTATTATCACCACGGCTATTCAATATTGTACTAGAAATGCTAGCTACAGCAATAAAATAAGAAAAAGAAATTGATGGGATAAAAATAGGCAATAGGGAAACAAAATTATCACTCTTTGCAGACCATAGGATAGTAGACTTAGAGAGCCCTAGAGAATCAACTGAAAAAAAAAAATAATTGAAACAATTAACAACTTCAGCAAAGTTGTAGAATATAAAATAAAACCATGTAAATTATCAGCATTCCTATATACTACTAAAAAAAACCAAGGAAGAAGATATAGAGAGAGCAATTCCATTTAAAATAACTGCAGATAGCATAAAATACTTGGGATTCTACCTGCCAAGAAAAACCAAGGGATTATATAAAAAAATTCATTTTTCACGGGAATAAAGACAAATCTAAACAATTGTAGACATAATAATTGCTCATGGATAGGCCAAGCCAATAACATAAAAAATGACAATTCTACCTAAATTAATTTACTTATTTGGTGTCATGCAATTCAAAATACCAAAGAATTATGTTATAGAAATAGAAAAAAAATAAGAAAATTAACATGGAAGAATAAAAGGTCAAAAATATCAAGAGAATCAATGGGGAAAAGTATGAAGGAAAAAGCCCTAGCAGTTTCAGATGGCAAACTATATTAGAAAACAGTGATCATCAAAACAATCTGGTACTAAGAAATAGAATACTGGATCTTTGGAACAAATCACTGGAACGGCAAACAAAGAAATACTTAGCACCTCGTTTGAGTCATTTATTTGCTAATTTGAACTGTTTCAGTTCAAGTGTTTTTGCACCTTGCCCTGATTATATCAAGTCTTCCTTAAGAAACTGAACCTGTGATTCCTCAGTGGGAGGGATTTGTCAAAGACAGGAACAGGAGGGATGTAAGAGCTGGGCAGAACAGGAAGGAGTTAATGACAAATAAAAAGCTGAACGCAGCTGGGACACAGCAGAACTGAGAAAGGAACACTTGTGGTGGCTGGCACTCTGTTTCTCTGTTTGTGTTTATTTGTGTCTGTGATTCTTTGTACAGAAGCCCTGGGACCTTACTTAGGATGTTCTTGTCTATTTACAGAAGTCCTGGAGATTTTCAGAGGTCCTGGAACTATGCTGATGATTTGTGTTGAATTCAATATCAATTTGTAAATGGATGAACGTGCTGTGGTAAACAATTGTAATGGAAAACTATGGTTTCTGAAAAACCTGAGAAGACTTATATGAATGGATACAAAGTAAAGTGTGCAGAACCAGGTGAATATTATAGATAATAATAGCAAGATTGTAAGAAAGATCAACTGTGAAAAACTTGGTTACTACGATCAAGAAGATGATCCAAGAAAATTTTAAAGGATCCATAATGAAAAATGCTATCTACCATCAGAGAGAACTGATAAATTTTGAGTGCAGATTGAAGCATACTTTTTTTTTTTACTTTCTTTATTTTTCTTGTTTTTCTGTGTTTCTTTTTCTTTTGCCACATGCTTAATATGGAAATATGTTTCGTATGATTTCACACGTATAATCAATATCACATTGCTTGCCTTCTCAAAAGGCTGTGAAAGAGTGAGAGGGAAGGAGAAAATTTTGAAATCAAAATTTTAAAAATTGAATATTGAAAAATTTTACATGTAATTGGGAAATATTTACTGAAATAAAATACATTTAAAATATAAATCATGATATAAGGAAGCTTGACACATTGCTAAATATTTTGGTTTTTAAAAAGTTTAAATATGTATTTTGGAGATATTTTTATGAGATTTAGCAAAATAAGCAGCCTGCATTACTTTTCTAATCCTTGGGTTGCTCACTGTTTTTGTTGTTGGTTTGGTTTTAGTTGTCTATTCCCTTAAGAAGTATTTGCCTGAAAAATGTTTTGTTGATTTTCCACCACAGGTGAAATGTGCTGCTTTTAAAGGTATCCTTTGTGGCAAAAATAACTCCTGTCATCATCGTTGCAACACCGTGGACTTCCATCATACTAAAACTGCTGGTCAATATAAATCAGAATTCATTGAGATGTGGTAGGTTTTTGTTTTGGTTTTTTGCCTTTTCCTCAGACCAGGCTTTAGGCGAAATGGTACAAAGAGAAACACATTTTTTTGCATGTTCTCTCGAAATATTTATTGCCATTCAATGATTTCTGAAAGAATAAGTATACATACTAGAAGTTACTTTATTTCCCATCTGCTTTGCTCCCTCTTTCTCTCCCTTCCCACTCCCTCTATGTTCTTTTATCTTTGTTTCTGCTCTGCTTTGTGTTCATCTCTCTTACCCTCTAATCCCTAAATTCTGTTCTTTTCTCCTCTTTCCCTCATCCCTCCTCCCCCACAGTTTTCTTCTTTCACCTAAACAATAAAGAGAGGGGGGGAAAGCTTCCCTTTTTTTCCCTTTTAAACTCTTCCTTGAGTTGGAAGAGTTCCTATCCAGATATTAAGAGACTTAGGTGATGAGTGGCCACCAAGTCCCTTTGATCACTTTCTGTGAGTATAAACAGCCATTAGTTTGTGCTACCTGTAGCAGAATAATGGCTTGAAGATTTACAGGGATTTAATGGAAGGAACTAGTAGTACCACAAAACCAGTGGGATCAGCTCAGGTTCAGATCCACTATATCTGACTCTTCCAAATTCAGAACAACTTCAGGAACTGATTTGAACTCTTTTGTAAACTTTTCTCCATTGTTTAACAAGAGAGGTATTTTCATCACTGGTTTAGTGAAAGCTAGGGGCTTAGAGGGCAAGCTAGAATCTTAACCCTGAGTGATGGTCTTTGCATGAAAATCCAAAATGAGTTAAAAAAAGAATAAATTCAAGGAGCATACAATCACACAGTCAAATTTAAAGGGAAAAAAGTCATAATTTCAGACTTCAAAAACTTCCTAAATCCTTTAAGTAAACAAGCTAGAAGAAAAGTATTTTAAGCCCTTATTATACTCCAAATGAGCCTTCCCTAAGTCCCTTGTGGTTCTCTGCCTGTAATACCTGTATCTAATTTGGAATGAACCTAAACATAGGATATTTTCCCCAGAGAGAGATGAATTGGAATGAAATACAAACTACCTAGTAGAGACAGGGGATTTTTGAAGTCGCATTTCATTGTCTCTGCTTTCTCCCAATCTCTCCTCAAAGACTACAAATTAGAGGATTTGAAATTGACTCCTCACCTGCCCTACCTCCAAAGGAAGGTCTTTTATTATGAATGTGAAACAATTACCATGTTTGCAGAGGGTTTGAAATGCCACCTCTGTTCAGACAGAATCCTTTTTGCATGGCTTTAGAATGTTAGGACAGTCAGCGATTTTGGAACAGGGGGTTTGAAGGAACTCAGAAGACAAATATATTATTTGGGACTAGGAACATATGAATGTGGTGGGGAGGGAGGAACAAATATAGGATCTTCATAGGAAATCCCTATGCCCTCACAATTTTCCAAGAGTTCTAGGATTTAAATGAATGAAGGTTTAAAAAAGGATAAGAAGGCTGTATTTAGGGAACACATACAAAACTGAGCACCTAAAAGCTGTTGAGAAAGGTTGTTTCCCCCTCCCTCCTGTCTCAGAAAAGTAAAACTAAACAAGTCACATTTGGTTCTCTCTACTTACACTTGGACATTGTGGTAGATGTGTGATCTTATCAATGCTGGCACACCCTCTCATGGTTCAGATAGCAATCCATTTATTAATTCAGTATAACAAACATCTGTTAAGCATCTATTATGTCTATGCACATTGCAAGGTAGTAGGGATACAGACTTAATATGTATATGTATATACACATAAATATATATGCATACATATATTAATACGTATGCTTTATAAATGTTTACATATAGGTTGTTATTTACATATACATGTATATATGTAATGTGTTTATGTATAACTGCATATGCGTAATAATATTTGGAGTCAGGAAGACCTGAGTTCAAGTGTGTCACATTGGGCAAGTCACTGAATCTTTGTATATCTTAGTTTCCACTCACATACATATACATATACATGTGTATATGTGTATATGCATATATATATACATATATATTATATTACATATGTGTATATTTATAGGTATATGTGGGTGGAGATAAATATATCCCTACCTACAAGGAGCTTACAATCTACCGGGCAGAAGACAACATGTACTCAGATAATTATGAAATGTACACAAAAGAAATTCAAAGCAGTGATGTGGGGCACTAAGATTGGAGAATTAGGAGAGACTTCTTGTAGGGAGGTAGTACTTGAGCTGAAACTTGTGGGAAGGTACTATTTCTAAAAGACAGACATAAGGAGGGAACACACTCCAGACACATGGGCAAAAGCACAGCAGTGAGAGGAAAGGTCATGTACAAGGGAACAGAAAGTAGCCTAGTTTGTCTATAATACAGAGTATTTCAAAGGTGATGATGAGAAATCTTCCAGGAAAGTAGCTTTAAATGCCAAAGAGGAGTTATGGCAGTATAGTGAAGTAGAAAAATACATTAGCCCAATAGTGAGTGGCTCTAAGTTCAAGTCCTAGAGCTTCCCTTCTTATAACCTAAACGTTTGTATGTAAATGCGTACATCAGTTGTTCCCGTTTGCTCAACTTTGACATGAAGAGGTAAGACTAGATGATCTCTAAAATACTTTTCTAGCTCTAAATCGATGATTTTGTTTTTTATCCTGGCAACATCAGTGAGTCACTGAAGTTTTTTGATAAGGGAGAGGGACATGATCAGATGTGTACATTCATTTCTATTCTATACAATTTTTGTCCCTGTCTTACTTTGAATACTGCACAGAAGCTCCATTGCTGTGGGAACCTCTGGCAGATTGTTTGACCTTGCATGCATGCTAATAGAGCACACTTGCAATCCATCAATTATTCCTTAATCTTTGTATATGAAAAGTTTGCCTTTCTAGTCATGTATCCCTTAATAAGTCCTTTTCTACCACTAATGTCTTCCCTCTGAGATTAGCTTCCATCTCCTCTGTATACAATATACACATTATTGCTTTATGTTGTCTCTTCCATTAGGCTATAAGCTATTTAGGAGAGGGGATAGCATTTTGACTTCCTTTACATCTCTGGTGCCTAGCACATAGTAAGTCTTTAATCAATTTTTGATGAACAACTGACAACATCTTTTATGTACCTTTTTCTTATAGGAAACTGAAAATCATCAATGGTCAGATCTGCAAAGGTAAATTTTTAAACCAAGATGGAACAGAAAAAAAAAAAAAAAGATAAACATCTCTCCTAAGCTCAGTAGCTGTCAATGCCACATAAACCAATAGTGTGTCTATCCTAAAACACTATATGCAGATAAATATCTTTGTTTACATTTGAGTTTTACTCAAATTCCTGAAGGATGCCAATAAGATGAAAATAAAACTTGATTACTTCTAATGTAAGAAGCATACTGTGTAAAGGGAATGAATTCTTAGAGCCTTGCATTAGGCAACTTACTTTAATTTTCAAATGAAAGAATCTATTGCTGGACAGCTTTTTGAGAAAGCCATAGAATGTCTGACTTTAAAGGAGAAAGGTTAAATTCCTCTACTTTTGCCCATTGTCAGTTTGAAAAATAATGTTAGGGTCTTAACACGTATTTGTTCTAAAAGCTTTCAGTTCATCTGTAGCTTGGAAATGCTGTTTTTGTAGTTGCTGTTTATTTTATTTCTAATAACTATTAGCTTCCCCATCCCCAGGGGGCTTAGTAGATAAACTAGTCCACTGATCTTGGAGTTAGGAAGATGTGAGTTCAAATATGTTATCAGACATTTAATACCTGTGACACCCTAGTGTAAAGGTAATTAATTTAGCAGGTATTTGGTCCTTAGTAACTAAGGGCTGAATACTTCTGTGAAAGAGGGTATGAACTCTGTCTCCTGTGTTAACAGAGGGAATGAATTCTGTCTCCTGTTACTGACGTGGCAGGAGGGGGTTGGCTGAGACAGGAGGCCAGTGTGTGTATTTAAGAAGAGCTCCAGAAGACAGAGACAGAATTGGGAATTTTCCTCCTAGTGGCGGGAGAAGAATTGTCCCAGCATCTGGGAGCTAGGCTGCTGGACTGAGAACTGAGTTGGAGTTTTCTATGAGACCAGAATCTGGTGAAGGCTGCTGCCTGGAAGGCCACCTAGAAGGCCAAGATTTCTCCTGGGTCCTAGGGCCAGCTGAACTGCTAGAGGACTGAAGAAGCGTGACCAGGATAAGACTTTGTTTGTGGCTTGGTTGATACTTGAGCTCCCAGCAACAGAAGTGGTGAAGGTTTTGAGATGTGCCCAGACCTTGTGAACTTCAGTGTGTAGCAGGAACTGCCCTGAGGACTGGACAAAAACCTGGGAACTCTCTGCCCCTGAATCCAGGTGACTGTTTGGTGAATTCAGGTAGGAGCTGGGACCATGGAAGGGGATCCAGAGAATCTGAGAGACCACCCCCAGTCAAGATGAAGAATAGGCCTCCCCTTGGATGTGTGATGAAATTGAAATTTTTTAGACACGGGGGTGGGGGGGTGGAGGGTTTGTGTAATTTTCTAATGATTGTCTTTAGTGACTGATTGCTAGATAAGTGACTGATTAAATTAATCTGTAATTACCCCAGGAGTGGAAGATTGATTATTATATTGTGAATTGATTGAATGATTAAGTATTGATTATTGTATTGTGAAATGAATGGAAGATTAAGTAAGGAGGGTTTTCCCCTTAGGGAAACCAGATGTTTATTCTTTTGTTCTTTGGTCTAAATATTGTGGCCACTGTAGTGAAAATTATGGGGCCATTCTAATGTTAAGCTGTTGTGAAAACCACATTGTGATTTTCTGTGATAAGATGGAATGCTGTGAATATTACTGTTGTGCAGAGAACAAAAGCAAGCAGAGACCTGGGTTCAAGGTAAATTTAGATGTGGATTTATTGATCAAGCGGGCAACTACCAGAGTGTTTAGCACTCAAATGGGTAGTAATTCATTGGTGTACAGACTTTGGTTATAAAGGCCAAAACCACAAAAACCACAATCAGGGAGGGGAGCTAGCAGAAGCCATGATGTACAGAAGCAAAGAACAGCTTTTGGTTAGATCTATAGCTCAGAGCTAATTTGGGAATATGGCGCAAGGGTACAAGGGTGCAACCTTCCTGTGACATGGGGGTCCCTCCTAGAACAGGGTGGAGGGCACAGGGTGGAGGGTTATAGTCAGTTTTCCAGGGTGGAGGGTCATGGAGTAAAGGGGACTGGAATTCCCCAGAACAGGTCATGTTCTGGGTGAAAGGAGTGGGGGCTCTGCTTGGTCAGTGAGACAGGACAGGGTGGTCCCTAGATAAGATCCTCACACCATAATGAACCTTATACACTATAATGATTCAAGGCGAATATATAAAATGCTGATTAGGGGAAGGACGGGTCAGGGAACTACGCCTTGAGCAATATGCCCAGACATGCCTTAAGTAGTTTCGAACTATGACAAAAAGGGGCTTAATGGTAGACTATAAATCAGGTGGTGTGTAGTGACCTGAGATTTGGGTTTGGGTACAACGTTATATTGTGTTTTGTTGTGAATGTTTGCCTTTATCTGTAATGGAATAAATGGAGTGTTCACTATACTGTGTAATCAGAATCTTAAAAGCTGTTCACAGTAGCATTCTTTTGGGAAGCTGCTCGTGCAGGGCATTACACCTGGCCAAGTCACTTAATTTGTCTGAGTTAGTTTCTTCAACCATAAAACAAGGATAATGATAACACCTACCTTGCAGGATGGTTATAATGCTTAAATGACATAATATTTTTAAAATGTTTAACACCTTGCCTGGCAAATACTAGGTGCTATGTAAATTCAAGATGCTATCAGCATCATCCTCATTGTCATCATCTCTGAAAAAGGGAAATAGTTTCTTCAAGAAAAAAATGGAAGACATCTTCAAGACATTTATAGTGAACGATTCCTTGCATGTAAAACTGGAACATCATCTAGGTAATATATTTCAGAGAAATATTTTGACTACTTTGCAACAAGAAGAATTTTTTTTCAGAGTAATAGTTGAGGAGACATTACACATAATTTAGTCCAGCTTTCTTGTTTATGGGTAAAGAAAATGCAACTCAGAAAGGAGAAGTTTCCTTATGAGATACATCATTATTAATCATCTGATTGGTCCCCAAGATTTCTTCAAAAGTAATGGACTTTTGCCGAAGGAAAAAAGGTGATTGTCTACCTGGTGTTACTCTCAGAGACACCAGACCTCCCCACAAATTTACTTCCATATTTAGATTTGATTCTGCTATTAGAATTTCATTACTTTAGATAATAACTTTGATCTCCTGGGATATTCTACCAGTATTTTATGCTATTGAATTGCGAAGACATTTTCTAACGGCAGATTTAGACATAACACTTCTGGAGAGTTGAGAAGGGATAGAGATGAAAGGAATGGGATAAAGACCATAAAAAGGGGAGTGCCAAAGGCATTAAAGACACCAGTTGTGTATTCTCAACGGAGGAGAGTGTTCTTCAGATTGAAAAGAATAAAAGGAAAAGATTTAAGAGCAAATTGAAATACAAGATAAGTGAGTAAATAAAAAGAGATCACCTCACTTCCTTCACTGAACTTAAGGAACTTCTATTTGTATTATTGTCAAGATGCTAGAGGCTACAAAGAACTTGTGATTCCTGAATTGATGTTTATAATCTTTAAAAATCACGAAAAATGGGAGGTCTGCCAGATAACTGGAGAAAGATAAAGTTATCAGAGGAGAAGAAGATGATGATGATGATGATGAAGAAGAAAAAGAAGAAGGAGGAAGAGAAAGAAGAGGAGGGGAATGGGGAGGGAGACGAAAACCCTGTATGTTGGATAGGGACCATTGATTTATAATGAGTTAGCTTGGAATTGAATAGAGGTAGGATTGAGTCACATTATTAAAATTGTGTTTTCTGTGAATCCAGACCACCCACTGGTATAAAATCATAGCTGTTTAACACCAGTAGTCTCCCATTTATCTTAATGAGTATAAATTAGAGAACATTATGCTTTTGTAAAAAGTCAAAATTACACATAATGCAAAGATTCTTGGTGGGTATAAGTAGCATGCCCCATGATACTGACGGTAACTTTAAGCATATGGTTATATAAAAGCCACAAATAAAGATATGTTTATACAAAGAAATGAGGTGGGCCAATCCCGTAGAGAAAAGGAGAGCTGACTGATGAACTGCTCCTGTGGCATCTTAGTGGATCATTAAAAGAACAAGAGAGAGTCCTCAATGAAATTCAATGAATCCTTTATTGAAGATTTATGGAAACATGGACCAAAATCATACAAGATGGGCAGAAGCAGAGAAGTTCTAATCTGCATCACTGAAAGGAGTACCCACACCAGTAAAATCACAGATCCATCAACATATCAAGTAACTGGCATTCAATTCCCTAGAAATGTGTTCTGAATTAAATTACTTCAGACCAAAAACTCCTCTCCATTTGCTGTTTTGCTAAAAGAATTATTTAAAAAAATAGACAGTCAAAGCCAAAAAAGCATTTGAAAAAGGTGGTTGGCAAAGGAAGAAAGAACATAATTTAGAATGTCTCCCTGAATTGCATTTTATAATTAGAGCCGACTAGACATTTCATGATTAGAAATTGTTGCCTATAAAACATCATCCAGCTAGCCAGAAGCCCTCAAATTAAAAACGTAGCAATTCTACAAGATGCCAATTTCTACATGAATACTTACAGAGATGTGGGGGGGGAAGATGAGGGAAAGAGAGGAGGGGGAACAGAAGGGGAAGGTTTGAAGGGAAAGCAGGAGGACATGATCCCATTGCCACAAAGAGAGGAGGACAGTTCCAACTGAACAGGCTGATATCAACATACCAAACTGCCACCAATCTGCATAGTACCATGTAATTCTCCCCCTGCTGGGTGGAATAACTTCTTATCTACAATTTAGGTAGAGACACATCTTGTCCAGAGCTGCAACAAAAAGCTATAAAATAGTCACATGAGGTGTGGCCAAAGATGAGAAGACAGTATAATATTTTTAGCAGGCAAGAGAGGGCACAGAATCCAGGCTCATATTGTTTTATAGTGTAGTAAGAGAATTTCCCACTACTTAATCAGCATCAGCCATATTATGAGAAGTGAATAAACTAGGTTTGAAGTTGGGTTTGACTATTCTGGATTATAAAAAGTAAGTAATCAAGTTACAAATGGAGGGAAGGAAGGAAATAGACATTTATTAAGTACTTACTATGTGCCAAGAACCATATTAAGCACTGGGGGATACAAACACAAACTAATAAAGACAGTCCCAGCTTGCAAGGATCTTACTTTCTAATGGGGGAAGATAACATATCAAATATTGCTACAAAGCTGGGGATGAGGATGAGGGAATGAAGGCATGGTTGTGAAGTCTAAAAGAAATCAAGAACTGGCTGAGAGGAGAATGAAGGCAAGGTAGTCTAATCCCTTCCACAAAAAGGAGGATCTCACCACTGGGTTTTATTCACAAAGTTCAAGTGAGACACACGTTTTTCAACATGGCCAATGTTTCTTCTCCCCCCTCAACCTCATGCTCCAATGGGGTAGGAGGGAAATAAAATATATTTTAATTGAAAATAAAAATAAATTCAATTTCAAAAAGAAAAAAAAATGACATTTTTTTTGTTTTGGGTTTGTTTGGATTTTTTTTGGAATCCAGAGAGCATTTTCACATATAAATAATATGTAGATGTAGTAAGGTTTCCAGGTCAGTACAAAAAACTTATATAAACCATCACAGGACTGAAGCATAGTACAAATGCTTAAATTTTGTTAAAGACTATCCACATTCAGGCTGTAGTCTATCTTTGCAGATTTATTTCATTTTAATACCCTTCATATCCTCTGTTGTTGCATCCAAACTGACCAACAAACTATAATCTGAATTTAGGACTCCACAGCATGCTTCCAAAATAAGAGTTAAATACAGAGAATTCAGAATGGACAAATGACAGATATATAGAACATTAAATACTTTGACAGGCACAAGGCAGTGTAATGGTAATGGAATTTGGAGATGCCCCTGTATTGGCTTGGTTTTCGGGTTGAGTATTAAAACCCAGAGCTTGTGAATCCCACTTGTGGGAAGGACTTGTTGAAGTGAAGAGAGAGGGCTGAACTGGGAGGAGCTGGTTTCTTGGATTTAGAGAGAAGCCCAAGCAGAGAGAGGCCAGAAGAACTTTTGGGGAGCAGTATCGTGGAGGCAGAGAGAGAGGAGAATTGCTGGGGGACTAGAGACTGCTGAGGGCCAGTTGGAGCTGCCCAGGACTTTTGAGAACTGCCACCCAGAGTTGCCAAGGACTGAGGAGGCAGGGCTGTGATGTTGATATTTTGTCTGTTTTGATGTTGTTTTGCCAGATTTGCTTGCTGGTGAAGGACAGTGCAGTTGTTGCAGGGGTCCTAGAACCTTGCTGTTGGTTCAGCAGCCCTGAAGAAGGATTTTCTTGTTATATGTGTACAGAAATCCTGTAAGAGGGTCTTGCTGATGTTTTCAGGGGTTCTGGGACTGTTCTGCAGGCAGGAGTGACTTGATGAGGACACTGGCAATGTATATTGTGGCTTTGTTAAGCTTTGTCTCCCCAAGAACAGAGATTGCTGAGAACTTGCCTGGAGTCAGATCAAGAAAAGACCTCTCCTTGGGTATTTAATGCTGTGCTGATAACCTTGGTGTGGCTTGGGGTAGATGGCCTTTGTGCTCTTCATTGCCCCTTTGAGAAAGTGCTTGGTGGTAATGGATGGTATTATAATTTAGTTTGATCCAGGGATGGGAAACTTGTGACTTTTTTGTGCTCTGTGACTGACCAAATGAATGTACTTTGTTTATGATTGGAAACTAATCTCTATTTGAGAAGAGAGACTTTTGACTGACTAAATGAATGTACTGCCCAGGAGTGGGGTACTTGGTCCTTGATACTTTGTAATTGAATTGAGAACTGGATAAATGACTGAGTTATACTGTATTTTGATTTTCTCTGTTCTGTGAATATTTTGCCTTAATTTGTCACTGAATAAAATAGAGAGTTACTAAGCTAGTATTCTGAACCTTAGAAGTTGCCTTTGTTTGGCATTACATATGCTAAACACAAAAGTTACAAAGAGGAGCAAGTAAAATGGTTCCCACACCTTAGGAGCTTATATTTTAAAAAGAGAAGACAACATATAAATAGAAGCTGCAATGGGGTAGGGTATTTGCTTCTGGACAAAACTTCTGAATTGGAGGTTAAGAAATCCAGAAAGTTAGTTGAGCCTGAAACGAGTGAGTAAGACTGGATTTTTCTCATGCAATGGGAATGTTGGCTATGGACTCACCACTCAGGTAAGTAGGCCTCAGTAAATATGTATTTCCAGGGTAGGAAGGCTGCTGGTGAGAAGGTGAAGAAATGTGGAGTGAGCCAAGCCAAGAGTGATGTGGGTATGACTAGGGCCTTTCATGAAATTATGGCCTGGGCTAGAGACTCACGAATAAAGATAAACTCACCTGTTTCTGTTTAACCAAGTGGGCCTTTTATAAGCCTACTTTTGTTCACATGGATTCAGGGAAGATGATAGAATCACTAAGTGGCTGGTGAGCCAGAATCCAAGTAGCTGGCTCAGTAAATGGGCAGATGGCGCTACAAATACCTTCATTTGTCTCTCTTCATTTCATGTGTGAATCATGCAGTAAGGAGTTGTTGTTGTTTTTCTCAACTCCCCAAGAAAGAGAGTCAGGGTAATGGGACAGGCTCTCCCTTATAGCATTTCTAACTCCATGTGGTACATGGTTAGCTTGCAACTAACACCTTCTGGCATTTCCTTTGGTATTTTTTTTAAAAAAATTTTTAATGTACGTAACTTATAAACAAGAGAGATATTGTGTTGTAGTGGACAGAAGGCTTGCCTTGGAGTCAGAAAGACCTTAATTCAAATCCTACCTCTAATACTAACTATGTGACCACAGTTAATTTATTTAACATCTTTCTGTCCCAGGAAAACCTTTAAGATTACAAATTATGGATGGTATGTTACTAAAGAGTTCTTCCATGTGGGAGTTTTATTATGTCAAAACTATCTACATTGCCTGTAATATGGCTACTTTCTCTTGAAAGCTGAATACAGCCATGAAAAAAAGATCTTATTTATTTCTTTTGTTTATCTTGCTTCTACTTTTTCAAGTTCTTTTGGAGGTCAAATCTAAGTTATCTGCAAACAGTTTCACTTTTCAATACAGCCATAAAGTTGTAAATGGACAGAAAAAAATTTTATTGACTAGTAGACAACGTTTGCAACTGAAAAAGGATTGAAAATATATTTTTTGAGCAGAGGAAGCCAGGGAGAGAAGATGGTGAGAGAAGATGAAACAGACAGAATTGGAGATGCAGTATAAGCCTTAGGGAGATCAATGAATATGACAGGTATAATAGATGGCACATGGCTAGCATCAGATTTAGAAGAACTGATGACAAGGCACAAGAAGAATAGATTGAGTGTGAGTTTCAGAATAAGAATGTACAAAATCATTCAGTGCATTTTTCTTGTTCAGGAAAATCCAGATTCCCTGAAGACACTGAAGGGCTTTTCAGTGATGGGTGGGAAAATGTCTTCTCCCATTCTCATAACTGGGTGCTTTCTAGCAAGGATCACGGAAAGGTAAGTAAAATGGCACCTTAAGGCTTCTCTTGTGTCTCTCACCAGCATAAGGCATTTGACTGCAAGGAAGAGCTGTCTATTCAATTTCTGACATAGTTTGTGCTATGAAAATCAGGGGCTGACATTGATGAACTAATCTTTCCATTGACATGCCCCAAAGGGAAGTACAGAGAAGCCCATACATAGGGGCCAAAGTCTGCTACTATAATGCTTTCTCCTTCCCATCATGGAGTGTTAAGATAAACTTGATATCCTTCAACAGTTCACTTCCTTAATGGTTTGTTTGCAGTGTGTGCATGCATGTGTGTGTGCATATGTGCATGGATACATGTGTGTGTATGTTGGTAGATAAGCAAAAGATAATTAAACTGACTTTGATGCTTAAACTTGTTGAATGAATGAGTTATCACTAGTCATGCTTATTTGTCTTTCCAGCTATTCATGTTCCCACCTCCCCATGATGTCACAATTCCCAGAAAGAGTGTGAGACAATTTTTAATTGTTCCTGGAAACCAGAATCACAGGGTTGTTGTTTTGTTTTGTTTTAATTTTCTTATACTGAGAAGAGCTGATCTACAAAAGGGCTTCTCTTCTAGAGTTTTTGATAATTGCATGTCTTGAGGGCATGCACAGTGCAGAGGGTGCATGCTTTATGTCCAGAACCAAGGCTTCAAGGAAGCTGTGTGATGCAATATGTATAAGAGCTGCCAGAGACACCTCAAATTCATTATACATTTGATTTTGAATTAATTTTTGGTCTTTGTGCATTCAGAAACCTTTTATTGTGGCCAAATTTTTCAAGATCGCACGTGAGGTCGTGACCCACAGTTTAAGAAGTGCTGATCTAGATTACTCCTTCCAGCTCTGAGATTGTCATATTTTGTGACTTCCTGATTCTCTGACTCAGTAGAAATTTTCACTTGCCCAACAAAGGCAAGTTTCATTCTCCACTGTAAGGGAGGATGAATCTTCATTCCCACTGCTACTTACTTTCTATCCTTGAGCAATTTTCTTTACCATTCTGGGCCTCAGTTTCCTAAGACATATATATTCCTAACTCCCTCATACTCACTGAAAATTAATTCAATACCATAGAGTTGACTAACAGTAAGACTGGACTTCTTATAGCTGGTAGGTCTATTCTTGCAGAATTTTAAAAATCACTGTCACACAGTTTTAATTATAATCTGTAGGCTGATAATGACTTGATTCATATAATGCATTCCAAAAGCTTTAGTAGCTTAAAACTGCACGAAGGAGAGAGCAAGGGGAGAGGAGAAGGAGGAATAGAGAAAGACAGAGAGAGAAAGAGAGATAGAGACAGAGACAGACAGAGACAGAGGGACAGAGAGAGAGAAGACAAGAGAAGAGAAGGAGAGAGAAGGGGAGAGATGAGAGGAGAAATGAGGACAGGACAGGAGAGAACAGGAGAGGATTAGAGAGGAGAGAACAAGAGAGTACTGGACAAGAGAGGAGAAGAAAGAAGAAGAGAGGACAGGACAGGAGAAGCAGGGAAAGAGATGTATACATACAACCAGCACAACGTGATCACATATTGAATATGAGGACTGACAGAAAAGTGAGAGCTTGGCCTTAGTGCCATGGGCACAAGGCTACCCTTAAAAAAAGCAGTGGTATTTCTTCTCTCCTCATGCTAGTTTGTTTTATTGTTGTTGTTTTCACCCCAGGGCCCAGAAAGGTCATGGGATCACAGACTTATAATTAGAAATGACCTCAGAGGTAGGTAAACTAACTCAATCCCCTCATTTTACAGAAGACCAGAGAGGTTAGGTGATTTCTTGGTCATATGACAATGAATGGCATTCAAAGTGGGGCCCTCTGACTCTTGACACTATGCTACATCTCTCATGTAGAAGGGCTCTAGGCTCCTCTCACCTCTAAGATTCTGGGATTCTACAATTTTTTTCTGTTTTTTTAAAAAATACAATAGAACGGCAACCTGTCCTTTTCTGACCAACTTTCAGATTTTTGGAACATCCTGTAGATTCAACTTTAGTCTCTCCTGAGTTCCAGTCCTACATCACTGGTGCCCAAAATAGATTTTGAACTGGATGTCTTGTAGACAACTCAAATTCAATATATACAAAACAGGAATCCTAATATTTATCCTCTCTTGAGCTTGGCTGTATATTTGAAGGAACAGTCTCTTCTCATTTGTCCAATTTCATAATCTCAGTGTCATCCTAAACTTCTCACTCTTGCTTACTGGCAAATAAGATGACTTGCCATCTCTTTTTATTTTGACATCTCTCATATCCAGACCCTTCTCTTTACTCACATAGCTACTACCCTAGTTCTGGTCCTCAAATCACCTTTTTCCTCAACTACTTTGATAGCCTCTTAATTGGTCTCCTTGCCTTGTGTCCCCTAAATCCAATTCATCTTCCACATAGCTGTTAAAGTGATTTTCCCAAAGTGCTGGTCAGATTGTATCATTCACCTATTTAATCAACTCCAATGACTCCCTATTATCTCTAAGATTAAATAGAAATTCTTCTGTTTGGCTTTTAAAACACTTCACCATTTGGTCTCAGTCTACTTTTTCAGGTGTATTACTTATTATTCCCTTTCATGCCTACTAGGGCATAGCCAAACAGGCCTTCTTCCTATTCCTCATCCAGGGCATGCCATCTCCCATCTCTGTGTTTTTTCTCTGTCTCCCATGTCTAGAAAATACTTCTTCCTTTCCTCTACCTCTTGGAATCATTAACTTATATTTGATTAAATAAGGAATCACCTTTTACTTGAAGTTGTTGTGATCACCTGTAATGATAATGGGAATCTGAAGACCTTCCCTGCTTTGAAAATAAAATTCTGCCCCCTGACATGGAGCCTGTCATGGGAAGAGTTTGATGAAGGGTGGAGTAGAGCCCACAGGAAGCTGGGAATTAGAACAGCTAATTGGTAGGAGAGAGAACAGTAGAGAAGCAGATAGGCTTATGAGTAAATGTAGGTTTGTAGGAAGGTTAAAGGATGCTGTAGCTATCTGTGCTGTTGTGGTTTATTACATTCTTTGCTACTGTGATGGAATTGGCTTGCTGGTTTGGGGATTCAGTTTTCTAGTGTTTGAATAAATGTTTTATTTCTGTCTTCTATATGAAGAGTCTATTATATTTTGCAACTGAATACTATAGTGGTATATTTATAGTGACCGTGGGTGTTGTGAATATTGCATTGGTGCTAATCGCATCCCTGAAAAATGACTATTTTTGCTCTGTATATTTCTCTATGCATATGTTGTCTCTACCAGTTGTATCATAAGCATCTAAAAGGCAAGGAGTGAGCATTTCAATTTAATCTTTGTATCATCGACATCTAGCATGATGCCTGGCATATAGTAGGTATTTAATAAGTATGTATTGATTTATTAATTGATTGAACTACTGAGGGACATATATGAATGGAATGAATAGACTCTCAATCTATTCCTTTCCTTTAAAATTATGTGAAAAATTAATTTTCATGTGTATACATATATATGTATGTATGTATATGAATAATAGCCTCACAGCCTCCATGAAGTTAATTTGGAGTACAATTGCTCTTATAAGATCATGAGTTTAAAGCTAGAAGGAAGGGACATTAAAGGCAATCTAGTCCAGTCTTCTTATACAGATGCAGAAATTGAGGTCAGTGATCATGTGACTTTTCTAACAGCACTGAGTCAGTTAATGGCAGTGTGGTTAAAAAACAGGTCTTCTGGTTTGAAATACCAGATTCTTTCTAATGCATCACACTTAAAATCAATAATACAGCTACATACCTTGCCAACTTGTAGATGTAGAACACAAAATAAATAAAACTATAGAGAGGGTGAAAATCTCATTGGCTACTTTAAAGGGCTAGGATTGAAATATATTTATTTGAAAGCTCTTCAGAGGACTGAATGTCATCAAACTTAAATCAGAGAGATCAATGCCATAGCCATTCCTATCAGATACAATATATATATATATATATCTCAAAGGAGACATTGTTAGAAGTCACTGTACTAGTCAATATTGAAAACTGAGAGGAGAGATTTATAGTGCATCTAAGTTGCAATATCAGTCCTGGGAATTCTATTACCAATGGTCAATTCAACAACACCAAAGAAAAATACTTAACGATATCTTACATGGATAGTAATTTTGGGGGGGAAATCCATTAAGAATGATAGATATAGTGATTTTA
>CM053591.1:127836422-127901020 GCA_028646515.1 Pseudochirops corinnae
ATAAGTCAATTAATTTAGGTAGAATAGTCATTTTTATTATATTAGCTCAACCTACTCATGAACAACTGATATTTTTCCAATAATTTAGATCTGATTTTATTTGTGTGAAAAATGTTTTACAATTGTGTTCATATAATTCCTGGGTATGTCTTGGCAGGTAGACTCTCAAATATTTTATATTGTCTACGGTTACTTTAAGTGAAATTTCTCTATCTCTTGCTGCTGGGCTTTGTTAGCAATACATAAAAATGCCAAGAATTTATGTGGGTTTATTTTATACTCTGTAGCTTTGCTAAAGTTGTTAATTATTTCAAGTAGTATTTTAGTTGATTCTCCAAGTATATCATCATATCATCTGCAAAGAGTGATAACTTTGTGTCTTCATTGGCTATTCTAATTCCTTCAATTCCTTTTTCTTCTCCAATTGCTAAAGCTAACATTTCTAGTACAAAATTACAGTGGTGATGATGGACATCATTGTTTCACCCCTGATCTTACTGGAGAAACTTCTAGCTTATCCCCTTTAGAGTGATATTGTTTAAAGAGCACTAGTCTTGGACTCAGGTATCCTAGGTTTGAATACTACTACCCTAGACACTTTGAATACCCTTTGTGCTTCAATTTCATCATCTATAAAGTAGAAATAATAGTGTTTGCCTTATCTAACTCACACAGTCATTGTCCAGAAAGTGCTTTAAAAACCCTACACTAAGTTGTGAGCGGGATCTGTTCCTATTAAATCTTTAAATGGTTTTCCAGTTTCTCTGACCATGAATTCATTCTTCACACAGCTGTCAAATGATGTCTCCTAAAGACTAGTTTGTTTTTATTCTCTAATCATTTTTTTTAGCGGTTTCCTGTTGACTGACAATTAAGTCCAAAATTCTCCACCACCTGGTTCTCGTTTTCCAGTTTTTACTACTGCCTTTTATAAAACCTATATGCCAGTCAAACTGCAAACTCGCCATTGCCCAAACATTCACTTCACTTTCCTATCTCCAGTCATCTGTTCCTACTGGTCCTTATAACTACAAAACTCTCCTTCCCCATTGCTACCCATTTGAGATGTTATTCATCATTCAAGGTCCAGCCATGTCCTACTTTGTCCATGAACATTTCCATGATTCTTTCAGCCAGAAGTCTTTCCCTCCTATGATCCTAATAGTACTTTTTTCTTCTTATGTAACAATCTCACTCAACAATTTTTTATACTTAATTTTATATAACTACCTCCACGACTAGAGTGCAAACTATTTGAGGAATGGGACCCTGATATCTTTCTGTGTGAAATCTTTAACTGTTATATGTTTTACAATGTGCAATAAATATTTGTTGAATTAAAAGTAAATTGACCCAATGGCCACTAAGCAACTAATTTCTACCTAGAGCACCTCTTTATACTATTTCTTTTTTCCCCCTCTATCCTCCAAGCAATGAAAATTCATACTCATACTTCGGTAGAAGGTCAACCAAAGTTATCAGGAAGTATACTAGACTATGATAGATCCCTGTTCCCATAGATAAATATGGGTGCTAAAACCCCTGCCACAGATCACCATCATCTGTCATGTGTCTTCTTTCATGCCTTTATATCTTCTGTGATTCACGTTTATTTCCTTCCATAAATCCTCCATAGACAATCATGTCAGAGGCTTTATTCTATATATTTTAATAATTGTGTTTTATGTTTTTTAGCACAACATTTGAACTGTCTGTATGTGATCTTTCCCTCCTGCTTTGTGGCAATCTTACTTCCTTTGCTGATCAAATTTATCCTTCATGATTTGCTTTATTCTAGTTCTTGCATTCTAGTCATCATTAAAAACAAGGTCTCAGACTCTTCCCCTTTCCCTTTTTCTCCCCTTTCCTCTCCCCTCCCCCTCCACATCCCCATCCCTTCTCCTTCCTCCCTTCCCTGACCAATGCCTTTGTGCAGATGACGTAGGAGGTCAGGGAGCCTGCTGAGGCAGGCATCTTCTCCAAAATGGCCACATATCTGACAGGCAAGTTGACAGCCAAAAGAGAAGACTATAAACTTCTGAAAAATATGAACAAACTGACAAGCTTGAAGTATCTAGAAATGAAAGATATTGAAAGTAAACATAAATAGAAACCTAAAGGACTTAAACCAGAAATAGACAGCAATTCAGCCTTATCTGGGTCAGATCACTTTAATTGAGGAGCAATTAGCTCTTGAGCAGCAGCCTACAAGTTGGCTGCATATCCAAAGAAACTAGAAGCAAAGTAGAAGTTAGAGGCTTGGAAATAATTCTTTAGCACAAAGACTTTTTAGTACAAGAATGTTTCATAAGAACTGAAGTAAGTGGAATGGAACTTATCACTGTGCTGCAATTCCTAAAAGGAAGTAGTGCTGTTGGTCCAAGGAGAATTCTAGCCTTCCACCATTGATTGGATGTGTAACTTTGGCTACTCTGGATGGCTTCCTAAAACTGTAACCCCTGGAACTTCATCTTATTGTGTGCTTCATTGTGTGCCCTGGACCAAGGTTCAGAAATCAGGACCAACCTTGTCTAGAGCAGACAGAGATGAGAGGCTCTGGTCTCCCTTTCTACCCTCACCTCCCCTTCCTCACCTAAGACTCCACTCACCCATAACCAGTTCTTGGACTTAAATAATAAACATCAACTTATGACCCTAAGAGAGAGAGGGGTGGGGGGAGGGAATAAGGGAGGCGGAGGGAGACAGAGAGGAAGGAAGGAAGCAAAGAAGCAAGGAAGGAAAAGAAGAAAGCTGAAAAAGAAAGGGAGGAAGGGAAGAGAACATAGGAAGGAAGACTTGAATATGGAAAGAAAGAATAGTAGAAAGAAAGTGAAGAAGGAAGTTTCTGATCTATAAATTGAGGGAGTTGCATAGAGCATCTTTAATGTATCTTACAGATCTAAATCTATGATACTATTAGCATTGGAAAGGAAAAGAAAAAAAAATCTCATCCTGCTTATACCAACCTTGTATTTTTCCATTGTTTTTTGAACCACCTGTAATTTTAATTATTCAGAGATCATGGTGTTACATGACTGTAATCATAGATTACCACAGCAAGATAGTGGTGATTAAAGGCATTGAACAATTTCCCAAACAAAATCCAGCATGCTATATTATAGCCTTACTATTCAATATTGGACCAACATCAATATCATATGGAACAAACATCTAATAAATGTATACTGATTGACTAATTTTTGAATCAGTAAAAGTTGCCTAGATCCCTTTTCATATTTTCATCAGGAGTATCCTAAGTATATTCTTCAAAACATTTTACAGATATACAAAATTATGCATATAGATATGTATTTACAAATGTCATGAGCAGATCTTTATGGAATAATATCAATCTATTTTATGTGATATTATATATTCTTTTGGAATCTTTCTTCTCTGAGATCTTTTAATGACACTCTTTTAAAATTATGCCACCTCTTAATGAATTTTTCAGCTTATTTGGACAGACCACCTAGCCACATTTTTAAACGTAATAGTTCAATATTCTTTTCTATAAATATTTAATAATCAGATACATATGCATATGACATAGAGCAGTTCATTTTTAAGTGTTTCACCTAAATAATTAATCATTTCCTTTTTATTAAGATTAGTCAATATAAATTTTATGATGTTGCCTAAAGACTACCATGTTCAGTGTCCTCTAACTAGGACTATGCTGAAACCAGCTAAAACTGGCTCACAAAAGCCACTTCTTAAATTTTTCAGAATGAGCATTTACGCTTTGGAAATTGGCAGGTGTTACAAATCAGAGCTTGATTTATTATTTTGTTTATTGTCTAGAGTTTGAAAAGTGATGGAGAAAAATGTTAATACAACAGAGTAAACTTAAAAGTGTGTCATGCATATATTCACCCCCTCCCCCCAAGATCGGGTTGTTAAACATTTATCAGCATACCACTGCTTCTCACTCTTTTCTTTAGGAAATTATTTATGATACATAGCTTTAGACTTCTGAGTACTCTATTCATCCTAAGAAATACAACGTGAGATAACCAAATATCCCATGAAACATTGTTTCATGCTTAGAACAGATTTCAGAAAATAGTGGGTATTCAATAAACACTTGTTGATTGATTCATTATTATCTTAGAGCATTTGATAAAAACAAGACTACAATTCAATTATCTGCCAAGAAGAATTTGTCAGCTGAACTTCTATTTAGCTGAAAGTTATTGATAGAGTACTATTTCATTTGTAGCCATAATGTCATTTTGCATAGGCTATTATATCCAAAAGTGGGGTAATGCTAATGATAAAGTCTCTTTGCACTTTTGGCTAGACTGGTCCTAAGACATCAGGTTAAGTCTATTGCTGGATAGGGCCTCTTCAGGGAAGAATAGTACCTCTGGTATGAAGACTATCAAGCTTTTTTCAGGGCTGTTTTCCACCTTTGGTGTCCACCTGATTCACCCAAATATGACTCCAAGAATCTGTAGTACCCCCAGTAAACCATTTTGGCAGACTGGCTAAAGTAGATTGAGAGTAAGCAAGAGATCCCAAACCCATCAGTGAGTTGGGGGGAGAGGGGGAGGTGTCTACACAAGCATGTGAAGACTTCCTTCAGTGGAATGGGTGAACGAAAACAATTTGTTCCCACAACCATGAAGGCAAATGAAACAAGCATTGTGGAGTGCTTAGAGCTTGGTTAGACATTAGGTGGTAATGTGTCTGGTGTTGATTCTAAAACAAGGGGTCCACTGCTCATACAAAAACTGACTAAAATCTTCCAGATAATATGACAAGAGGAGGTTATCCCCCAGGAGTTCAAGGATGCCTCCATTGTCCATTTCTGTAAAGATAAAGGAAATAGGTTGTCCTGTGACAATCATAGGGTGGTCTCTCCCTTAGTCATTGTTTGGTAAGATTCTGACCAACGTCCTCCTTAATTGGCTGATCCTTCACCTGGAAAATGGTCAAGTGTGGTTTCAGAAAGGGTTGAAAAGTAGTCAATGTGGTGTTTGCTGCCTCACAACTTCAGAAGAAATTCTGGGAGCAGAACAGAGGTCTGTATACAATATTTATTGGTTTGACCAAGGCCTTTGATATTTCCAAACATGATGGCTTGTGGAAAACTATGCCAAAATTTGGTTGTCCAGAGAAATACATCAGTATTGTATGTCAGTTTCATGATGGCATGCTTTGCCGAGGTTATAGATAATAGCTAATGCTCTCATGCTTTCCCAGTCACCAGTGGAGTAAAGCAAGGCTGTGTGCTTGCTACCATGCTTTCAAGGATGATGTTTTCAAAAATGTTGGCAGATACCTTCAAGGAGGATGAAAGCATTATAAAGGTCAGATACCACACTCACAAGACTATAAGCCAAGAATAAAAGGAGTGAGTGTTGGTCATGTTTTGTTGTTGTTGTTGTTCTCAGATGATTGTGTACTCAATGCAGCTTTTGAGGCTAAAATACAACAAAATGTGGATCAATTCTCATGCTGCTTGTGTTAATTTTGGCCTAGGAATTAATACCATGAAAACACAGGTTCTCCACCAACCAGCACCACACCATCCATATATGTAACCACTGGTTATACCAAATGGAGAAATATTGAATGCTGTGGATAAGTTACTTACCTTGGCAGTATACTTTCCGGGGATACACACATAGATGATGAGCCTGATGCAACTCAGTGTTGGCGAATCTTTGAAGGAAAGTATGTGAAATAAAAGGTATTAACTATTTACCAAACTGAATGTCTATGGTAGTGGTTCTCAACCTGTGGGTCGCGACCCATTTGGGGGTTGAACGACCCTTTCACAGAGGTCCAGGGGTCGCCTAAGACCATCGGAAAACACCTATTTCCAGTGGTCTTAGGAACCAAGACACCGCTCTTCTATCTGTCTCCAAGAGGGTCCGCCCACATGCAGATACGCCCACATATGAGTATTAAAGGGTCATGGCATTAGGAAGGTTGAGAACCACTGGTCTATGGAGACATTTTATTGACCTCATCATTGTATATCTGTGAAACCTGGACATTATTTCAGCACCATACCAGGAAACTAAATTATTTTCATTTGAATTGTCTTAGGAAAATTCTGAAGATCACCTGGCAAGATAAGGTACTGGACACTGAGGTCCCTTCTAGAGTTAAATTGTCAAGCATTCAAACTCTACTGTGAAGAGCACAACTCTGATGGGCTGGTCATTTTATTCAAATGCCAAATTATGTTTGCCTAAAATACTGTTTTACAGAGAATTTACACAAGGCAAGTGCTCACATGGAGGTCAGAAGAAGCAATAAAACAAGATCCTCAAGGTCTCTCTGAAGAATTTTGGAATCAACTGGGTTACATGGAAGAGTATGACAAAGGACCACCCAACATGGCATGCCCCCATCAAACAAAGGTTTGTGTTCTATGAGTGAAGAATTCCAGTAACTCAAAGGAAACATAAGATATGCAAATTTAGAAATATCCCCACTCCAAATGTTCATGTGGACTACTTGTACTTGATCTGTGGTATAATAGAGCTTTCTGAGTTCATATTGGTTTGATCAGCCACAGTGGGGCATAATGTACCTTGACCCCAACATAAATGAGGTCATTTTGGTTCTCTTTGAGAACAAAGTACAACAACCACCAACTAACTTAAACTCATTCTTGCTCATTAAAACTTATATGATCATACATACCTCTGGCATAGCCTACAATAAACCCTGGGCCTACTCCTTCTCTTATGAAGCATTGGAATATGACATAAATTCAAAGTGGTACCAAATTATAAGTAAATCAGTTCAATCCAATTTCACCACTGTCTTATTTCAAGACCTCAAAACACTTTAAGCATGTTACTTTTTAGACTTTTAGGAGGACAACAGTAATTGTTCTCCAGTCTTCTTCCTGGATTTTTAAGTCTTTCATTAAAATAGATATCATTACAAAAAATATAGAGAATTTCCAGTTACCAGTGTAACGTGAATTGCTCAGAAAGGAAAGCTTTTTAAGGGAAAAAAGGGCACATGCTTTCTGGGTTCTGTAATGTGCTTTGCATATGAGGGAGTTCATTAAATATGATTGGATCATTATGATGATGAAGATTCACAGTACAGTAACCAAGCCTGAAAGATATTTTAGTGTAATCTCAAAGCAATGGAGCAAAAGGATTCTATTTCTAGTCCATCCAAAAGAAACTATGATAAGCCTTTCTGAGGATTATGAAAAGGTTGTACCATCATTATATCTAATTAATACATAATACACTGAGGCCAATTCAACCCACCACAGAGGGTGGGAGACATAACTCATAACTCTGTAGCAGATGGCAAGTGTTAGGTTTTGAAAAAAATAACAGTAACGCCCTCTCTGCCTCCCAACCCCGTGTGTAGGGGCAGAGCAACACTGGCCATCTATGCTCTTTCCTTGTTTTTCTTGGTTATATAACCCCATCCTAACAAGGGATAGAGCCAGTAATACTAAAATGAGTATTTTTCCACCTTATGTCTACCATATCTTTTATATCTCTGAAATCTAAATAAATTGGCATGTAATATAACCTTTAGAAGTTAGATTTTTACACCTGGGGTTCTTGTTTCTATAATTTATGTTGCTTCTACTATCAGCAGTTCTCATCCTGTGGGTTATGTTCAATTTGTAACAATGAAAATACATCTTGCATATCAGATATTTACATTACAATTCATAACAGTAGCAAAACTACAATTATGAAGTAGCAATGAAAATAATTTTATGGTTGGAGGTCACCACAACATGAGGAACTGTATTAAAGGGTTGCAACATTAGGAAGGTTGAGAATGGAAGATGGAAGACATACATTTCTGATTATTTATCCAGGTCATTGCCAGTTGTCTTGACTTACGTCTTGTCATTGAACTCTGTTGACTCTGGAGGAAAGCATCAGGTTGATGATTTTGCACAGCTCTGACTCACTTAAACTCAAGTCACTTGCAAATCAAGTCACAGTATCATTTGTCTTCTTCCAGAGTAGAGGATGAACAACAACCTCAATTTATGCAGGCAATAAGTTTGTCTAAGTACAGCCAATCCATTTCAGAGATAAAAACCATACATTTCTGGTTATTTAATTTTTTAAATCAGAATACATCTACTAATTAAAATAACCTAAGTATTTATTAAATATAGAACTCTCACATAATCTTGCTAAATTCAAGAATGCATTTATATCATTTGGAGCAAGTTTTAAAGAAATATAAAATTTTATACATAATCCAGTACCTAGATTGATGTAAAATTCTAGGACTTCAACAGTTATCAGGTGTAATGGGACAAGATAATCTCTAAACTAACCTTTAACTCCAAAAGTACATGATTCTATTTCACTACCTATAGAAATTTCCTTGAGAGGCAGTATGATTTTAGCAGAAAATCTATTTTTCTTAAAGTCAAGAAAAACTGGGTTCAAGTCATCCTTCTGTTGGTGCTATGTAACCATAGGCAAATCATTTAATCTTTCCGTGCACCAGGAATTCCCATAAGATTATAAATCACAGAGGAATTATTGATCTGTATCAGTGGGGAAGATGGGTTCCACACTAGGAGTTTCCAGTACTGAAGGTATTAATTTTTTTTATAATCTTACACTGCTTCTGTACTCAAACAGAACAAGCCTAATTTTTTCCCAGTCCTCTAAACTATTTAGGCCTGCTGCTACCAGATTTTCCACATTGACCCCTAGAAGAATTGGTACTGAGAAGCTTAAAATGAGAGAAATTTGCATGAATTCAGCCACCTTAAGAGAATAAAGTTAGAACAGATCTTAGAAGTCATTAAATACCACCTTGTATGTTCACATTTGAGAAAGCTGAGATCCAGAGAGGACACTTAGGATCATACACCTAGTAAGTAACAGAGTCATCATTTCAACACAGATCTTTTTGACTCCAAGTTTATCCTTGAAGTCTTTGTCAATTTAACAATTATTCCTAAATTTTATGGCTCTCCTTCCCAGCTCATTCCCTGGTTACATCTCTAGATCTTTACTTTCTATGTGATTATTTACAACAATAACAATTCATATTTGTAAACTTGTTTAAGGTGATTCTGTTGAAATAAAAAGCAGTTCTCCAAATATAAAGGCCAAGCAGCTAGACCTATTCCCTCAATTTTGAAGTTATTTTCCTCCCAATCAGAAGAAATGCATCACACTTATTGTTTATAAGTTTTCCAAATCTCATTTGCAAATTACCCTTTCTTATAGATTCAGAGATTTTTTTTGGGGGGGGGGGTGTGAAGCAGTAGGGGTTAAGTGAGTTGCCCAGGGTCACACGGCTAATGTCAGTTATCTGAGCCATATTTGAACTCAGGTCCTCCTGGCTCCAGGGCTGGTGCTCTGTCCACTGCACCACCTTGCTGCCCAGGGATTTCTAAACAATGTGGTACAAATAGCAATGACTCTCTTTCAGTTCGTCTGTTCATTGCATGGCCTGATTTTTTTTTATTTTTGCTTTTGTGGTGGGGGGAAGGCAAAGCCATTGGGGTTAAGTGACTTGCCCTAGGTCACATCGCTAGTAAGTGTTAAGTGTCTGAGGCCAGATTTGAACTCAGGTCCTTCCTGACTGTCATCATCTTCACAAATTTTCAAAGTAATAGGTAAAGCCTTGGTGTTGCTTTAATTTCCACTAATTTATCATTAAGGAATAGCTCTTGGGTGCTATGTCTCCATCAACTCCCTGTGTATCTTGGATATTAGCCTTTTTTTTTTAAGCATACACAACATAATCCCAAAGAGTCCTTCCTATTCTGACACTCGGATTTCAATTTGTTCACAAGAGTCAATCTCCATAAGTATTTAGTTCATCAATTTTTTAATGTATGTGAACTATTACCTCTGGTATACCTCATCTTTAATTTGGTTATTTGATATGTTTTTGAGAGTACCAGGATAGACATACCCCTGAGTATATAATAAAGTTAGAAGATCTTCCCTAGTTTCCATGTCTAAGAGAAAGGAAGTATAGATACATTTGGCTTAAGGCAAATTGGTACCATCAAATTACACATCCATTCATTCATTTATAAACATTTATTGAGTACTTTTAGTATGTAGAGCACACTTATAAGTACTAGGGCAGATTGACTTAAGATCAAATATAGTTCTCTGTTTATACAGTTCACTCAGATAAAATGCAACTATATATAATAATTCTTCACATATGGAGGGCATTAGAATTTTGCAAAACTAAATGTTTAAGTAAGGCATGAGGAGTAAGTTGCTACCACATTGAGGGGAGAGTAGATGTTGAGGAAAGACTTCATGTCCTGTATTCAACTGGTATCAGTGAGAATTTGAGAAAAAGAGGCAGAAGTCACAGGATTTGTAACTGGCTAGGTATGAGAAAAAGAGAAGAGACAACTATAAAACAGTGCTTTAAATGTGGTAGACTTCAATAGATGTATAAACAGACAAAAACAGTAAATCCAGAAGGAACAGTAGGTTTAAAGGGAAGGATAAAAAGATAGTTTGGAGCATATTAAGTTCGAGATGCAATAGAATATCCAAGTGACCCTCTAAAGGTAACTATAGATGCAGGTCAAAAAAATCTGAAGAAAGGTGAAGATTAAATATAACAATCTGGGAGCTGTATCTGCCTGGAGGTAATAGCCGATGTCAGGAGAATGAATGTATTTGCCATGGGAGAAGCTGTATAGGGAGAATGAAATGGCCAAGAATAAACCTTTGAGGAATACTCACATTAAATGGCTAGGAAGAAAATAAGCATCCAACAAGGAGTGATTAGAGATAAGGAGATCTAAGTAATAGAAGCACAGAATCTCAGAGTTGTAAAGGCTCATAGAGGTCATCTAATGCAACCCATATTTGACTAGAAAAGCCCTCTACAACATCCCAGACAAGCCGTTCTCTAGCCTCTTGAAGTTTTCCAGTGATGGAGAACTTACTATATTTCAGGGAACCAATTCTACTATTAAGTATCTTTTAAAAAAAAATCAGTAGGCTTCTTTGAACACAAAAGCAAAAAACAAACAAACAAACAAAAAAAACAAAACAGTCTTGACACAAAAGAATAATAATACAGCCAAAAGTCTTTTCAAAGCATATCCCAACAATGCTAAAAGCTTGATGATCTATTATTAATAGATAAGAGGGGTATGTCTCTTACTATTGGCATTATGATAATAGATTGCTACAAAATGGTAACTAGGGCCAAATGACCAGTGTTTTGCCCCACAGTAACAACATGCTGAGAGTCACAGGACACTTTCCAGTGATTTCCAGTATTAAAGTATATGCCTGGGAGTGGGATCCCCAGAGAAAAGAATAAAAGGGTTTATTTTCCCCCACTTTCCTTTCATATTTACAAAATGAGATCCAAAAAGAGATAGATCAATTCACTAGTCCACCAACAGTGTACTGGTACACTTGCATTCCTATGGACCTTTCAACATTGATTTTTCCACTTTTTGTCATCATCTTCACAAATTTTCAAAGTAATAGGTAAAGCCTTGGTGTTGCTTTAATTTCCACTAATTTATCATTAAGGAATAGCTCTTGGGTGCTATGTCTCCATCAACTCCCTGTGTATCTTGGATATTAGCCTTTTTTTAATCAGTGACAATTGATCTAAATATTTTCCTACTTCAAAGATCATCTCATTCTCTCAATTATTTATATTTGTTCAAAGACTTTTAATATTGCATAATTTTTTAAATATAATATAATATATTTAAATATAATTTTAATAATATATAAATAAATATAATATTTAATATTATATAATTTAAGATCACATATCTTTTAGTTACTAATTCTCCCTCTAGACACAATTGTGAAAGTTATCTGCTCCTATTCTCCTCTATTTTGTTAAATGATGTGACCTTCTATATTCAGCTTTCATATCAATTTAGAGATTACTATAATATACAGCATAAAAGAATGCTGGAGGCCTAATCTCTATGAAAATGCTCTCCAGTTTTCCGTCAAATTTTGTCAAAAAGATAGTTCTTCACTAGCACTTAATCTTCTTGAAGTACTGTTTACAATTGCTACTTGCTTCTCCTTGTCTGATTTGTCTCAGTGATTCACTTATAAATTGGCATGTATAAAATGAGGACCAGTGTTGAGGATTACTGCTTGATTGCTTTAAGACTTGATAATGGCATGTCCTCTTCAAGTGGTGCTTTTTTCATTATTTCCATCAAGATCTAGACATTTTGTTCATCCAATAATTTTTTTTATTATTTTTCTAGTTCTATAAGGTATGCCTTGGATAACTTGATTGGCATAGTACTAAATCTATAACTTAATTTTAGTGATATCATAATTTTTATTATATTGACACAGCCCAACCATGAAACTGAATCCTTTTCTACAAAATGCATATATGTGTTTTCCTAGTTTTTAATTAAAATGGTCAGTACAATTTGTTTTGCTGACATTGATGTAATTCGGGCATCTTTCCATCAAGTCTCCCATCTATCATCTTTCCTCACCCTGTGTCCCTAATTCCTAACCTAAATCCCTAATCCCTAATTTTTGGAATTTACTTTTGGTATTTTTGACTTTTTCCAGCTATTTTAAAATATCTAGCAACTAATGAATGCTTAGTGCATTGACTGACTTTTTGCCTGCCTCTTGTCTGTTTGCATGTGTTCTCCTTAATTCCCTCCTTCTTACTTTGGTTTGCTCTTCTCCTTCCCAGCCCTAACAAGAGTGGTACCAAAATACACATTTTCAAAGAGAAGGAGCTGAGAGGGCTCTTCATGTTCTATATATCAGACAATTATAGAGAAACTAAATATGTTCCAAGATTCTGATTAGAATAATATAAAGGGCATCTCTATAATTTGATACTGAGGTGAAGTGCCTTCATTGATTACATTGGAAGGGCACATATTATTTATGACAAAATTTATATCAACTGATATAATTTAAAAACATTGAATGCTTACTTCATGGATGGTTCTCTGCATGGTTCCATGAGAAACAGAGAGAGGTATGAAGTGCAGCTCCTTTGTTCAAGGAACCTATCAGGGTTGTGGGAGTAGCCAGCATACTTCCTGGAAGGATAAGAGGCAGGGGAAGGAAGCAGGTTCTCTCATGTCAGCTCTTGGGAGAAAGCTATAGTTATCCCATGCTAGTTATAGCTCTATCTGCAATAGAGTTTTATATTAGAGAAGTAATATACAGCCAATGGAAAAGAAATCATTAGCGACCAAAAATCTGAGCCAGCCTGTGGTCAGCATATGAAAGAATAAAAAAGTGTGTCATAAAAAGTGCTAGAATGGTGAAGAACAGGAGATATAAATACAAACAGGTAAGACAGTTTCAGCCCTCAAGAAGCTTCCATTCTAGTAAGGTATTACCCAAATTATCAAAGAAATTTAGAAATTTTATTAGCAATCTTATTAACAGCAGTAGGGATAGTGGCAATACTGCTAATGATGATGATAATAAACAACTCTATCAAACTCCACCTCATTGACCCTTGTTAAAATGGTTGGTTGTTGTCTTTTGTTCTTGTCTGAAGAAGACCAAAATGGCATTGCTGTTCTAGAATCAAGTTACAATGCATTCAGCTATGGATGATCAGACCAATAGGAGCTTGAAATGATCAGTTGGGCACAGGTCAGACACAAATAGTCCATGTGAACATTTGGGGTGGATTCTCTAAATTTGTGCATCTTGATTTCTTTTGACCTGCTTCAATTCTGCTTTTCTCATAGAGCACAGCACCTTCTATGATGAGGGTACATCATGCTGAGCAGGCCTGTGCCAGTGTCTCCCATGTCACACAATCAGTTCCAAAGTTCTTAAGAGAAGAAACCTTGAGAGTGTCTTTGTATTGCTTCTTCTGACCACCATGTGAGCACTTGCCTTGTGTGAGTTCTCCATAAAATAGTTTTTTAGGCAAGTACACATCTGGAATAACACGGCCAGCCCATCATAGTTGTGCTCTTTGCAGTAGAGTATTCAAACTCTACTGTTTAGTAGGCCTTCCTCTCTACTCACTGGCACCTAGAACTAGAGTAATCTTTCTTTAGCAGTTTAGTTCAAGAAAGGGCATCAGTATCTGGTATTCTAGACTGTAGGTGATCTTTATAATCTTCCTAAGGCAATTAAAATGGAAGTGATTCAGTTTCCTGGTATGGAACTGGTCTACTGTCCAGGTTTCACAGACTACAACAATGAGGTCAGCACAATGGCTCTGGAGACCTTCAGTCTGATAATCAGTCTGATTCATCATCTCCCCCACACTTTCCTTTGGAGCCTCCCAAATGCTGAGCTAACTCTGGTCAGATGTGCATCAACCTCATTATCAATGTGTAAATCCTTGGAAGCATACTACCAAGGTAAGTGAACCTATCCATAACATTCAAAACTTCATTTGCTTTAACCAGTGGTTTCATGTATGGCTGGTATGGTGCTGGCTGATCGAGTACGTGTGTTTTCTTGGTGTTAATTGTTAGGCCAAATGTTAAAATGACAAAGTCCTGGAATGCTAGCCAGGATGACTTACTCAAAATGTAACCTGAGACCACAACCACAATGGTATAGTCCTGGCAGGAACATCGAAATTCTGGAAAATTGGGCTTGAATGATACTACTGATTGGCTTAAAGCTCCTATCAGTGCGATGCAATTTTTGCCAAGAATAAAAGAAATAGACAAGGAGTCATAGGGTTGAATGATGGTCCTACAGGACGAGTTGGCCTGATCATCTTGACAAAGAAGATGATGGCAAATTGTAAGATGCCAACATGTCCCAGGACCAATTTTATCCAAACGCTGTTGAAGATATAGGGACAATGCTAATTATAATAATAGCTGACATTTACATGGCGTTTAATGCTTGTCACATATTTTCCGTCTGTTTTCTCACTTCATCTTTACAATAATCCTATGAGATAAGTTATATAGGTATTATTAACTTCATGTTGTAAATAAACATAAAAAGACTAAGCTAAATCATTAAATTTTCTGTTAGCCACACCCCCCACCTAGGAGTGTCATCTTTTACCATTCCAAGCACTCCACTGATGACTTTTCCTTACAGCTGCCAGATGTTTGCTCTTGTCCTAAACCTAATATGAACTCTAAATACTGTTACAAAAGAAATGACTATTTGATATGTCTTTTTTTTTTCTCTAAAGCAAGGATTCTTCACCTGGGGTCCATGGACTCCTAAGAGGTCTGTGAATAGGTTTCAGGATTTCCCTGAACTTGGATGGACCACCACCAACAAATTATACATTGTCAAAAGGAGTCTATAACAGAAAAAAAAAATCTAAAGACTCCTGTTCTACAGAGAGCAGAGCCGCAGGAAAAACATGAAAGCTCATGAATTTCCTCATCTGAGAAAGCACAGTGAGATCCAAATCAGCCAATCAACAATCATTGAGGTCCTACTGTGTGCTATTGAGTGACCATTGTACTAAGTGCTACAGGAGAAATATAAAAAAAATCTAAAATTCTTCAGGGCTGGGAAAACACAATGCACCCTTACTAGAAGGGTTAAGAAAAATCTTTATAGTGATAGTGAAAAGAGCATTGGGTTGGATGGCAGAAAGGCTAGCTTCATAACCTGGCTCTCTTATTTACTGTGTGACTTTGCCCTAGAAACTACACATCTCTGAAACTGTTTGTTCATTTATAAAGTGAGGGTAATGGTCTAGATGATATCTAATGTCTCTTCCAGATCTAAATCTGTTAATTCATTTACAAAGTAATATAAAACCACAACAATAATCAGTAGATGTGACCCAGGTACCAATCAGAGGCATAATAAGGAACCAATATCTCTTCCCCTATGCCATCTTTCACAGTTTATACATACCTGACATCCTAATACTGACATTTCTGTATTGAGAGTTTGTTGGGAAGTATTTTGTTTTTTTTTTTTCCTCAAGTCTTGTCAACAACATGTGTCAAATATGTACTGGGTAGAGAGCCCTGTAACTGTTAGTTACGGTGGGGTTGGTAAGGAAGTGGAACAAAAGAAACAGGAGATTCAGGTCCTAGAGTTCTCGCTGTGCTCTCCCACTCAGCAGCCATTCTCCAGGCCTGAAGCTGTGTCACCATCTGTCTGGTCTCTATGTGTCTGGAGAAATAGGGAAGGGGGATTTTTACAAGCTTTGATAGGTAGTTTTTCACTGGCAGCAGAGAGCTATAGGGAAGGAAGAAAATTAAGAGGGCTTCCCAAATGGTAATCGAAGAGAAGAGTTGTTGTTTGGGACGAATGTGCCTTCTAAACTCTGAGCTAGGCAAGTAGCGTTCATCTGGGCACAAACGACGCCCTCTCTGGTTTGTACTGTCCTCCAGGCCTTCCTCTCCACCCACTGGCACCTAGAACTAGAGTAATCTTTCTTTAGATATTCAGGAAATACGATGTAATGACAATATTCTGGTGAGTCAGATTCCTTTACCAATTCAAATGGCCATAGAAGGTCAATGTGCTTGCAAAGGTATTTGCCACTAATGGGTCTAGGTAAAAATTGTGTATGTGTGTTTGTGTGTGTGTGTGTGTGTGTGTGTGTGTGTGTGTGTGTGTATTGAATCTGGAAAACATAGTACCAGGATCAGTTCTGTGAAGAAACTTGTAGAAGGAGGAAATGAGGGGAAGTGGTCTATGGGTGCCACAGTAGGATAAGAGGAGATGGGGACTTCTGAGGTCTAGCACAACTGAGAGTCAGCAGAAGGCCAACAGAAATGGGGACAGGAAGCCTGAGGAAAAAATATGCTCCCCTACAATGTTGATACCCTGTGGTTATAGCTGTACCTATAAGGAGGCAGAATAGTCTAATATACAAAGAGATTTAAACTTGGAGTCATGATGGGACTGGATTTGAATTCTGCTCCTGATATTTACTGGGTTTCCGAGCAATTCACTGAATCTCTTGGAGTCTCAGTTTTTGTTGTGGTGGTTGTGGCTGATTTTTTTTTTTATCGTTTTCATTTTGTTTTGTAAAATGGAGATGAAAACTCCTCTAATAACTACCTTAAAGATAGGTTGTTAATTTCCAATGAGATGACTGATGTATAAAAGCACTATTAAAAACAACTATTTTATACTTTTAAATCAGAGTGCTTTGGTGACCAGATGAGGTAAGATTTCAATTTCAACCCAACAACTCAGCATTCAATATGTGTTTCTTTGTACTACATTAATCTTCAAAGTGGTTGATTTCTTTAGATAACATTTGGCACAGAAGTGGAAGGCATAAAAATAGACTTTTCATTTTTGAGGTCTATCAACTTGGTTAAAAATAAAGGACAAAAAAAATTGTAAATGGGAATACTTTCTATGATTGTACTGTGAAGTCTAATTCCTACAGCGCACATCAGAACACAGGATTAGAAGGCAGAATTCCCTCCCTGGTTAGGGGTGTGAGTCTTGCTACATAATGAGAGGCCTAGTGTTTGGGTCCTTGCTAGTTGGAATAGCGTTTTAGACCTAGGAGGACCCTAGATATCACCTGATCTCACTCTCCTATCTTATAAATGAGCATACTGGAGCACAAGGAAGTAAAATGACTTACTCTAGGAGAAAGAGCATATGATCAAAAAAAAAAAAAGAAAGAAAAGAAAAGGCTGAAATTTAGCTTTTCTACTTCCTAATCCCATTTGTATTATGCACCATGACCTTCATCTTAGTGACACATAAGAATGGATATTGATCTCATCACTACCACCATTTTCCACCATTATCATTGGAAACTTTGAAATTTCTCTGACCATAATCTTCTATCCTTCCATAGTATTCTGTGCCTCACTTCTCCTAAAACTATTCTGTAGCTCTCTATGAAGTCATGTGGCCTCCTTCTGGAGTATCCAAGTACCTTCAAAATAATGAGAGGATTTGGTTTACTCTGTATGTTTTGGGTAAACTTATCTCTGTACATACTTATTTTACCCAGTACATAGATTATAATATTCTAGAAGGCAAAGACTACTCTCTTTCTGTTTCAGTGCTTACCATGGTGTTGATGCATAGTAAATGATCAATAAACGACTGCAAAAAATGGAATAAAATTGACTTGTTGTCATCAGTTTGCATATTCCTTTGTAATGTATACATATTCTTTCTCCAAGTTAAACTAGGTCATGCAGTATTTTAAGGCAGAAGCCGTGTTTTTGTTTGGTTTTTTTGTGTTTTCCCTTTGGTGTGTATCCCCCAACACACCACTCTTGACAAAGATATCTGATTAATGTTGTTGACTTGATGATATTGCTTTTCTCAGCACTTAAACTAGAGGGTCTCTCAATGTCCCTCTGTTACAAGAAGTTCCTTTGAAAATAAGGCCTTTTCAATCTGGGGCCAGTTTGCTATCTCAATATGATTGGTTTCCTTTGTAATCTTATGAATTTTATTTTATGCATTTAATTTTTTTTTCATTCTGAGAAAGGGCCCATGGTTTTTGTCAAATTGCCAAAGGGACTAGAACATACACACACACACAGACACACACAGACACACACAGACACAGAGAGAGAGAGAGGGAGAGAGTTAAGAATCCCTGATTTAAAAGCTATATTAACTCAGTCAAGTTAGGTTCACAGTAAAACAAAAAAAAACCCCTTAATTTCTAAATCCCATATCCTACTGCAACCAGCATAGTTGGGCGGGCTAGCAACCAGTGAGTAAAGATACGGGGGTGTATTCCATAGTCTATTTATTCCAGAGCCATTTCATACAGAGACAAAGATACAAGGAACTTACAATATAAGCCCCTAGCAGAAGATCTCATATAACCAGAAAAAATGTAGACAAAACATAAGGACCCTCCTTTGATCTCCATTACTCCTTACCGTAGCCTAAGGCTAGTTATTCATTAACACTTTATCGTAGGACCACATCCAGAGGCACAAACAAACAAGGGGGCACAAACAAGACTTGCTGATTAACTACCCTGAATCTTCCTTAGTTATTCATAGGATCATGTCTGGAGGCATCAACAAACAAGACTTTATGTCCTCCGGATTATCTGCCTTGTGACCTTATAGAAGTTTGTAAAGGAGAGGGGAACATTCCATTAGTGGGGCCAGGGGGGACCCTTGAAAGTCCTCTACAATATCCCCCCATTGTCCATATCCATACCAGTAGTGAATTGGGTACCAAGAGATAGTTAAATTTTTCAGAAAAAAAAACCAAAAACAGGTAACTATTTCCCGCAGTGGTCAGTAAACCCAGGAATTGATGCTTTGGAATAGAATGTCAAATCATATGGTCTGACCACCACTTGGTTCAGTGATTCTGTCATTTTCAATCACTAGTCCCCATCATGTGAAACCACACACTGCTACACTGGGTCCTAGCCCTACTACCACTACCCCAGTCTCCAATTATTTTCTTAGCGGCTTATACTTCAAATCTACTCACCCTTGCATCAGTGGTGGCTGTTATTTGAATAGGACCTAACACTTAGCCTGGCACACAATAGGTGCCTAATAAATGCTTATTGACTCAGTACCTGACTAACCCTGGCATAACTATGCAAAGTGAAGTTTATCTTGGGCATCCTTAGTTTTATTTCCTTCGACTTTCACTCCAACCTTCCCTATCCTTTCCCCTTCCCAAACTGAGTTCTTTGTTTCTCTCTTACTTCCCCTTATTAAACCTTGCTCTCAGGAAGGAATTAGTGATTTAAACCTCAGTGTGAATGTTTGTAAAGATATTAGCTAGCCTAGGGGTATTTCATATTTCCATTACTTTCTTTCTATTATCAGAATTTCATTCACCCTGAAGTGGTGGTAAGAGGGGAGAACTTTTGGGGAGCCAATTAGCATAGGAGATGAGGATCAGAAGTCGTCTCACATAAGGCAGAACTGCCTTTGTCAAACTAACTAGGATTCTAAATATTATTATTTTTTAAAGTTTATATGCATTTATAATCCATCCCTCCATATCCATTGAGCTAATAATTGTAATTAAAATGATAACCTGAAACAAAATAAAGTCTAAAATTAAAAATAAAACCCTCATCATAAACACATATATTCTAGCAAAATGAATTCTCATATTGACCAAATCAGAAAACATTATGTCTCTCATGCATTTTAGGTTCATCATCTCTCCAGTAAAAAGTAAGTGAGCACCAGTCTTCTGGGTTCTGTTTTATCACTGCATTGTTCAGAGTTCTAAAGATAAAATACTATTTCCAGGATATCCCATGCAGACTATCCTTCCTCTCCTTTCCCTGCCTTCCCCCTATTACCCGTAGTCTACATCAGCTATATTGAAAGGTCATCTATGCCTGGTTTACTATAACACTGCTTCCTCTGCTTTAATCCAAAAATGGCACCCTGGTGGCTTCAGTTAGTGCCCCTCCCTTAAAATGTAACTGAATGCCAAAGTGTAGTTTATGATAGGTGTTGAGAACTCACTAAAAAGTACACAAGATGCCCAGAAAGAGTTAATGTTGCTTCAAAGGATTTCCAGCCTACACCAAGGGAATAGTTCACACATTAGGAGAATCCCTATCACTTCAAAATTAAGGAACACAGGTGTGCACAGAATGACCTGTCGGAAAAAAACAAGAGTGCCTTTAATGAGGTATTGAACCCTGGACCTGAACTGCTTTTTCTTGCAATCCCAATGTGCCATAACTAAAGCAAATCACCTCACCCCGGGGAAGAGATGAGAAATTTTGAGGGCTATTGAACACTGAGCATTCCTAGAGTGGATCTGCAGAAAATTTCTTAGCACATGTTTTCTTTGTGATTATGAGGCATTGAGATGCTCGATGGCCCATGAGTGCAGTCACCAATGTGACAAGGCAAATGCATGCATTGTGGCAAACCAACAAGTAGAAACATGATCTACATACCAGATTTATTGATGCTCCTGGCAATGGCAGCAATCCCTCTGGAGAGGGATCTCTCTAGATCATAACCGAGGCCCTGGTTACTTATTAAGATGGCATTGAACACCTGTTTAGAAAAGCTTAAACAGATCTCCAGGGGAAAGAGAAGGGTTGTCTTATCATCAGGGATACTTTTTATAGCCCCTGGTAATAAGCTTTAAAATTAAACTGGGGTCCAATTTGGAAGCACTGAGTAGAATAGCAGAAAAGAAATAGAAAAAGACTGGGAATCAGAAGTCCTCAAACCAGGTACCTCCTAATTTGAAAGGGTCATAAGATCATAACTGGAGGGGACCTGCAAGGCAATTGATTCCAAACCTTTTATTTCACAAATTAGTAACTGAACCTCAGAGAAATTAATGATTTATCAGAGGATCACTTGGGTAGCAAGTAGTATTACTGAGATTTGAATCCTCTAACTCCAAATACAGTAGTTTGTAATCTACACTGCCATTCTGCTATAGCATGGAGTCTAGAATGCTATCATGGTCAAGAGCAAGGGGTACATTTCTGGGCCAGAATTTATGCCATTTATTCCATATAGCCCTAATTCTTCTCTACATTGTTCTCCCTGTCATCCTTCTACCTTAGCTTTCCACAGAGCAAAGTCCAGAGCACATTAGCTAAAAATTTCCTGGGGCACAAAATTGACTTAGTTACACAAAAACGTTACCAAACATTCAGTCACATGTGGGCTGAAGTATAGAAGATTAGGAGCTCTGCTTTGACTAACTGGGGACACTTCTGCAAATGTGCAGGAAGGTTGAACTATATATGCATAAAAATAATAGTGGCTCACAATTATATACTCCTTCATAGCTGTAAAGTATTTTACATATATTATCTAATTTGATTTTTAAGTCATGTCATCTTCGGTTAGAATATTGTCAAATTCCAGGAGGCAATTATAATCATGGATTTACTGAACATAATAGCTAGAGGGAAAGTTAAGAAATCATCTGTTTCAACTCTTTCATCTTACAAATGGGGAAACTGAGGCCCAGAGAGATCAAATATTTTGGTATATAATATAATCAGAGTTCAAAACAGAACCTAGGTCTTTTGTCTGTCATCAAGGGTTATTTTGTAAAGACTAGAAAAGTAACACTCACTGTAGTCAGTCATTTACCTAGTCTGGTCATATAGTACATAGTGAAGGAATATGAAGATTTTTAAAAGTGGCTAGATTACGACAGGGGTTTGTTGACAGATACTTGTCAGGATATAGTTTAGAGTTCTTGAATCATTATTTTGGGTTCCCGCTCACTCCAGGTTAGGAAACAGAAGAGGTAGAGAAAATGAAACCTACTATAAGGGATAACTGTATGTTCAGAGCGGATGGGACCTTAGGGTTGGTCTAGGTCCTCCTCTTCATTTTACAACTGCAGCTTCTTGGGTACCATCCGCTGAACCCCCACAAAAAATTCAAATCAGCAGGACTTTTGTTGGCAATTTGTTGATCTTGCCACCCTTGCTCCCATTCAGTCTGAAAACTGGGAGATTCTTTGTTGACTCAGATCTATAAATTCAGTTGATCACCATCCAGGAAAGGTACAGGATTGATAAAATATTTGTATACTTTTACAGAAATAAATGTTAAATCAATTAAAACAATACCATCTACATTCCATGAAAAGTAGAGGGTTTCCCTCCCTAATTAAGCTTTACCAAACTTGTGGTTCCATTAGTGAATACATGAGATTAATGTCATAGTTGTCATGTCTCATGGTCCTGGGACTAAAGACTTCACAGAAGGGTCAAGTATATGGTAAGGGGAAAGGAAAGGTTGGATTGGAACAGACTTGGGGATGGATCCATATGAGGCCAGAACTATGATACTGGGAAGACTGGACCAGTCCCCAGGGCTACCAGTTTTTACATAGGCAAATTAGATGCCATTCTTCTCTTTCTAGTCTTGTTATGCGGGCATCCCATCTACAATTCATTTCTCTTTTCATTGCTCTTGATAGCTGCTTTCTCCATATAGGTCCTTGCTTGGTTCGTCTCTGCCTGGTCACTTCAGGTTTTATTAACTACATTTCCTTGTCTAGAACTAAAACAAAAAGCAATCTTTCTCTTGACATCTAAAAGCATACAAAAAAAAATGAAAAAGAAAAAGTGGGCTTTCTTAGCCTTTGTGCAAAAATTTCTCCAACCATCTTATTATTTGAGAACATCTTTTCTTAAAATGGTAGAATTGGGTTAGTTAGGGTTAAGGTAGAAATCTGCCTTTTCAAAAGTGCGTTGTGTGGAGATTAGGGGGGAGGCAGGAAGGTGGGCACCTGGACAGGGATGGGAACTGGAGCTGAACATAAACTGGCCCCACTAACCAGATAGCCAACAGCTGCAGAAATGAGGAACAGATACTTGGAAAGATGAACTCACCGACTCAATGTCCAAAAGGCAATATGTTACAGAGCCAGAATTAAGTCCAACTTCTCTAACTCCAAATTTAGTGCTCTCTTCACTCTAAAACACTTGTTCTCAAATTTCCTTCAGTTGTTTACATGTGATATTAATGCAGGCACTCCCCTACCATTTGGAAAAATTAAGGGGTGGTAATCATTTCCAGATGGCCTCTGCCAATTCTTCCCCTTTCCTCTCCTCACCCATGTGAGGTAGGCCTTCTAAAAAGATAACAAATTCCTTTAAAAAGTAGAGGATGCTCCATTTAAAAGAACTGAACAAAGGAAAGGAAGCCCAAAGCCTTTATTTTAAGGTGATCCCAAACTAGAGGTAACTCTCCATTGGGGACCTTTGCATTTTCATGCAATTCTTATTACAAAAAGAGACATGGATTTTGAGTTAGGAAGACCTGAGTTAAAATCTCCTCTCTAATGCTTAATAGCTACGTGATCTTCAGGAAATCATATAGCCTTTCTGAGCCTCAGTCTGATCACCTGTAAAATGGGGATAATAATATCTACCTCACAAGGCTGCTGGAACAAATGAGACGTTTGAAAACATTTTGCAAACTTTAAAGTTCTACATAAATGTTAGTTCTTAGTAATTATTATAATTAATATTATAAATATTATTATTACTATTATAGTTTTTATTGTTTGGCTAATTTGACCTCCCACCATTTACCCCTATTATCTCTAGAGCCTCCCTTTCTTCAAGTGACCAAAAGTTGCCCCTCCATTCCTTCTAACAGCATCTTCCTTCTTGGTAATGCCACCATCCCATGACCAGGCTCTAGAAAAGGAAGATAGTCTGTCTGAAAGAACATTGCTTAGGGGAAGCAGAGTAAGTTTCCAGATGAAATGTACTATCTGCTCCCACCTCCACCCACATGTATATATCTATGCATATATGTATGTGTGTATGTGTATATGTATATATGTATGTATATACACACACATAGCTAGATCAATAGACACACATACATACCTATACATACATATATATATATATATATACACAAACACACACACATATGTATATAATTTCAATGTCAAGTTGTAGCTAACATCCTCAAAAATCTCCATTTAAACAGTTCCAATGATTTTAGTAGTTTTTGTAAGCATCTTTGAACAGTGCACATTCAAAAATTTTAGAGGAATAATTTCTACATAGTTTCATTTTTCCTTTCTTAGAAATTAGGAGATTAATTCCTCTTCTCCAAAGCCATTGGCAAAAGGATTGGGTAGAAGGATCACTTGATAAAGAGTCAGAAGGACAGGGTTAAAGGTTTAATTCTAACCTCTCCTAGCCCTAATTTCCATACTTCAAATTAACCAACATCTTCTATATGTAAGGTGCCATGCTAGAAGAAGAGGATATGAAAATAAAAGAGCGTTGAAATTCTTGCCCTCAAGGAGCTTCCATTACATATTCTCATCCATGAAACAGTGGCAATAATATTTGTGCCCCCTACTTTATGGGCTTTTAAAAAATTATTTCAATGATCCAGCATCTATTTCTTTTTTTCTCTTACCTACCTCTCCCTAACCACTGGTGGAAAATGCACGAAATCACTATTGTAGAAACACCTCCTGGGTTTACTGTGAGAAAAGTGAAATATAAAATTAAATTTCTACAGTTACTATAAATATTTCTTTATCTTTAAAAAAAGGATTACACTTTCTTTATGTATTTTGCATATATGGAATTCAATTCAAAAAGCATATACTAAAACCTTCTATGTGAAAGTCCCCATGCTAAACACTGAAAATACAAAGACAAAAATAGAAAAGAAAAAGAGGGGAGAGAAAGGAATAGTCCCTACTCTCTAGGAGCATACATTCTGAACACACTGATAACAATGATGATGCAAGTAGGACAAACATTATCCATCATAATTCTTCGTTTAAAACTAAACAGAATGTCTTCTTTGTTGTTTCCATCCTGAGTCCCCTCTATTTTTCCCCACAAACATTTTTAAATGTGTGAGCTTGTCAAAGGGAAGAAGACAATCATTTCTCACTCTTAGGAAGGGAACAGCAACCAGCACTCTCATAAGTTCACACCCCATTCAACAGACAAAAACAAAAAAACAAATTACAGGCTCACAAGATAGGCCTTTTAGCTCTGGGCTAAGAATCAATGTTTGAAAGAGTTAGAGCAAGGTGCTGTGAAACAACTCAGTCAGGGCTCAACTTGCAGCAGTTAAATTAGTACAATGCTTATCTTTGAAAGTGCTCAATTGGGAGTGCTCAAATTTTGATGCATTTTAGTTGGGTAGTAATTAGCAACTGGCTGACTGTTAAATGGACTGTCAACTTCCCTGTTTGACAGTCTATGGGAAATTAGCCACCTTTACCCAGGGGTACTGGAGAAAGGTTTGGGAAAGGAGAGGAGGAGAGATGGGGTATCTTTCATTGCTCAATATTATAATCCAGGTTTTTCAGTGCTCAGCTTATATTTAAGTACTTCAGCAAATGCAAAAGAGGGAGGAAAGGTTGAGTAAGACCGACAGTGAGCTCTGCTCTGCTGGAGTCCAACTAAGTACTAGGTGTATAAATGGACTGAGAGCTTTTTAAATGTTAATAAGCCTTTGCAATGAAAGAGGTTTTGTGCATAGTTTCTATGGTATCAAACACTGACCCATTTTGAGGTTGTTCAGGTGAATTGGATGTTTAAATTGCTGCCAGTATAAGGTGGGAACAAGCCCAAAAGAGGCATTTAAATTTAATACAAAAATGTTACAGCTTGCAAATTAAATGAACAAGGATAGGTATTTTATTTCTTGCACATCTGTTTCTTGGTTAGTGGTGTTTCAATATAGAATGGAATTCAATATATCATACCAGATTGACAATGCCTTAGTGATATAAACCATACAGAGAAAAGGCAATTCAAACTTGAACTAAGACAATAATTTAGATTTATACAGTGCTTTACAAAACCTTTTATAAAGCACTTTATATATCTTATCTTACTTGTTCTTCAAGGTAAGGCTGTGAAGCAGGGAAAAAATCAGTGCATCCATTTTACAGGTATGAAAATTGAGGCAAGTGGTTGTCTCAAGAGTATTGCTAGTAACACAAAGATATAATGATAGAATCTGTGACTTCTGGTCCAACGTACTTTTTTTTTTATCCTATTTGGCATCTTTTTTCTTTATTCTGACTTTGCTTGAGTCTGACACTTGTGACCTTCAAGTTAAGAAACTGACTTTACATAAAAAGACTGTTACAGATCTTCATTGGGATGTAGGAATCAGCATTTCTGTTGTTCTTATCTTTATTACAATCAGGGAGCTGAATCAGCATCAAACTTGGTATAATATTAAGTGAATTTGAAGATCTTCTCTGCCCATTAATAGGCACATAGAATTCTGTCCTAGAACTAATCAGGCTTTGAAGTTATGGGGAGTTTCCAATTAAGTGTTATGGCAGGAGGATTTTCAAGTTTCTCAGTACTCAGCCAATCAGATGCTGAATCTTTGTCATATATTTTGGGAGGTTAGTGTTTTGCTTTAGAGATTCATTCATGAGAAGGATCATTTGATTTCCTGGTCAAGATTTTGAGTAACAGGTATGTTCAGAATCCTCCGACTGCTCAGATTTCTGTGCTCTCCATCCAGTGATGTAGGCTAAGTGTATAGCAATATTGCCATGTTCAGACAGTTGGAGCCCTTGTCTGTTGGTCTTTGTGACAATTTCTCTGCTTCTATTTTCTATACTCACTTTTTTCTTTGTAATTAAAGTAGAATTGTTAACCCCTTTAAAGCTGTCTTTCCTTTATAAAGCATATCAAAGAACCTGTGCTAGCAGGCCATTCTAGATCACCCACTTAAAAAAACAAACTATCCAAATTATAAGAAGGATACAAGAAGTAATGGTAGAAGCATGAAACCATGTCCTTGTAGGTTAAGTAGTACCTGTTCAAAAAGAATTATTTGTATACTGGATCCACCCAAATTTGGGTCAATTTCCTCTTCTGAGAATGGTCAAAGACAGCTGCTTCCCAGAGGCCTACTAAGGGGTCTACTGAAGAGTTGGTCTCTAAGTTTGCCAAGCAGCAGAAGATATGATTCTATTGTATGAAGGAAGGGCTAAGGGAGGGTCCTGAAAAATAAATAGATGGTATACTGAACTGCAGTAAGGATAATCTGGGTTCAAATCCTGCTTCTGATTTTTTTGGAATGTGTGAACATATGCAAATTTGTTAACTTCGCCTAAGGCCTTCATTTAACCATAAGTAAAATGAGGATATTGGACTCAGTAATCATGCCCCTACTTAACAAATTCTAGTAACCACTTAAAACCTCCAATATTTAATATAAAAATCTTCTCTTTGGTGGTTAAAGTCCTTCATAACCTGCTCCCATTAACCTTTTTGTTCAACTTAAGCCTTCCATTTCTCCACATACTCTGATCCACTGACACTGGCCTCTTTGCTGCTCCTCACAAAGGACACTCCATTGCCAGACTCAGTAAGGCATTTTGCCAGGTTGTCCCACATGCCTGGAATGCTCTCCTCCCTCACTGTTGTTTCTTGGTTTTCCTGGATTCCTTCAAGTCCAAGCTAATATCTCTCCTTCTAAAGGAAGCCTTTCCTGATCCCACTTACTTTCTCTCAGAGACTATCTCCAAATTATGCTATATATTTCTTGGGTATACATAGTTAATTGCATATTGTCTCCCCTATTATACTATGAGTTTCTCAGAGATGTTGTTGTTGAGTAGATTTTTAGTCTTGTCCAACTCTTCATGACCCCATTTGGTATTTTCTTGGCAAAGATACTAGAGTGGTGTGCCATTTGCTTCTCCAACTCATTTTACAGATGAGGAAACTAAGGCAAACAGGATGACTTGCCCAGGTCACACAGCTAGTAAGTGTGTGAGGCCAGATTTGACCTCAGGAATATGAGTCTTCCTGACTCCAGGTCCAACACTCTATCCACTGAGCCACCTAACTTCCCTTTCTTGAGTATAGACACTAACCTTTTCCCTTTCTTTGTATCTCCAACTCTTATCACAATGCCTGGCACCTAGCAGGTTTTTATAAGAATATATTGACTCACTGATCTCTAAGAATCTTTCTAGATCTAAATCTATGACCCTACACCATAAGGAAAGGAGAGTAGGTCCAGAAATCTGACATCAAAAGATCATATCAAGAATTAGAAGGGATTCTTTCATTTTACAGAGAAGAAATAAGAGTCCCAAAGAGGTTAAAGGATTTGCTCAATGTTAACTAGATAGTAAATGCCTGAAACAAGATTTGAACACAAGTCCTACCTACTCTGTATCCAGTGCTCTATATACTACTATTACGCTCCCTTCTGTCCCTGGTCTTTTTGATTCAAGTAGTGACAAAGGGACTGAATTTGTATAAGCTCCAACATCTCCCTACAATCATTCTGGAAGAAAATAAGTGTCAAATTCAATAAAGACAATTACTACTTTCATGATTCAGTGAAAATTCAGCATATGGAGCACATAAAAAAGACCTAATTAGGAATTGAACACATTAAAAACCAACAGCTTCTAAAAGAGAACATGCATTCTGTATGATTTGAGAGTCTCTAGTATTTGTAAGCAACAGGAAGGCAGTGATATAAAAACAAAAAGAACCAAAGAAAATGTCCTTGTCAAGTTGAGTGTAATAGAGCTCCTGGAATTAGTGTAGAAGGGATAAGAAAATGAGAAGTGTAGGTTTTTCCTCTGATGAAGAACATCAAGATGTAGTTCTTGTTTTCAAATCCAAACTGCATTCATGTCCACAGATAAAGGACATTGGAAGGATGTTGGTAAAGATTAAGTGGAGTAACCAAGGTTTCAACTGACAAGTCAGAGAGTTCAGTTAGTGACCTATCATCCAATGATGAATTTTAATATTCAGTGAATTAAACAAAGAAATACATTGTGTCTTGGACTTCAGGCCTGAATGCAGATGGGATTACCGATTTTCAACAACCAACCCTAAGTAAAGGACTGAAAAATCTTCAAACTGATTGCACATGGATATACCCAGATCTGTTAATAAGAGCTCAAGAACCCTTTCAATCAGGTTCTTTAGGCAAAAGGTTTAAGCTAGTCACACGTCCCCTGTACAATCAAACCAACCAGCTCTACCAATGTTGCTCGTCTTCTGAAGAGAACCAATGACATTACTAGGTAAAGTCTTGACTCATACATGAACCAGATTTAAGTGAAATAGAGTTGTACATATTTGTCAGCCTCACTCTCTTTTCTAAAGTCATCAGAGTTTTTGCAGTGGTTCTCAACATGTGGGTCGCGACCCCTTTGGGGGTTGAACAACCCTTTTACAGGGGTTGCCTAAGACCATAGGAAAACACACATTTCTCATGATCTTAGGAACCGAGACACTGTTCCTCTATCCATCTCCAGGCAGGTCTGCCTACATGCAGATACGTCCACATACGAGCATTAAAAGCATCAGGAAGGTTGAGAACCACTGGTTTAGTGGTAAGACAAAATTCAAGATGGCTGACAATGGCTCAAGATGCAGTGGATAACCTTAGGCGTCTTCAAATTCTGGCCAACCTCTAAGCACTCCAGAGCGTCTGTTTCAACTGCCTTCATGGCCATTGGAACAAATTGTTCTCATCCTTCCATGTGAAAGTCTTCACATGCTTGGGGTAGATATCCCTCTAACTTATCAATGGGTTTGAGAGCTTTTGATTACCCTTAATTTGGTTTAACCTATCTGCTGAGACAGTTCTACTAGCTGTTCATGCTACAGCTTCCTGAACCCATGGGTGACAGTTGAGTGCCAGGTGGACACCCAAGGTGAATGAGCAGCCCTGAAAAGGGGTCAAGAAGCCCTCACACCAAAGGTACTATTCCTTCTTGAACACCCCATATACTCCAGTTCTACAGATACTGAAAACAAAAAAGATGAGGAAGGGGGAAACACAGTGTTTGTGTATTTCCTACATGATCATACAAATTCAACATCAGACCATAGGAAGAATTTAATGCAAAAGAAGGAGCAGTTGACTTGGAGACCCCACAACATCTAGAGTGATGTTGTTTTTGAGAAAAATTTGCCAGAAAAAGTGGAAAATTTCAAAATAAAGAAATGCGTACAGTAGAAAGTCATTGTTTCATATAGACAAGAAAACATTTTACTTCGGTAACAGTTCTCTCCTCTGACACTGCTACCATCCTGGTACAGGTCTTCATCACCACATGTCTGGTCTATTAAAGTAGCCTGATTGTTGGTATCCCTGCCTCAAACCTCACCCTACTTTATTCCTTATTCAATTCAATTATCAAATTGTTCTTCAGACCATCTCATTTCCCTATTCAATCAACTCCAGAGACTCCTTATTATCTCTAGGACAAAATATAAAATCCTCTGTTTGACATTCAGAGCCTTTCACAATCTCAACCTCTTCTACCTTTCCAGTCTTTTTACATTACTAGCCTTTGTTCCACATACCCTCCACTACATCTACTGACATTGGCATTCCTGCCATTCTTCACACAGGATATTCCATCTTCTGATGGTGGGCATTTTTGCTGGTTATCTCCTGTGCCTGGAATCCTCTTTCTCCTCATCTTCACCTCCCCACTTCTCTGCCTTTCTTTAAGTCCCAGCTAAAATCCCACCTTTTGTAAGAGACCTTTTTCTGATCGACTTTAATGCTAAACCCTTCTGTCTGTTGAACTACAATTTATCCTGAATATACCCTGTTTGTACATAGCTGTTTGCATGTTGTCTCCCCCATTAGACTGTAAGTTCCTTGAGAGAAGGGCCTGTCCTTTGATTGTTTTTTTGTTTTGTTTTGTTTCTATGTGTCTGTCCCGAGCACTTAGTACACTCCCTGGAACATACTAGGTAATTAAAAAATGTTTATTGAGTGACCAGCTGGTGTAAAATATTAATGTGGAATTTAAAATCATATGCATTTGAATAGGGTTAGATAACTCTGTGATTCTAATTGCTAACAACATTTCCTAATCACAGAAGAGGACGAAGGATGTTGAGATGTTCTGGAGCCTTCCCCAAATATCCCCTTTCCTGAATTTGCTTGAGGTCCATGTATAGGGATCTGCTCTCATATAAGTGAAATGGGATTCCTAGAGTCACAGCTAATAAAAATAAATATCTTACAAAGAATAATAATTATTATTATGATAATGATGATGACAAAAATAGTAAGAACTATCATGTTGCTTTAAATTTTAAAAAGTTATATGTGTGTGTGTATAATCTGTTTTTTACAACAACCCTGTAGTATAGGTGCTTCTATCGTCTTGTTTTACAGATGAAGAAAGTAAGGAAGGCATGGGTTAACTAACTTACCTAGGGTCACCCAAAGAGTAAGTGGGTTTTAATCCAGGTCCTACTATAAATATCATCCTAGGTGATAGCAACTTCCAAAGCTTCTACTGATAGGAAGTATGGCCAAGGAAAAGAAGATTTTTTTTTTTTTAAGAAAGGGAAGTTGAAAACTGAGTGGCTAAATCTCTGGGATTACTAAAAAGGAACTTTATCCCAAAGAAGCAAAAACAGAAATTATTCACGTAGATTTTTTTAGAGTGGATCCCTTCAGGTTCATGTGAACTTTGGGATATAGTTGAATTCAAGTGCCCCTTCCTGAAGGAAGCCCATCCTGATTCCCCCAGTAACTAATCTCTTCCTCTAAGCGAAGTCATTTTGTATTTACTTGGTGCATATTTTGTATATATTATATTTTGTATATTTGTCAGTTTTCCCAATAGATTATAAGCTTCTCAATGTTAAGAAATATTTTTCCACTGTATCCCCAGTGACTAGCATAGATCCTAGCATATAATAGAAAATAAATATTTGCCAAATTGAATTAATTGTATTTTATTCAGGAACAGTTATGTCATGATTAAATAGATTTCTCCTCAAAAAGGAAAGAGGAATTGGTATTAAAGTAGAAAGTGGGCATTTACAGCTCATATAGAATGAAATATTCTTACATTTAAAAAAAGAGAGAGAGAAAATAGGACAAATTTATCAATCGACAGATGACTTGGCCAAAATCACCAATACTAGACAAGGGCAAAATTTTTGTTATAGCAAATTGGGCCGTATTGTTCAGGCCCACTGTTTGATATAGTGATGAATATTTGGAGAGTCTCATCTATTCAAAAAAATTTCACATGTATAGAAATATAAAAAAATCTAGAAAGTTATTTTATTTTTATCCATATATGTAAATGTGAATGAAAAACCAATTCATAATATGTTATCTCTTTTACACAGTTAGTAGATAGGCAAACTCTTCTCAGTTTATAATTGTAAATTTTCTTTATAAACTCTGATAATCTACTTAATTAGGTGTCATCAACATCATTTTATTGTATTGCTCATTTCTGATAAAATGTTTTCTAAAGCTAATGCTTTGGTGTTGCCCATTATTCTCCAGCTATTAACCACCAGTGATTTTGAATTTCTACCATATTATCACTTTGTTTTTTCCACTTTTGCCAAGGATTCATTAAATATAGCACATACGTGCCTGCCTCCTCATATTTGATTTTCTGGTTCTCTCACATCTACAATGTCCTCCTTTCTCTCTGTCTCTCTCTCTCTGTCTCTCTCTGATCTTTCTTCTTGTTGTTGAATTGAAGTCCCATAAGGGGACAGCCAGGTGGTCCAGTGGATAGAGTGCCAGGCCTGGAGTGAAGAAGGCTCATCTCTGTGATTTCAAATCTGGACTCAGACATTTTATTAGCTGTGTGGCCCTGAGCAAGTTACTTAAAGCTGTTTGCCTCAGTTCCCTTATCTGCAAAATGAGCTGGAGAAGTAAATGGCAAACTTCTCCAGGATCTTTGCCAAAAAAACTCCAAATGGGGTCACAAAGAGTTGGACAGGCTTGAAAAATTAGTGAACAACAAAAACAACAAAGTTCCCCACTCTAGTTTGGATTCTCATCAGCTCTTGCCTGACTATTGTAGCCTTGTACTTGGTCTGCTTTCAGTCTCTCCTCTCTTAATTTCATCCTCTCCACAATTCCAGAAATAATCTTCGTAAGACCATGCAACTCTTTTGTTTAGAAACCTTGAGTATCTTCTCATTTCCTTTAGAAAAATGTAATTTAATCTACCATCTATAAAATTGTCTTTTAATATTTTCATAGCATTATTTCAATATATTGGGTTTCTTTTGAAATCCTATGTCTCTCACGCATTTTAAAACATTATTCTAATGAGAGGTCATGGGCTTCACCCAAACTGCCCTAGGAGTCCATAACACACATGTAAAAAAAGGTTAAAAACACCTGATATAGAATAAAACACAGACTCCTAACCCTGGCACAAGTTGGACATCTGGCCCTCAACAGCATTTTTCTAAACTTGCTTTCCAGCCTCTTCCATATTACTCCCTTTCATGCAATCTATACCCCAATCAAACAAAACTGCTGTCATCCTTCTCAGTGATAATTTTGCTTTGAGTTTCAACTTTTGAATGCACTAGAGTTATGCTCCTTTAATCAAGAAAGGATTGTAAAAGTGTTAAGGTCTCACATAAAACTTCAAAGAAACAGGAGGAGAGTAATTTGGGAAAGGTTGTGTGCAAAGGTCTTAAGCCTAAGAGACAAGGGTAGTGAAAGTTTACCCACCTTATTGCTTCTTCTATCAGTCAGCTTCTGTATTGTCATTATACATGATTCTTACTCTCAGAAAAGACACTGCTGCTGACATTGTTATCCACGAGGGAAGAAGACAAACCTGTCCCTATCTGCATTAGGACAAATCCCACTAAGATGCTTCCAGAATTAGAGAAGCTTTTTTTGTTTATGTATACAGCTCCCAGATGGTATACTGCAAGGCATACAACAAATAGAATGCACTCATCCTTACTAAAACATAACCAAGCCCTTCAAATGAGCTGCATCAGGACCAGGGTGACTATATGCCCCATTTCTCCACCACTAATCACGAGACTTACCAAATCCTCCTAGGACATCCAGGAATGGCTTGACTGCCCCAGGACATGACCACTTTAGGCAGCATCATTTTGTGGGTTGCCAGATGGGAGTAGGGGAAGACTGCAGCAATGAGGAAAAAAAATTACAAAAATGACACTTCAAGTCTGGCTTCCAAGGTGACTTGAGAAAATGCTAATAAAACAAACCCATAGCCACATGGCTTTTGACTAAACAAATTGGAAGAAATGCCTTTGGTTAAATTATGGTGATTACGAACAAGAAAATCTTGATATGACATGGTTAACCCCTATGTTTGATGTTAGTCCTATTCCCCCCAAACCAGAATTAAACAGGGGCATCATTGTATTTTTGAAGATCTGGTGAAAGGGAATAAACAGTCTTAGACTGACCCTGAAGGTTAGTATCTTCTCCTCACTTTGACAATTTGAAAATCTGCTCATTCCATAGCTTACTAATAGGTAGCAAAACTGTCTGCCCAAACCCTAAAGTATAGCTCCCCAAAGTCTATTTTTCCTTTTGATTTTGGCATTTCATTCCCCCAAAGCTTGCTCACTTGTGTAGGTGTTAAAATATTGCCAGTTTTCTACAACAAGAAAACATCCATACTACAGCTGTCTAGCTTTAGCTATCAAAATATATGGGCCAATCTAAACTGCATTGCCCTTTCACCTCAGATAACAGTATCGACTCAAGGTAGTCCAGTTGTACTCACATTACACTGAACACTTGATTGTGACCCATGACCTTGCAAGGCTCATTATGAGAGAGACACCAATTTGACATGCTGTGCCTTGCTATCAGCTTTTCTAGTCACTCTCTTCAAGCTTCTAGTAGCAAATTATATTTGACTTTCAATTTAAAACCCAGGGTACTTTAATATAAAACTTCAGTATAATAATGGTGATGAAGCATCAGGGCATGCAATTTGACAGAATAGATTTCTCTAGGTTGTCTCTTTATGCTCCTCTTACTCTTTTCCATTCACTCCCCCATTACTGCCTCCTCTCTCTATCATCCCATCTCTACCAGAAAAGGAAAGGAAATCTAGTCACTACTATGCTATGTTTTTTTTTAAGGTCTGGAAGGGGAGGGCAGGACCATGTGAGTGCCTTTAAAAAGGAGAAAATGACTGTCATAGAGCAAAGTCACTCTAGATCTTAGGTTTGTTTCACTGAGTAAGAGTAGAGTGACAGTAAAAAAATGTGAATAAAAGACATCTATCTCAGCAATGAAGTTTTAATCTTATTTCGACAAATGAATATTTGCATACTTCTTTGGCAAAGGTATCAGGACTTCCAAGTGATAAACCATAGCAAGTCCTGCCAAAGGCAATAGTTTTGGTTGTCATTCCACCAAAAGATTACCAACCAAGCATTAAGTATATGATAACTTTTTGATGCATTTAAAATATTTGTATGTTCATTTTTAATTATTTCATATTGGAAAAAATGGTAGATTTGAAGGATTAAAATGTGAAATATATTTCTATTCCCCCAACATACTCAAAGTTTCAAAAATATTGTCAAGTGGAAAAATCCTAAATAATTTGCATTTAGCTTTGGAATATTGAGGGGAGGGGTATATTGATGCGAATAAGAACATTAAGCTACTATAACTACTTGATTTTAGCACCTCAGAAATTAGTATCTTAAAACTAGTTATAAAATTATGGAATCATAAAGCTTATCTAACTTCACGCATTCTTCAACATGATCTTTCTTTATGTTCAATGTTGTCACACTGATTAGTACATAAGCTTTATCCTGAGTGCCTTCCAGTTGGAAAGCAACATGACTATCAAACAAGCTAAACTATATTCTAAATCTGAAAAGTTAGAAGAGCCAAAAACATGGTGTCCTAGGATAATTCAGCATCACTACAGAAGGAGGTGAATTATACATTCAAATTCAGTTCTCCATAAGGTGAATTATTTCAAAGTTTCTTAAATATATAGACTGTTAACATATATGTAAAGGAGGAGGTAAAAGAAGGTAGTTAACAAAGGAAATGAGTTAATTTAACAAGGTGTCAAAATCCTTCCATCCCTTTAGGTAGTTAGATAAACACCTTTCCCTCAAAGAATTAAAGGAAGCAATGCATGTTTGCTGAGCATTATTAGGAATTTCAAGCAAGTGGAGGCCAGGAATAGTCAATGGAGGAGACCTTTGGAAGAAGGGTGAATTTTTCTTCCTTTCACCCATCAGACATGACAATTTGCAGAAGAGATATTCAACAAGTAAGAGCCATCGTATCCAGCAGGGAGCAATAGAGTTACAGAGAGCCAGTCAACCAAGACCATAAGTAACTTCAAGGTTCAATACCCCTGGCAATAGAGAAAAGCGTTAGCTATGGAATCAAAGGAGTCCAAGACAAGAATCAAACTTGGGAATTTGAGCTGAACAATCAAGTAAGTTTTGAGTTGCCTTTGCTATATAGTTTCCCTGTATATATTTCCCACTGTAATTGTACTCTATTTTTAAAAATTTGCCCACTTTTCCCATAAACACCATGTGTATTTATGGGAAAATATTCTCAAGATTTATTGAGTGGAATGTTTGTCACTACTGCTTTTACTATATCATTGTAGTCAATACATTCACTAAGCCCAAGTTTTTTTTTACTGAATCATTAGCAGTGGGGAGCATCACAGGGGGCCTATAGTTGTAGAAAAGAGTACACGGAAGTATGTCCCCAGAACTTGAGTTAGCAGCTGCTCTCTGAGAATTCAACCTGTTCATCCAAGTGTGAATTAGGGAGAAGTGATGCTATATAGAAAATTGATCTCTGTCAACATCTGAATATTTTCTTCTGTGTACCCCAATGTCATGTCCCCATTTGTGATCCCTGTGTTTGTTCCCTTTTTTTCTGATGGGGTGTATATTTCTGAAAGAGTGTATGCCAGGCTGATGTATTTCATTAGTACTTTTCTCATTATGTTATTTTATTAAATGGCTGTGCTTTTAAGTAATCTCATTTCTTTGATGACTAGCAAAAGTAAATACTTTTAATGTATGTGCTATGATTTAGAGTAGATGTAGTCCTTCTTACTATCTTGAATCTAAGGTAACTTTTCTGGGAGTCCTGTATGCCACAGGATGGTGCCCCAGGTAAGACATCAGAGGTCTGAATGTCATTTTCCTACTCATTAAACTCTAAGAACTCTCTTTTACCTGTTCTTCTACCTGAGAGTCCAGACAAATTCTCCTTCTTGCTGTTTCTCACAGGTGGCACTTCATCCTATGTCTTTCCACGTTCTACCTGGGTGCAGTTTCTCTTCATGTCTGCATTTTAGAATATATTGTTTTCTTCAAAGCTTAGCTGAAGCACTACTTTCACATGAAGTCTTTCTTCATTCCCCCAGCAGCCCCAAAATTACCTTAAATTTCTGTTTTATGCATTTGTACATACTTACCTATGCCCAACTTCTCTCCAAAATAAGAGAACAAGGACTCTAAATGTTTTTTTTTTTCCTTTTATCCTCAATGCCTAGTATTGTGTTTGGAGTAAAGTAAGCATTCAAACACCTCTATTGTTATCAGGTTAACAAATAGCTTGCCTCTATAACTCTCAACAGAGTATGTAATGCCAGCTTCCTAGAAAATTGCTACTGTTAACAGCTTTTAAGGTTCTGATTACATAGTATAGGGAACATTCTATTTATTCCATAACAAATCAAAGCAAAACATTCACAGAAAATCATGGTACAGCATTCACAATATTACAACTTATCACAGAAACATCATAATATAGTATTCACAATAGCTTATCATTAAAATGGCCACATAGTTTTCACTAAAGTAGCCACAATATTTAGAACAAAGAACAATCATCTAGTATCCCTAAAGAGGTTTGCCTGCTTACTGTCATTCAGTCATCTCAAAGTACAATAGTCAAAAGTCTTCCATTCATGGGGCAACTAAGTTAACTCAATTAGTCACTTATTTAGCAATCAGTTACTAAGTATCATTAATCACTAACTACAATCATTAAGAAATACACAAACCCTCCACCCCTAGGTCACTAGTAAACTATGTTATTATCACAACATTCAATACCCAAGGAGAGGTCTTTTCTTCATCTTGACCCAAGGCAAGTTCTCAGCAATCTCTGTTCCTGGGGAGATATAGCTTAACAAAGCCACAACATACACTGCCAATGTCCTCATCAATTCACTTTCTGCCTGCAGAACAGTCTCAGGACCACTGAAAACATCAGCAAGACCCTCTGCCAGGATTTCTGTAAACATACAACAAGAAAATCCTTCTTCAGGGCTTCTGAGCCAACAGCAAGGTTCCAGGACCTCTGCAACAACAGCACTATGCTTAACCCCAGACGAATCTGGCAAAACAACATCAAAACAGACAGACAGAATACTGGCACCACAGCCATGTTTCCTCAGTCCTCTGGCAGGTTGGCTGGCCCTAGGACCCAGAACAAATCTCAGCTGACTCCTGGAATCAAAATCACTCTTCCAAGATTTTGAAAATCAAAATTGTTTTCTCCAGTCTAATGGGGGCTGGGGGGTTGGCGGGGGGGGGGGGGAAGCTTTCCTCTTCAGCCTTCCAAGAAGGAGCAACTTCAATCTCCATGATTCTTGTCTGAAGAAAATTCTGACTCAGTTCTCTGTCCATCAGTAGCAGCCCAGCCTCCAGATGCTGCTGAGAGAAACTCTCTCTTTCCCCAGCAGAACAGATTCTGCCACCAGATTCTGGTCTCAAGAAATTCTGACTGTGCCTCTCTGGGGCTTTTCTTATATACGCACAGCATTGGCTTCCTGTTTCAGCCAATCCCTTCCTATATGTGAGTAACAGGGGAAAGGAGTTCATGCCTTCTGTTTCCCCAACAGAGGCTTGATCAATCACTAACTGCTAAATACCTGCTACCTTTGCTGAACTTGAAACAAGGTACTAAGTACCTACTTACTTGCCAATACAAAAAAAAGAGGTCTTCAAATTCAAATTAATTGCTATTGCAACTACTTCTCCTTTCTTTCTCTGTCTCTTACTGGATGTCCTCATCTGAAAGAACCTATAGATGCACATTATCATTTCCAAAAGGTTAAGTAGCTACTGTGAATTCAGTGTGTTCAGCTTTCTCTTTTGCAGTCTTCTATTGTTTACTTAACTAAAAGGATTCACTGGTTCTCCTCTTTCTCCTCTGTATCATATGCCTCCATAGGATCAACTTTTGACCCACATCAAGATTCCTTTCTGCCTCTTCAGATCTTTGTCTTCTTTTGTTTTCTCATTGAAGCCCTTCTTCTTGATTGTAAGGAATACTTCATTCTTTTCTATGATCTGAAGAGAAAAGTTATTCAGCTATATCACTGCTTGGTATGGAAACCTAATCATTATTTGCAAAGTCCTTATGGTGAGACATTGTGCTCCAAATTCCAAACATGCTTTAAATGAACATTTCCAACATAACCTTTATATAAATTGAGAAACATTTGTAGTTTGCTTTCTTTTCTTTCCATTGTGGGTGGGTGGTCTTTTGATTTGTTTGGGTTGATTGGTTTCTTGTTCCTATTTGCTGGGAGAGTAGAAGGAAGATGAAGGGAGCACAGGAAAAGGCAGAAGGTTAAAAGAAGATCCAAAGAGTTTAGTCAGAAAGATTTTCTTTCAAATGGTCTATAAGCTCCCCCTTCTTGCTACATACAAAACCTGAATTTCTAATAGGAAAGTTCTAAGGAAATTAAATAATTATTTACAAAGAATAGACAGTTTTTTAAAAATTCATTGGCCTAAATTCTCACAAACACACACCCAGTGCTCCTATTACTGAACATAGAAGAAAAACAGAGATAGGGAGCTGCTTCATAATCATGCATTTTCAAAGTTTAACCTCTCCACTGCACAGTCAAGCCAGGCACAGGCATCAAAGTGGTTTGGGTATGCCCCTGCAGTCTTTTCTTTCCTCTGAGACAGAGTTATAGTTGGCAGTTTTTAAAAATGTTCATGTTGCATAATAGGCAGTATGCAGAAATGCTTATCCCCTCCTTCTAGCACGCTTGTGATACTCCAGAGGTTAAACTTTCCTAAGTCTCTGCCAAGTTGCTCTGTTTCCACAGAGTACTTAAATGCTCTTAGCAGGAAGGTAGGATAAGATCAGACCCCCATTGAGAATCTAGAAATAAACAGCAGTACAAAGAGGAAAGCCTCTCTAGTCTGCATTTTCTGCTTAAGAAAGAGCCCTAAATGCGCTGGGATTTGTTATGTTAATTTGGAATCTTGTTTTCTTTTTTAAAAATAAAGTTCTTCACTGGCAGCTTTAGAGAATCCTCTAATTTGAAGCATCCTTTTAGCTCATTATTTTTTGTTCCAATGTTCTGTATCATTCTCCATACCTGTGGGTTACATCTCATGCCCTTCATTTTGGCAGCTGTACCCATACTTGTACCTCCACATCATCATTACCATCACAACCCAGCCTCACATTGATCGAAAGAGTACCCACTCTAATCAAATCACAAAGATTTTATGAAGTTTGGAAGAAAAGCCACTGTCCAATTAATATCTTTGCAAAATGACTGTATCTCCAGCTCTCTGGGCTTCCCTTTCCCACTACTTGCTGTACATTTTTACATGGAAAAGTCCCTGGCATTTCAAATTTAACAAGTCTAAAACAAAATCCTCTATTTCCTCCCCAAAACACTCTTCTTTCAGTAACCATCCTTGAAATTTTGTAGATATCTTTGATATTTCCTTCTCTCTTTCCCCTCCCACATACAATGTCTCTAAATTCTTTGGATCTGGCCTTTTAAAAATCATCAATCTCCCCCTTCTTTTCCATTTCCACAACCAACACTCTATCTTAAATTCTCTCTTTCCTGAAACATTCCACAACCTCCTACAAAGTTTCTTGCTTCTAACCTCTCCCCCTCTTCATTCTATCCTGCACAATGCTACTGAATACATCTTCCCAGAATATTATTCACATCACACTACTCTCTTCCTCAAAAACTTTCAATGCATCCCCATTTCCTAGGAAATAAAGTCCAACAGTCTTTGAGTGACATTCAAAAATATTTATATTCAGTTGCATATATAACTAAGCTACCTTTCAAGTTTTGTCCCATAGCTAGGTGGTACAATTGATAGAGGAGTAGGCCTGGAGTCAGAAAGACCTAAGTTCAAATGTGACCTCAGCTACTTACTAGCTGTGTGACTCTAAACAAATCACTTAAACCTGTTTGCCTCAATTTCCTCACCTATAAAATGAACTAGATAAAGAAATGGCAAACCACTCCAGTATCTCTGCCAAGAAAACTCCAAATGGGGTCACAAAGAATAGGACACAACTGAAACGTCTGAAGAACAACTCCCTAAGTGTCCTGCTTTCCAGCAAAATAAGAATACTTGGCCATTCATAAATAAGTCTTATATTTTCCCACCTCTGGACCTTTGTTCACATTATACCATATGCCAGAGATGGTCTCTCCTATCTATTCAACTATAGAAATCCTACCTACATTTCCTGTCTCACTTTAAATGCCAGTATCTATTAAGTCACCCCTCAGTTTACCACAAAGTAGGGAGACTTCTCAAAATGCTCATTGCCTTTTATCTGCTCTACTCTTGTGAAATTATCATTCTACATTGTATTATTGTGGTTTGTGTATATGTAGTGTATATGTATATATACTGTAAAGAGGCTGGGTAACTTACCTTTGCTTGTCCATAAGTGGCTGGTCTTTAAAATAATATTTGTTGATTTGAATTAGGGATACCTAAATTAGACAGACATAAATCTAACACACAGAAATAAAGTTCAAGAGTTTAAAATAATTAACTATTTTGTGGCATTCAGATATTTGTAGTGTCTTTGTGCCTGCTGTTTAGGCAACTGTGAGCACAAGCAAGGTGGGATTTTTGTTTTTGTTTTCATTTTTTTCTTCTTCTTCTTAGAGTTCAATTTCCTAGGCTAAGGCTAAGTTGCAAACATCTGAAGGATTAATTGCCTTTGACCCTTGATAATTTATAGCTGTGCTGAATCAAGTAGGTTTCATGCCATCTGACTCTGAGGCAATCAGGGGCCAAGTCTTTATTTTACATTCTGGGAGGTTGGCATTTTGCTTTGGGGATTCATTCATGAGAAGGATCTTTTGATTTCCTGGTTGAGCCTCTGAGTAGTCATTTTTAAGAGTCCCCCAACTCCTTAGACATCTGTGCTCCCTCCATCCAGTGATGTATGTAAATTGTGTAGCAATATTGCTGTCAGACAGCTGGAGCCCTGTCTGTTGGTCTTTGTGCTAATTTCTCTGCTTGTTTTTTTTTCTATACTCACTCCTTTCTCTGTAATTAAAGTAGGATTATTAACTCCTTTAAAAACTGTCTTACTTTTACAAAGCAGATCAAAGAATGTGTGCTAGGAGGCCATGCTGGGTGTGCTAGGTTGTACAGCAAACTTACCTCAAGCTTTATGGGTGGATTTGATACCTCTATCTTGCACCTAGTTAATTGCCCAAGGGTTCAAATTTGTATACGGTAAGATTAGATGTTAGTTGTTTTGGTTGACTGATGTAGCTTCTGGCTATAACTTTTTTTTTTTTTGAGGCTCACCGAAACAATTTTAGTCAATACTACTAGGCATTCAGGCACAAAAATCAAACAGGTCACATACAAGACTAACAATGAAGCTTTATAATATCTTCTCTAGTAGAACTATGCATATGTATATCAAGATGGAGAATCAGGGACACAGGAGGATATATACGTGTGTGTGTATGTGTACAATGTATAATGTATGTATATATCTTTAAATAGATATCTGTGTGTGTGTTTGTGTTTCTGTGTGTGTGTGTGTGTGTGTGTGTGTGTGTGTATCCTTCAATTAATTATTGTATCTTTCTACATTGGTCAGGACATGATTTGAAATGGAGAAAAAAGTTTCTTGACTTTGGTTTTTGTCTACACTAATCCAGATTTGAGATCTGAACCTTATTTATCTGCCTCCTTTAACAGAGGTTTTATAAAAAAGTCTTTTAGGATCCTAATAACTCAATGGTCAGGCTTCCTCTTCTCCCTATATCCATCTTCTTTCCTTTCAGTTCTATGATGACTCCATGGGTCCTACCTCCACCAGCCGAGATAACAGCTCAACCAAAACTTTTTTACTCCATGCAATTTTTGTCAATGTCTTCATGTAAATCCTTAATGAATTTGCTGGTTTTCTTAATATTCTTTGGACTGTTCTTCCTATCCCCAGGGAGAAAAATAGTCCTTGATCTCACCAATTATCCCCAAGTGTTTCAATTAGGAATCTATCAATCCAAGAATGTTTTTATTAAAAACCTGATATGGGGCAGACAATATTTTGTGAATTATGGTGCAAAGGTGGAAGTGAAACAGTCCTTGCCCTCAAAGTGCTGACATTCTCTGGAATGAGACAACCCTTGCACAAAATGTATAGAAAATAAATGAAAGGTAATTGGGGTGTAAAAAGCAAGCATTCACAGCTGAGGGGATTAGGAGAATTTTCATGTAGAATTTAGTGCTCTAACAGAGTTCTGAAGGAGACAAGAAATTCTAAGAGGAAGTGATGAGGAAGGTATGCAGCCCACACACAAAGGCACAAGGTCAGGGAATGGAGTGTTTTGTGTAAAGGGCAACAAGAAGTCTAGTTTAGCAAGATAGTACAATTCAGGAAGGAAAGTCATATAATAGGTTGAGAAGCTAACCTGTGACCATATTTTGAAGGACTTTAGAAACCAAAACAGTGTTTGCTAAAGAAATATTTGTCTAGATAAAGATGAGGATAGGGGCTGGCAAGGCCTATGATTTCACTGGTAGAAAATTTTTTCACAGAAAGGAAAATTCTTCAATTATAGCAGGTTGGTTGTTTCTCTGAAATGTATAATCTAAGGGGATTGTCTAGGCCACCTAGATTTTTCCAAGGACACACAGTCATTATATGTTGAAGGTAGGACTTGATTCTATGTCTTTCTGAATCCAAGGACAGTGTTCTAGCCAATAGGTGAAACTGTCCCTCAGAAAAAGACATATTTCTCTAGAAGCAGGATGCCAAAATTGTTCATTGAGGGTCAGTTCTGTTAAGCCTCTATACTGATTTAGTTTTAATCCTTTAATTTTCCAGAATATCAGTGCCTCCAGAACAAATTATTTAATCTACAGATTTTGTGCTTTGATCCTACACCATAGGACAAGACAGGAAAGGCAAAAGATGAAAGGCATATAAAAACAGTGCTTTACATCTGTTTAATTCTTTAGAGTTACAATGTGCTTCAGGATGCATTATTCCCTCTCAATAAGACATAGGGGAGGGAGGGAAAGTATTTACCTCCATTTTATAGATAAGGAAACTGTGGCTCACTACGATTGAGTTGATCCTCCCAGGATCACAGGACTATACTAATAAGTCGTACAGAGTTCATATGTCAAGAGAGGAGCTCTTCTGACTGCAATACCAACTGAATGTCAACTTTAAATAAACTCCTTTCTTGACAAACTTAACACACAGCTGAGAGGAGTTTTGCTGTTTGATATCTGAGGATATTGACATTAGTTTTTGATTCCAAGTTCCAAGAGAGAGCCAATGAAAGCCATACACCTTTGTGGAGTGCTTTACGGTTTATAAAGCAGTCTCTTCACAAGAACTCTGGCGTTGGAGGGCACAAGTATTATTATGTCTTTTTCTTTTTTAACAAATGAAGAAACCAAGGCTCAGAGAATTTAAGTAACTTGGTGAGAATGACACAATTTTCAAATGTCAAACCAGTCAGATTTGAACCAAGTCTTCTAATGCTAAGCTTAGTATACTTTCCGGGACAATATCTTACCTTCCATGGCAAAAAAAAAAAAAAAGTATGCATATGCTATTTTCTTTGTGTAGGCTCTTACGTAGTACCTTGTTCATACCCATTAAATAATTTTCAAATAATAGTAATGATGATGATGATGATACAGAAGCATTCCTGTCTTTTATTGAAATGGTAAGGGATAGCTGATCTTTCCCACCTTTCATAAAATTCCTAATGGTTTTCAGAATGGAATGCTTAACCTCAACTGGTTCTAGTGATTTAGTTTAAAAGGAGTAGGGGTTCTTCATAGCAAAGAAATCCCTACAACTCATAGTGGGCACCACTGTAGTAGAAGAAATACTGGAGTTAGAGTCATAGGACCTGGAGTCAAATACCATTGCTGCTATTTAATGTCTGTATCACATGGGCAAGCAACTGTACTAGGCAGCATTTTCTTCATCTATAGAAAGCAGAGTTCTAATGAGTGCCCACTGAAGTCCCCTTCAGAACTAAATCCTATAATCCTATGATCTCATAACTAAATCCTTCATTTTCCTCTCTTCCATAAATATACTTTGAGGACAATGAATGATACTTCAATTTTATGTGGGGGGGGGGGAAGAGGAGGAAGAGGCTAAAGGTTGTGTTTAGCTTCCTAGAGGAGCTGAAGATTGAAAATATCAGGACATGTTTAGTTTCAGCTTCTTTTTTTGTTGAATTAAATTTACCAAAGAAACTGATAGAAATCATCAGTCCCAGCCTGGTGATTAATGGAACTTTCTACTAGATCATGCAATCTTTGGTGGAATGTATCTCAGCTTTAGAATTCCAGTCACTAATTTCTTATTCTATTCCATGTCTTTATAATAAAGGTGTATCTCACCATAATTAGATCTTATTTGCAATATAGGACTAAATGTAAGAAAGAATTGGTGGTTTGAAATTGTATTTAAAATTAAATGCTTTGTCTTTTCAGATAAAAAAAAGGGAGGCTGTAAAATTATTGTCCGAAATTGTATTTAAAATTAAATGCTTTGTCTTTTCAGATAAAAAAAGGGAGGCTGTAAAATTATTGTCTGAAAGTACACTAAATTAAGATAGGTTCCACCCCATAAGTTAGGGGGGTTTCTTTAAGAGGACAGCTACATAACACAACAATATAATTTTCCTTCTTCCAGCTATTTTCCTATAATTTAAGATTGGAGAAAAATACAAGGAAGCATACCGCTATGTTAGATGCCATTTGTTAAAAATTTCAATAAAGCTTCAATAAAAAAGACCCCCTGACTACAAGTGTTATTAAAAGAAATAGGATTTAAACCCTATTGAGTTTCCAGGCTATGCAGATTTATCAAACAACTCAATTCTGAGAGCAGTTAAAGACCTCCTAGGAATCAGAAATAAAGCAAAAGACCAAAAAATATAATGGGAATGTCAGCAGAGTAGGATGTAAATACAAAGTTGTAATAACTTCAAATATTTCACATAGAAACATCAACAGATAAGAATAAGAATCCACTCCAACATCTGAGTACATGTTATAGTACAAATATATTTAAAGCTCTTAGTTAATATTCAACTTCAAAATAGGTGTCACTGGTTATGTAGTAGAGAATGTACCAGGTTGGAGTCAGGAAACCTAGTTCAAGCATTGGGTTTAACACCTATCTGTTGTTTAACTTTAAATTTACACAGAACCTGTTCCCTTATCTGTAAAATCAAGGTGATGATAATACTTTCATTAGCTGCCTCATATGGCTCTTCTGAAGAAAGAGCTCTTTAAAATCCTGTTCCAACCCCACCTACCCTAAAAAGGGTCAATAAAATTAATTGAAACAATTAATAACTTGAGCAAATTTGCTCCATATAAAATAAATCCACATAAATCATCAGCATTTCTATATTTTTCCAACAAAACCCAGCAGGAAGAGATAGAAAAAGAAATTATTCAAAATAATTCAACAATGTATAAAATACTTGGGAGACTATCATTCAAGACAAACGCAGTCTCCCTACCCTTCAAATTTGTAATAGGGAAGTTGTTTGATTTTCTACCAGAGGGACTGGTTTGCTTAGGAGATACAAGGGAGGTAGCAATGCATTATTATTTTTTTTTTTAACATGTACCCACCACCTTGAATAGCACTACACAAACTTAATTAGTGTTTTGGGGTACCGGGTTTCCTGGGTCCTTCCTTTCATAGTGTCATCCGATGAGGGTCACGATCTAGAAAGACAGAATTAAATGCCACTTTTATAGTATTTCTGCCTTTGGCCATGCACTTATGAAACTTATAAATGATTTGTGATGATGCTCCCTGTTAGAAAAAGAAAGCTCCCTCACAATGGACTAGAGGTTGGGATTCCAACCTTGCACTAAAAAAGGTCACCCTCTTCTGTGTGATGCCCAGAGCAGTTACTCTCCTTAATGCCAGAAAAAAGGGACTTAAGACAATGCAAAGGAAAGAGTCAACCTCAGGTGTTTATGAGAAATAAAATTAGATCAGTCCAATGCAGTCTTTAACAGACGAAAGAACACACTTGGAAATGAGTCCTAGTCACACTCAGCAGAACAGGTGGGAAGGGGTGGGGAGGGGAGGGGCAGGAACCTGCAGTTCATCCTTGCCTGTATTTTTTTTTTTCATCAGTGTTCCAGTCACTTGAGAAAGCAAGCACCCAGGATTAAAAAAAAAGTCTTCTATCTTGCTGCTTGCCCCTTCAATTGTCACTTCTATAGGCTCCTCAGATGTGGTAGTTTGAGGAGGGGACTGCTGATGTCACTGTTACAGGCATGCTGCTATTATCTCTCTTCCTCCCTTCCTCTATCCCTCTCTCCCTCCCCCCCCTCAGAGATCTCTCTCTCTCTCTCTCTCTCTCTCTCTCTCTCTCTCTCTCTCTCTCTCTCTCTCCCTCTCCTTCCTTCTGTCTCTCACTCTCCCTCTTCCCCATTTTTTCCCTTCTTCTCTTCCCTCCTCTGGGAGTGAAATGAGAGGATGAGAGGGATACAGAGAGAGACAGGGGAAAAATGGAGAAGTACAGAGAGAAAGAGGCAGAGGGAAAGACACACACACGCACACACGCACACAGAGGCAGAGGGAGAGAGAGAGAGAGAGAGAGAGAGAGGAACAGAGAGAGACAGAGAAACAGAGAGAGACAGAGAGACAGAGAAACACAGACAGAACCAGGACATGGAGAGAAAGAGACAGAGAGACAAAGACACAGTGGCACAAAGAAGGACAGAGACAAAGAAGAAAAGCTATTCTTAAAGTTCCACCATAGCAGAAAAGTTATACCCTTCCAATTCTAAGCCAACACAAGCTTCTTTTCTTCTGGGATTTGGAAGAACCATGACTTCTCACATCTTGTAAGAAGGTAAGAAAGCATTTTGTTGTTATAAGCAAGATGAATTTCTGATAAAAAACCTCTGTTCATACTCCCCAGTTTTGTATAGGTTACAAAATAATTCCTGAGATATTCATTATCCATCCATCTAGTCACACATCCATCTATCTAGCCACACATCCATCCATCCATCCATCCAACGAAGTGAGTAGGGACAGAATAATGAAAAACATGTTGGACTTGGTGTCAGGAAGCCCAAGTTAGATTTTCTGATACATATGGGCAGTGTGACCATGGCCAACACCCTAAACTGCTCTGAGTCTAGAATTCCTAAAATGGGGTCAATGATTACATATGCTGTTGGGCAGAAAGTACTTTGTAAGTCTTTACGTGTTACATAAATGCGACACAATTGTTAACTGATTACTACATGCTGTTGTTTTTTGTCCTTCACTCTGAAGAGGACTAATAACATCATGGGGTAATGTCTTTACTTGTGGGTGAATTGCATTTAAGTGAGGCAGAGCTGCAAAGAGGTGTCAGCTTCACTCCCTCTTCCAGAGGCATTGAAGTTCAGTGGCAAGACAAAAATCAAAATGACTAGCAATGGCCCAGGCTGCAATGGATGACCTTGGTGTTCTCAATATTTGACCAAGTCCTAAGTGTTCCACAGCACCTGCTTCAGCCTTCATGGTAAGTGGAACAAATTGTTCTCTTCTGCCCCTTTTACCAAGGGCAGTCTTGATGTGCTTGGGGTAGACATTCCCCTAAAGAACCGATAGGTTTAAAGCCCATTGGTTACCCTTAACCTGGTTTGGTCCTCTGCCCCAACAGTTTAATGGAGTGTGGCCACTGCACATGCTACAGTTCTTGGAGTCTTCTACATCCTACATCCTGAGAGAAATGCAAAAATGATTAAGACAAGGGCCTGCCCTCAAGAGTCTTACATATATCTAGTTCAACATCACTGTGAGAAGATTGTTGGTGTTTATTATACAAGTTATTTTCAGGTAGTTTAGAAATCAAAAAGCCTTTCTGTTACAAAGATGAAGATAAGGAGGCCTAGTTTGGCAGAATGCTAAAGAGCAAAATGGGAGGCTATTTTTCCAACCAAGAAAATATTTCTGATTATATTTGTATGCATTTTACAGCTTCATAGCATGTTAAAGCTGGAAGGAACCCCAGAGATCATCTAAGGTCTTGCATTTGAAGAAATGAAAACTGAGAGAGGTTAAGTCACTTAGCTAGAGTTGTAATGCAAATTAGTGGCTGTGCCAGGACAGGAAACAAGGTCCCTGATCTCCCACCACTCTTGTATAGCCACTGAATCACACTGTCTCCCTTTATAGAAAAAAAAAAAACCAACACTATTAAAATCAGACTTTGGAGCTGCCGGTTATAAACATGCAAAATTGCTATGAGGCAGTGAGAAATCATTTCTGATTAAAGACTATTTGGCGATAGTGTCAGTCAATTCCTCTTCTACATATGAGCCTTTCAATTTCTTTTTGAATCTCTTTTCTTCTTTTCTATAATCGAATCTTCCCTTCTAAAACTATTCTTATGTTCCTAATAGAACTTCCTTTAGAAAAGAGTCAATAAAGAAGAAAACAGCTCCCTAAAAAGATGGCTGTAAAACTCAATGGTTTCAATGTATACTTTATGTATTTATTATAACAATAACAGTGATGATCCTAATAACTGGACTCAAAAGAACTTGACCTCAATAAATATAGAAACCTAGTCTGTAGAAATTGTAATTGAACGGGAATTGAATGCTGCAGAAAGAAGAAATCATAGGCTCGAAAACTGCAAGAGGAGGAAGGAATGTTTGAAATCTTCTAGTTCAAGTCTCTCATTTTACAGAAAATGGAACTATGGAAATGGAATTTGAATCCAGGCCTTGTGATTCCAAGGACTAGAGGATATTGGCTTAATTATATACCTTAAAGAGTAGGTAATGGTGTCATACTAATCCATGAAGATGGGATTTTAAAAATTGAGATGAATCGGATAAGCCAAGAGAAACAGAATTTAGTGCTTCTACTAATTAAGGACAGCCTGATTAATTATTTGATTATTTCTATGCTCATTTAATCACTTTATGATAAGCATCTAGCTCTTAGAGCAAATGCTTGTACTCAATCAAATGACATTTATTATTTGTAGTGATGCTGGGCAGTGCAAGTGGCCTGCAAGTCACCTCAGGCCTGGGTCTGCATTTTAACTATATTTCCAGTATGATTTATTTTCAAGTGGGTTTGTCTGCAATCTTATTGTGTTTTAGCAATCTGCCAGTCTCCATTGAGAGCTGATTGGGGCAGGGGACCTCGGTTACCTGCTGTCAGGAAAGAGTACATAGAAGCTGTAGGCATGATTAAGGTACAGATTCAAATTTCTTTCTTTAGAAATAGCTTGTGAATTCTTTCCATAGTGCTTTAAGGTTGGTGAAGTATCCATTTCCCCTCCTACAATAACACTGAGAAGTAAATAATGGCAGAAATATTATCCCCATTTTACAGATGAGTAAACTGAGATGCATAAGGTTAAATGACTAGTTGAGAGTCACACAGTAGAAAATGTCACAGCTAGAACCTGAATAAAAGTAACTTCTGATGCCAATTCTGGTGATTTTTTCCCATTGTATGGCAATTCAATTAATAAACATTTATTAAATTATATTCTAAGTGCAAAAACAAACAAAACCTGAAAAATCCTCATACTCAAAGAATTTATATTATATATGTATATATGTAGAATAAATTTGTAGAGAGTAAATTAAAAAGCAAATTCAAGGTAGATAAAATACAAGTAAGTAGGGAAAGAATACAGCAGAATTTTGAGAAGTCAGGAAGGCTTTATGTCCAAGGAGATGCTTCAGTTGAATACTGAGGAAGTGAGGAATTCTAGGAGATAGAGGAGAAGAGAGACATCTTACCAGGGCATGTGGCACCTGGGGGCAACCAAAACAAAGGCATAGAGAGGGGAAATAGAGTGAATTGTGAAAGGGACAGAGAAAAAAATCATCAAAAAATGTTTTCTGTATTTACTTTTTCTTTTGTCTAGCCTTTGTAGTTAAAAAACTAATTATGAGAGCATTCACAAATTTAGAAAATCTGAGCTGGGATCAGAGGTGAATTCTTTAAATATACACCCTAGTAATTCTCATTCTCAAATAGACTCCACTCATTCTTCCCACTAATATGTTCCCCATTTCTCACCACTTAATCTACTTTCTCACCCTATTTTCAAGTTTCCTATAATCACCTATGATGACCACACACCCTCCAGTCTCTGTATGGAATGACACCCCTATTTTCATTGTCAGGACTTCAACCCTAAGCAGTTTAAACGAGAGGGTGGGAGGACCCAGTAATTTCTTCACCCCTTTAGACTTCAAGTTCCTGTAGCAGACTGGTGGCCCAGTGGAAGGATTAGATCTGGAGTGAGAAGACCCAAGTTCAACTCTGGCCTCAGACACTTACTAGCTGTGTAACCTTGGGCAAATCACTAAACCTCTGCCTCAACCGTAAAATGATGATAATAATAACATCTACTTTCCAGGATTGTTGTGAGAAAAAGCTCTTAGTCCCATCCCTGGCACATAGTTGGTCCCTAATACATACTTGTTTCCTTATTATTTTATCACATTAGTCATTTATTATATTATTTCTGTATTATTAAAGCATTAATAAGTGATTCTTCTGACATTTTAGGATGTTACCCAGACTGATTCTTTTGTGAAGTCAAAGCAGAACATCTTTTGCCTTCATTCTCACCTAACTTTTAATGACTGAATGGGTGTTGCCTCAAACAGCCTGATTCTGGAGAAAGACCTTAGCTTAAAGGCCAGCGTCTCCCACTGCATCCCAGGTCATCACTAGTCATTCTGACCTGTGTCTTGCCACTGGATTCCCATGACTTTGGAGGAGAAAGAGAGAGAGAGAGAGGCTGATGACTTTGTACAGCCCTGACTTACTCAAGTTCAATTGACATGTAAGTCAAGACATCACCCTCCTGACGTCATTGGTCATCTTCAAGAACGAAGAATGAACAGCAGCAATAAACAAGGATTATACCAGTTAGCTTTTCTTTGCCTTGGTTTTATTGTGAACCGTTATGAGATATATTTATTCGTTATCCTGTTCCATTAACAGAAGAGAATCTATATGAATCGATATCCCTGCTGTGCCTGAAAAAAAGATCATTATTTTAAGTGTAGCCATTTGTTGAATCACCAGTTAGACCTAGGGCAGAATTTCCAAAAAATGGAGATTTATGAATATTTCAGGGAATAGCAAAACAGACTTACTCTATTGAGCTCTGAAACAAGATAGATTTCTTATCTAGAATTGTGCAACCTGTCTAAAGATACGGGGATAAACCTGATCTCTCAATTTTTTTTGGTGTTTGTTTTGTTTTTGTTGTTGTTTGTAAGACTAGTTTCCCTCTGGGAAGATTGTAGAGCTACGGAGTGGTAGAAAGTAGAATAAAACAGAATTGGAATTCCCTGGTTTCCTTCAAATCCCAGTTAAAACCTCATATTCTCCTGGAAGCTTTTATCTGATTCCCCCTTATATAGTCTTGCTGAGACTACCCCAAATTGATTATAGCATGTTTGTACATAGTTGTTTGCAATTTTGTATCACTATTAGACTATGAACTCCTTGAGGACAGATTTTGCCCTTTGCTTTTCTTTGTAGCCCTAGAGCTTAGCATGGGGCCTGACACATAGTGTTATTGTCATTTAATCATTTTTCAGTCTTGTCTGATCCCCATTTGGGATTTTTTTGCCAAATATACTGGAGTTGTTTTCCATTTCCTTCTTCAGTTCATTTGACAGATGAGGAAACTGAAGAAAACAGGGATAAGGGATTTGCTCAGGGTAACTCAGCTAGTAAGTACTTGATGAATTTAGGAAAAAGAGACTTCCTGACTACAGACCCAGGACTCTATCCACTGTGCCACCTAGCTATCCTTCTGATACAGTGGATACAGTGGGCTTGGAACCAGGAAGACCTATTTTTCTGAGTTCAAATATGGCCTCAAACTAATTGTGTCACCCTCAGCAAGTATTTGCCTCAGTTTCCTCATCTGTAAAATGAGCTGGAAAAGGAAATGGCAAACTACTCCAATAACTTTGCCAAAGAAAACCCCTAGTGGGGTCACAAAGAGCCAGACATGACTGAAACAACTCAACAACAACAATACATGTTTATCGACTGACTGATCCTAGAAGTAAATGATGATCCAAATGTCAATGGAGAAATGTAAAAAGATGAGTAGCCTACAAGGAGCTATCAAGAATTATGCTGAAGTACTGAAATGTTTAATTAGGAAAAAAAAATGAGGGTCATGTGATAAGAAAGAGGGACAAGGTAACACAGTACAGAGAGTGTTGAACTTGGAGTCAGGAAGTTCTGAGTTCAAATTCAGGCTCATTGCATTTTAACTGTGTGAACCTGGGCAAGTCACTTCCACTCTCTTAGCCTCTGCTTTCTTCTATGTAAAGTGGAGATGATAATAGCAATTGTGGTTATTGAGAGGATCAAATGAGGTAATATATGTAATCCACTTTTCAAATCTTAAAGCACTATACTCTACTCTAACCCCTAAGATTAATGACAAGGGGAAAAGATGAAGGCCCCAAGCACAGCAAGTAGATCTCCTTGAATGAATATGTGGGAGGAGATGGACCAGAGTGATGCACTATGTTCAGGTTAGGATGCATGGTTCCTTGTGTGGTTGGAGGGAGATCCAGGGTGATGAAATAACAGGTCTACTGGGATACCTTAGCAAACCCTGTCTAAAGGATATTGCTATACCTCTACATTTAGCTTTGAAATGTAAAAAGTATTCCCTCTTGCATTATATGTTGGAGGATGGTAGTAAATCATTACCTCAATTGGGGTAATGCATGTTAAGCAGTTTGCTAACCTTAAAGTGCTATATAAATGTTAGCTATGTAAATGTCAGCTCTTACTGCTCCAATGGGTCTGTGACAAGAAGCAAAGTATTGCCCTCAAAAGAGTGTTTGCTTTGGAGGTGGACAAATCAGGCTCAAAATTTGCACCTATGATTCCTTGAGCTAGCAAATTCACCTCTCTAAGCCTCAGCTTCTACATCTCTAAAATGAGATTTTGCCTAGATGATCTCAGAGTTTCCTCTCACTTCCAAATCTGTGATCCTATGATCTCATCCATATTGTTACTCTCTCCAATGATATTATTCATGAAATAGTTATTAATATTGTTACAAATTTCAGCATCATTCACAAGCATGGATTGAAAACTTCAGTGCTATTATGGAGCCAACTCTGACTCCCTTCCCTAGCAATAACTAACCGGGACTACTATGTCAGTAGATGGTGAGTTATGCCAGCAGAGAGCAGGGTTCAAGGCATAAATAAGACAGATGACTTGCTCCTTGGTATAGTTAGCCTGAGGTGGGGAATTAATTTTCCTCTTTGCAGAAAGCCACAAGTCTCCTCTAGTCCAAAAAGATTACCTGGTTCTGAGCCACTCACCTAATGGGTTGGTATTCAATAAGTGTACATCAAAGAAGATGACAAGCAAATCCATCACAATCCCTGGGGACAAGTAAAAGAGGTAGCTGCACTCCAGCTTAGTCACTCTCTTGGGATCTTCCCTCGAGTTCTAGGGAAGCAGTGACTTTATCCTCAATTGCAATGAACTTTGGCTGGCGCAGCTTTCCCATGACTTGGCAGTTTACCTCAAGAATTCTTTCAATAAAAGGGAATTCCCTCAGGAAATCTTTAATAACAGGATAGAGACACCTATCTGTCCAAAATGATTAGGTGCCGCCTTTCCTGCAAATCAGAGAGCCAAACTAGATGCCCTCTTGTAGTCCCTTGAGTCAGGAAAGTCTCTGTCTTTAAAGCAAGGGATAAAGATACTGTTCTAGAAGCCATTATTCCGGATGGTCCCTGATGTCGGCATCCAGAGTCATTTTGTGCAGCCCATTTAAACACCCAAATTGGGTATTAGGATGTACATGAACTGCTAAGTAGACATGTAATGAATCCCTTCCCCCTATTTAACTCTCTCAATGTAACACAGATTAGGTAATTTAAAGCTTTATGATCCTTTACAAAAGTGATACAAGAGGCTTTGCACTCCCCAATTTAAACTAAGGTCAGAAGTGATCTTCTTACATTCTTCTCTATAATTCATACATGCTAAGATTCTCCTTCCCCCTTTCACATTTCCCTTCTGTCTCACCTTCTCAATAGCTATTCTCACAGCCCACTCTCTTCCTCAGTTAATGCATATGTGTTCACATATTGTATGTGTGTTGTTGGCAATGGAAGTATTCTGAAGGAAGGAAGTATGTCTATGTCAAATCAGTGAATAAATATTTATTAAGCACCTCCTATGTGTCAGGAACTGTGCTAAGTGATGGGGGTATGGAAAAAAGAAAAGGGAAAAATAATAACTGCCCTTAAGGAGCTTACAGTTTAATGGGAGAGATAATATCCAAAGCACTACTTACAAACAAGATGCATACAGTATTTAATATGTAATACCTATTTTTAATAAAGAACAGTAATAAAATGTGTCTGAAAAGCAGTTGGAAATGCAGGATTGGAGGTCAGCAAAGAGATTAGGGTAGGATAGATAAATGAGAATCATCATCATGAAGATAGTAATTAAATCCATGGGATCTAATGTTAGAGACACTGTACACTCCTTACTTAAGATTTTTCTTTAGGTGGCTCTTGAGAGATGAGTTTTCCCTTACTGCTTTTTCCTAGCTCTTTTTTTTTTTTAAGTATATGCTATAGAAGTTTCTGTATGATGCCTGCATTCTTCCTTATGCATAGAATCCTGGGATCTGACAACCTCAGAGTTCACTTTGCTATAAAAGTACTTCACCAACAATGGAATTCTTTCAAAGAGGAACAGGCCACCTCCAGACTGAGTTCCTCCATTACTTGGAGGTCTTCAAATGGTGACTTGATTAATAGAAAGAAAAAAAAATGTCAGGTATGGGAACCAGGTTGGCTAGCAAGAAAGACGAGTTCAGTTGGAGACATATTGAGTTTGAAGTGACTATGGGCCATTCATCCCAATGGAAATGTCCATAGAGCAGTTGGAGATATGGATCGGAATCCTAGGAGAAAGTTCAGAGATGGAGAATTAGATTTGGGAGCCATCTACATAGAGCTGAAGGCTGCAACCATGAGAATTCATGGCTTCTCTCACCATTAATCACATGCATTCTTGGCTCCAAATGGCATCAGCAGTTGCCTCCAGTTTGTTACTTATAATACTCTGACAAATCCAGAATGTTCTGTGACAGATAATCTGTACTTACAAAATTCTATATCTTTTGCAAATAAATATCCATGTGTTTTTGCTTTTTCATTTTCTTCCTAATGTACCAAGAGACAAACAGCAAGTTATAGAACATATGAAGTTTGCTCTTCCTTGGAATTTCTTTGCAGCACTACATGCTATATCCTAGAGATTTTAAACACTGCCCTGTGCCAGTTGGAACTGCATTTGATTATATTGTGTTTTGTTTCTGTTTTCCCAAAACATAGCTAATACAATTAATGAAAAAGACAAGAAAATTGGAGCATTTTTTTGGTTCTTTTTTCCCCTTTGGTTGTAAATGTAAAAAACACTTTAAAAAACATTCTCTATTTCCATCCATCTACCCTCAGGAGGAAGTGTACATTTTTGTTTCTAAGTTACACATTCTCCTTGGCATCCAATTTATTCCCAAAGGGTTTACAACTCAATAAACAGAGTGTTGGCTACGTAAATCACATTCCCAGTCCAAAGTCTAATAGCTCCAGTGTAACATCTTTACAGGTTCTTCCACAACAGTAGAATTCAGTGAAGATCTTTAGAAACTCTGAAGCTTCTCCAGAGTTTCTGGTTGCTGATCAAAGCTAACTGTGACCTTCGATTAGCTTTAAAAGTATTCCCATGAATATTTTTCCATATTTAGCCCCCTTCATTCCTTTGTGAGGCACAAAATGGTTAACTTAGCTGAAACAGAGAATATGTGAAGTATCGGTATTCCCGGGAGAAGAGAGGGCAGAGCCAAGATGGTGGATTAAAGTCAGGGACCTTCCTGAATTCCCCTAAATTTCTCTCTGAATAACTTTAAAACAACAGCTCAAAATGAATTCTGGAGCATCACTATGTTCCAACCCAAGACAACTTAGTCCAGTAGCAACGGTCTGTTTCACTGAGGTGAAGTGGAGCACAATTCAGCACAGGGCAATGTCTGAGCAAGCCAGCAGTGGGCCTTGGGTGGCCACTGAATATATATCAGTGGCAGAAGCTTCCAGAGCTCTCAGTGCACAGACAGTAAGGGGACTGAACAACTTGTGAGAAGATTACAGGAAGCCTTTGCTCCACTGGTAGCAGGACTCTATTGTATTGCTGTAAGTGCAAGCAAGGTGGGATTTTTTTTGTTGTTTTTCTTTCTGGAGTTCATTTTCCCACACTCATGCTAAATTTTAAACATCTGAAGGATCAAACTCCTTTGAACCCTGGTAATTCACAGCTGTGGTGAGTCATGTAGGTTGTGATGTCTTCTGGTTCTGAGCCTATTAGTTGAAAACTATATTTACCGGGTGGTTGGTATTTTATTTTGGGGATCACTCATGGGAAGAATATTTCTTTGTGATTTGGCCAAATGAGACTCTGGGTAGCCATTGTTAAGGAGCCTCCTAGCTTTGAGAACACAGATGTCAGCACTCCCTGATCTGGTGATTAAGGATCTATTGCTTTGTTTAGACAATTGGAGCCCTGTCCATTGGATCTCTGTGCTAATTTCTCTGTTTCTCTGCTTGTATTTTCTCCATGTTCAAGGTACTGACCTTTCTCCTGAACTAGTGAATGACTTACATATGTTTAATCAAAATAAGATTGTTGACCCCTTTAAAACTGTCTTTCCTTTAGAAAAGCTGTATCAGGAAGCACCCTAACATACCCAGGATGGCTACTAGTGATGAGGGAGAGAAGGATTTGTAGGAAATCCTTTGAGGGTTCTTGTCTGAAATGAATTACCAGACTCAAGCAATCTTTTGGCAGAGTTAGAAAAGTTTATTGTTACGCTGACTTTGCAGCAGGCAAGAGAGGTAGGGGGACCTGCAAAAGTGCAGGAACTAGAGATACAGTTTAAAGCCATAAAGCTGTCATTCAGAGATTAATTATGCTAACTAGGTGAGTAAAGGTGGGATTAGGGAGGAGTTTAGGAGTGGTCAGTGCTTAAAGGGACATGTGCTTTTTGTGGTAACTGCACAGGTGTATTGCCCATAATTCACTGGGAGGTAGCCCACAAGGGTCTACCAGGAGGTGTGGTTTTTGCCTTGACATGTCACTAGGTCACTTGTGGTCAGGACTGACTGAGATATGTCCAGTCTGTTACTCATCAAGGTCTCTTTGGATGTTGGAGGGTAGGCTTGATTGTTTGAGGAGGTGCCAAGTTTGGAAGCTAGACTGATTGGGGGCTTCAGGAGGTGCCAAGTTGGGAGGGAGTTATCTCTCTGATAGAGTGTTCAAGGATTTTGGGTGCATCTGGCCACTTACAACAAAAGGACTATGCATTTCTCTAAACTAAAGGGTTTGTTTGAATGCTTGGGTGATGTATTCATAGGTTTGGCCAAACAATGAACTGTAAGCTAGGCAGAGTGCTCGCTCAGGGAAAAGACTTTTAGGCTGGAGGAAGTGTGATTTTACAACTTAGCTTATTACAAATTGATGTTACATACATACCAAAACACAAAAATATGATTTTTACAAACTGAGGTTACAGACAAAAGCATTCCAGACCCCATCAATAGCACAGGTTCTTAGATCTGCCTTTCTAAAGGAAAACAACTCAAAATGGATTAACAATCATACTTCAATCAATCAAAAACATAGTATTTACTTAGTTCAAGGGGAAAAGTCAACACCCTGGACTTCAGAGAATACAAACAGAATATAAGCAGAAGTTACAAGTAGACAAAGAAAGAGATCAGCATACGGGCTTCCAGCCATCTGACCATTACATCTATACCTAGTTAGTTACCACAGAGGGAAGCACCAACATCTGAGTTTTCAAAGCCAGGGGGCTCAAGGGCTGCCCAGAGTCTCTTCTGGCCAAATCACACAACTCTCTCTAGAGTGAGCCCCAAAGCAAAAACTCACATTAGGGTATATATGGCCTTCTGGATCAGAGAAGGTCACAACCCTCTTGACCCGCTGCCCAATCACAAAGTAGTAAGGTGCGGGTGTTCCTGAAAAACAAGCTTCCTGCCACAGGCTCCATGTGACCAAATTCAGCCCATTAGGGGACAGAGTATATTTTCAAATCAGGGAAGGTTCTCAGAGTCACTTAAGCCTATCAAAGGGCCTAGGGGCAGGGAAGATCTTCAGATTCCCCTAACAGAAGCCAATTGAAGAATCTGTTCTAGCAGGCCATCCTGGGTGTGTTAGGGTGCTTGCTAATACATTTGGCATAGTCAGTAGGATCTGTGCAGACTAAAGGAAAGTATGATGAGATATTACCTTTGGAGTTTGCTCAGGGAAGGACTTTTAGCCATTATGAAGGGGGCCCCAGCTGTGTGAGTCACTCACCAAGGTTTGGAGAGGAGAACTGTGATGGAGAGAAGAGACCTCAGTTTGAGAGAGGAGAGGAGACCTTTGAGAAAAAGAGGAGACCTCTGTACCAACCCTTGTGAGAATACTGGAACACTGCCCTGACAGAAAGGAAGATCATTAGCACCCTTGTGGAGGGTATGGGGTTTAGTGAGACTGGGATAGTTGTCTGTTACTTCCCAATTATTGTATTTTTTGCTGGACCCAAAGCCCAGAACAGAACAGCCCCTCCTCATGTAAGGCTGGGGCAGGACAAGCTGCCTCAGAGTTGGGATGCTGTGGGTCAGAAACAGAAGCTAAGTGCAGGAGCCCCTGGAGTCTGCTTTGCCTGGACCCAGGAAGGAGCAGTGAGAGCTTGGAGGTGAGACATGGAGCAGGAGCAGAGAGCTGCCTGCATCAGGACCCAGGCAAGAGCCAGGAGCTGTTGGCCCACAGGAACTGCAGGAGGAGGAGCCATGGGACTTGGGACTTGGCCCCAGGTCAAGATGAAAGCTTCACAGCAGGGCAGGAATAGCTAGCATGCTTTCCTGTTACATTCCCCTGGAATGAGTGGAACCCAGGGGGTGTACTAATCTAGGGTGGGATTGGGGAGGATTTTGGCCCCCAGTGACCCACGCTGTTGGCTTTGTCACACAGCCATCCCTCCTTGGAAGATGGAGCAGTGTTAAGACTTGAATTCTTTGATTCATTAGAGCATGAATGTACCTGAGAATGCCTGGACTTTACTTGGACACTTGGTTTTGAATTGAGAGATTGTAACCTACTTGACCTAGGGGTAGAGTGTGTGGTTTTCTGTTGCCCCTGAATCCTGTGTTGTTCTAGGGAAGACCCTGGCCTGGAATCCCCTGATTGTATAAATAAGTGTTTTGGAATGTTATATATTTTGTGTTTGTTTAAGGCCAGTGGCCACCCTGGTAATAAGTTGTTATATATTTTGCATATGTGAAGCTCATAATGTGTTTATTTTATGGGAATTATGTTGATCTGATATAGATGTTAATGCCCACCCAGATTCAAGTTACCCCAAAAGTTCCATCAGCCTATGTAATGAACATGCAAGATCTTGGGGCCAAATGTAGGGTTAATGGAATATGAAGATCTTCCATGTCCATTAATAGACATGTGGCCATATGTGTCCCCCTTTTCCCTTAGAACAGGAGCCTCTATTCCCAGGTCAAAAGGTTACACAGGTATTTCAATCGCAGATATCTTGTTGCTTTGAACTTTGGCCCAGTTCACAGCTGTGACACATCCTGAGTCACAAAAAGTTCGTATTCAGGGAGATTTATATTGCTTTGGGGGAAAAATTTGCTTAGGGGAAACTTGCTCATAGGAAGGCTTACTTCAGGAAGGCTTTCACAGCTTTTGGTACTGAACCAATTAGGCACTGAGTCATGTGGGTAGTGATGCCTTCTAGCTCTGAGCCTATTAGTTGAAAACCATACGTATTGAGAAGTTGGTATTTTACTTTGGGGCTCACTCATGGAAAGATGCTTCTTTGTTATTGGCCAGATGATACTCTGGGTAGCCATTATTAAGGCCCTATGCCAACTTTTGCCAGCCCAGATGATGGTGTTCCCTGGCCCAGTGATTATGTATCTATTACTTTGTTTAGACAGTTGGAGCCCCATCTATTGGATTCTTTCTTGGATACTCACTTCTTTCTACTTATCTGTAATTAAAGTAAGATTGTTGACCCCCTTTGAAGCTGTCTTTCCTTTAGAAAAGCAGATCAAAGAACTGTGCTAGTAGCCCTTCTGTGTGCTGGTATTACTGGTCTTACACCTCCACAGCAACTGCAAGTATCATCAATGATACAATTGTCCATTTGCAGTTTCAGGGCAAGGACAGACACTAGCACACCAGAGCTTGTGGCAGGAAGGAAGCAAGAATCTTGCTCACAATTCCAGGGTAGAAAAGATTTCTTGTGGTAGCTCACAGATCAGAATAAAGTTCAAGAGAGTAGATAATACCATTGAATATATAAGAGATCCTGATGACGAGTTCAAGCTCATTGAAGACATATATCAGCTGGGGCTAGTGTCTGCAGAGTGACCTTGGTGGTACTTATTTGCCCTCAGGATGTCCTAGAGGCCATTCCAAATCCTATCATCCAGTAGTAGGATGGATAGCCCTAAGCTGCATCCAGATACACCTGGTGGCTTCTCAACAGTTCTGTTGAACAGTTCATATGTCTCTTCTCTCCCAGCTGGCAAGTTGAAGTTCAGTGAAGGTCACTGAATCCTTTCAGAAAAGCTATCTTACCCAATAAGGAAACAGGAAATAATAGAAAGAGGGGTAATAAAAGGGATAAAAGACTAAGGAAGGTAGTGATCAGAAGCAGACTTTTGAGGAAGAACAGGATAAAAAAAGAAAGGATAAACAGAAGACAAAAGGATAGAGGGAAACAGTAGTCATAACTGTCAATGTGAATGAGGTCACACAAGAAACAGAAACAGATAGCAGACTGAATTTGAAACTAGAATCTAACAATATGTTTTTAAAAAGAAACACACTTGAATCAGAAAGACACATAAAAAGTGTAAAAAAAACTGGGGGACAAGGACCTGGAGTAGTATTATGCTTCAGTTCAACTAAAAAGAGCAGGGATAGCAATCATGATCTCAGACAAAGTTAAAGCAAAAATAGACCTAATTAAAAGAGAAGCAGAGAAACTACATTTTTTTTTCTAAAAGGTACCATAGACAAAGAAGTGCTATCAGAATTTTTATAGAAACTTTCTCTGATAAAGGCACCATTTCTCAAATACACGGGGAACTGAATCGAATTTACAAAAACAAAAGCCATTCTTCAGTTGATAAATGGTTGAAAGATATGAATAGGCAGTTTTCAGAAGAAATCAAATCTGCCTATATTCATATTAAAATATTTCATGTCCCTATTGATTAAAGAAAGGCAACTTAAAACAATTCTGGGATATACCTCACATATATCAGAAATTACAAATGCTGGAGGGGATGGGAGGAAATAGGTACACTAATGGACTGTTGCTATATTTGTGAACTTGTTTGACCATTCTGGAGAACAATACAGAACTCTGGCCAAAGAGCTATAACACTGTGCATACTCTTTGACCCAGCAATAACACTACTACGTCTATATGCCAAAGAGATCAGACAAAAAGGGAAAGAGCCTATATGTACAAAAATATTTATAAAAACTCTTTTATTGGTGGCAAAGAATCAGAAATTGAGCAGATACCCACCAATTAGGCAATGGCTGAACAAGGTGTAGTGTATGATTGTGATGGAGCATCGTTGTGCTGTAAGAAATGACAGGGGAGATGGTTTCAGAAAAATGTGGAAAGACCTATATGAACAAATGCAAAATGAAATGAGCAGAACCATAGCAGTAACAGCAATATCATAATGATGATCAACCATGAAAGACTTGGCTACTCCTATCGATACAATGATGCAAGGCAGTTCCAAAGGTCTCATGATGAAAAATGCTATCCAGCTCTAGAGAGAGAACTGACAAATTCTCAGTCAAATTAGTGTAATTTTCTCACTTTTTTTTTCTTACTTTTGGGGGATGGAAATAGGTTTGCATCACTTCACATGTATAATTTTATCATATTGCTTGCCTTTTCAGTGGATGAATAAAGGGTTGGAGGGAAGAAAAGAATTTGAAACTCAAAATTTTTTTTTAAAAGTTAAAAACAAATAATAATTAAAAATAATTTAAATAATTTAAAATAATTAAAAATACTTCCATCTGGAAAGATATGCTACAATCAGATTGTGAAGAGCCAAACAAAGAAGTTTTTATTTGACCCTAGAGGTAACAGGGAGACACCAGGGCTTTTTGATCAGTGAAAACATGGTGATACCTATACTTTAGGAGTAATAGTTTGGTACTTATGTCGAAGATGGATTCAATAAGGGAGACATTAGGGGACTTCTTTGAACATAGTAAGTACTTAATAAATGCTTAGAGAGTTGAATTTTTGGCTGCAGGAAAATAATGACATCTATGAGTTTGAATTTCATCATCTGTATAAAGAGGACAATAATACCTATTGTATATAACTCACCAGGTTGTTTGAGGATCACATAAGATAATACATGTAAATTGATTGGCAAACTTTAAAATTATAATTTTGTCTGATAACTGACAGGAGAAACAGACAATAAAAGGTAACTTTAATAACCGTTTATGGAGGCAGAGAAGCTTGCACCTGATTAGAACTTTTTAAAGGTGTATTCTTCCTTCTTCTCATGATGACTCCTCTATATTCTAGTTTAACATCTGGTTTCTTTCTTCATCGTATGGGTGAAGCTACACTTCTCCCAAACCTATGAATCAATGAAACAACATGGTTTTATTTTATTTTTTTTTGTTTTTCTTTTTTTTTTAATTTTATTTTAGTTTGCATCATTCATTTCCACAAGATTTTGAGTTACATATTTTCTCCCCTTCTTTCCCCTACCTACCAACCCAAAACAGTCATGCCAGTGTGTCCCCCCTCCCCCAGTCTATTCTCTCCTATGTCACTTTTCGGTAGGGCAGGATGGATCTCCCAACCACAGTGCCTTGTGTATCTCAAGTTCCAGTTGGATGAAGTCAATAATAATAATAATAATAATTGCATATATATAGATATAGATATAGATATAGATTTATAACATTTGGTTATGGAACTTTAGGTTCTAGATTCTTTCTCTTCCTCCCT
>CM053591.1:127901520-127934670 GCA_028646515.1 Pseudochirops corinnae
TTTCTGGTTTGGGGACTCAGTTTTCTGGTATTTAAATGAATGCTCTAGCTATATTTCTTGTGTAGAGACCCTGTTATATTTTGTGATTAATAACCATATCAGCATACTTATAGTTACTGTAGGCATTGTGAATGCTGCATTGCTGATACAAAAGTAAGTGATTTGTCATTATTTACTATGCAATATAAATATTATGTATTGATATCAATATCCTGTGATTATGCAAATGAAGAACATTCTGTTTTACTGAAACAATTCCTCTTCTGTCATCTTCTCAGTATGTTGTATCCCTATATTAGCATTTATACTTTTCTCTCTTGCCTCAGAATAAGATGTATTCCTCTCCAAGACTTACCTCTATACCAGGACCCTTGATCTCCTCTCTTCCCATCTTTTCAAGACCCTACTTCATAAATTACCACCTTCATGGATAGCTTCTTTCATCTCTCCTCTTCACTTACATTCTACCTTCATATTTTCCTTACTTTGAACAGATCTTTCATTGAACCTGCTATCCTCCCTAATTACCATATTTCCTTCTTTCCTCTTACTGCAAAAGATCCTCATTTCCAAATTTTCTCCTTAATTACCTATGATCTGACTTCCACCTCCACCATATTATTGAGATTGCCTCTTAATTGACAAATACAGTGGCTATTTTTCATTTTTTCGCCCCCTTAACCTTTCTAGAGCATTGTATCCTCTGAACATCTCCCTCCTTCCCATTTTTTCCACCTTGGAATCCTATAACACCATGCTACCCAACTCTCTTTGTGCTTCCCTATCTATATTTTCTCTGAGATAATTCATCCACTCTTTTGGCTTCAATTGTCACTTCAATCAGGATGACAACCAAGCCTCCGTCTCTTAACCTAGCCTCTCATTACAGCTCTTATCTGATACTTCAAACCACCTATGGACTGCCTTCAACAAGTCTACAGCCAAATTTATCATTTTATTCCCTTGATTCTCTCCCCAACCACTTCTACTTAATTTTTTCCTCTTCCATTTTTTTGTACCAGTTATTACTTCTGCATAAAATATTTCTGGACATATGTCTTAGGTCTTGACCTGTTTTTACAAAATAAAGTCATACATCTCTATTCGTCTACTGGATCTTTATACGTGGATGCCCTGACATCACAGCAAATTCAATATTTCAATCTACAAAGGGATTAATTGTTCTCCCTTTCAAATCATCTTCCTTCCTAAATTCCTTATTTCTGTCAGCATGACAAATTTTTTCCTAGATTTGAAATCTTGGCATCATCTTTGACTCATCTTCATCTTTAACACATATCAAGTAAATCACCTGTTGCTTACTCTTGCTACTATCTACCCCTTACGTTCTATTCCCATTTTCATTATTTCAGACTTGGAGTTCTAAAACAGCCTTCTACCTGTACTTCCCCTCTCCATGCTAATCTTTCTCCAATTCACCTTATGCACCACTTCCAGATCAATATTCCTTAAATATATCAATCCCTTTCTGCAAATAATTTTAGTTACTCTCTACTGCCTATCTGAAACTCAGACTCTTCAATCTGATGTTTAAAATTCCCCAAAATATGACTGAAACCTACATTTCTAGTCTTATCTCCCTATTTCCCATCTTGAACTCTTTGATCTAGATAGCTTGATCTCTGATTTTCAACCAAGCATTTCTTAACTTATTTCTGCCATCAAGCACTCAATCATATTAGTACTTTCTCCCAACTCCAATGATAGAATATCATTCTGTCTACCCAGCTGCACTCTACCTGTCCTTTAAGCTTCACCTTAAATGCCATTTCTTTTCTAAAACTCCTCTGCATTAATCACTTCATCGCAGGGACCTTTGCATTTTTGCAACATTTATTTTCTTTGTCATTCATCTGTCACCTTAATCACATGCTATCATTTATTGTTATTTATTTTTTATGATCTCATTAATTATCATATTACAGCCTTAAAATCACAATCCTGAGTTACACCTCACATACCCCAAAGCACCTATCCACATTGTAGACACTCAGTAAATATCTTACTGATTGCCAAATAACAATAGTCATAACAGCCCTAACCTCTCTTCTGTCTCCCATTTTGCATCTGTCTATTGGAATCTTAAATTGGATGTCTCAGACATGGCTTAAACTCAATATGTCTGAAACTAAATTCATTATCTTCCCTGAAAAGCCCTTTATAAGCTGGCCCCTTCATACCTTTCCAGTCTTTTCTACTTTTCTTCCCTCTACCTACTCTTATAATCCAGGAATACTGGACTCCTTGCTATTCCTTGTACATGACATTATATCTCCTGACTCCAAGTCACAAATACTCCAAGCCTAGAACTCTCTCCACCTCCTAAATTCATTAGCATTCTTCAAGTATCAGCTAACAACCTATCCTTTGCAAGAAGCCTTTCTTAGGTCTCTTTAATCTTAACAACTTCCTTTTGAGGCTATCCCAAATTTATACTCCATATATCTTATTGGCAAATTGTTGTTTTCAAGTTGTTGGAGATTTTTTTTTCCTTTCTTTGTATCCCTAGCACTTATCCCAGTAGGTACTTAATCAATGCTTGTTTACTAACTGAATGACAATAATTCACAATGAAATGGTTCACAATTTATTTTCATCATATTTGATCCCTACTTCCTTATGTCTAAAAGCAAGTTTCAAATTCCCTCTAGTTTTTCTTCTGGGTATTGAAAAGGAGAAACTCAAAGTTTAGAGAAAATGTATTTGACTTCTCAAACAATGCCCACACTATTTAAGCAAAAAATAATAATAATAATAACTTCGGAGACAATATTCTTATGATTGAGAAGGTGTGTCTTATTTTTCTTCTTGAAGAATTGAAACCTAACAGTCTTTTGCTATTTCAATCATCATAATTTCACACTGGAAAGAGGGCTAAGATAGGATATGGGGTCAGGTTGTATTAGGTCACAGTGTAGATCAAGAGACAGATGATTTCTTTTGGTGTCATTCCAGAATAGGCGGAATTATGATATAGCTGTAGTTTGTTATTCACAATAGAAAATTGTGTGGGCAGCTTTCATTACAGCTGGGAAAATTTAGATAAATGAAGTGTGTCAACTAAGTAATTACTAAATACTATATGTACAGCAATTAAAGCGTGAATCCTTTTAGACAATCGTTTTAGTTGCATGCAGTTTTTTGTGAGCTGCAATTCAAAAGAGCAACAGTATAAGGTTTAAAAGCAAATCAAAGGTGGGAAGTAAGGTGTAGTCATTGTAGCAATAGTTTGGAAGGACACACATTCCAATCATTTTACTCTTTATTAGTCAAGTAAACTGCTTCCAGAATAGTTTTCTTAATTACCCATTCTGGATCATGTAACTCTCTTGCTCAAATAACTTGAACAACTCTCCATTGTCAAGCTACCATTGCCAAAAATTCCTGATCCTGGAAACTAAGAATGACCACGTTCTGACTCTGACCTACCTTTACATCCTTATTCCCTAAGCCTAATCTACATTCTAACCAAACTGGAAGATTCACCTTTGATTGGCCTTATGTTGTCCTCTTGTTCTTCTATGCCTTCAACCATGCCTACAATTGACACTCCCTACATATCCACCTGTTGCATCTATTCCTTTCAAATCTATTTCAAGTGTCAATCCCTCCATTAATCCTTCCCTTAGGCTATTAGTAATTTCACCTTCCTAAAATTTGCCATAGTACTCCATTTGAACTTTCCTGTATATAATTATCTTGTGTGTGAGTGCTTTAATTATGTATATTATATGTCTTCCCCACACATACATACACACCCCAGGAGAATTTGTAAGCTTCTTGGAAGTTGTGACATATTTCATTTTTCAACACATAGTACAGAGCATTGCACACAGTTGGAACTTACTAAATATTGAATTGAATTGCAAAAGGTGTCTCACTCAAGATCACTCTATGATTCAGCTGCTAAGATAGGATATGCATCCAAAGTTCATATTAATGGATCGCATATAGGAATAAATTTTCCACAAGCCCCTAAACCAGGCAATTTCTCAAACTCACTGACTTTCCTTATAGTGAGGGGAGATACAGCTTCTATAAAATTTTTTAGCAATAAGGTTATTTCAAACAATAGTAATTTATGGATGCTCTTATAAAATGAACTAATCAATATTTTCTTTTTCCCCTAGATATGTTGCTGCAAGAGCAAGCCATGCATTCATTTTATTAAGCTCTGTGAATTTTCATCAGTTCTGGGAACTACCAATTTTATCCATATTGATATTTGGCTCCAACTTGGAATGAAAAATCCACTTTTTTTAAAAGGAAGAAAAGTGTTTTGTTCTTTAAATATGCAATTAATAAGAGATGCACAAAGCTCCTCATTCTGTTTTGTTTCAACAGTGAAATTTTAAAGCCCAAGGTGATTTATTTTAAAATGGGAAGAGAGCAGTGGAATCCTGTCCAAAATCCAGTGACAACAAACAGCTGTTCGGGTACTATTTTAAAAAACTAGCCCTTGGATTCTGCCCAATTCCTAGGAGATCCATCAATTTCTTTTAGCAACACAATTCTTCCTCTGCAATGGTATCACTGCTATCATCTCCAGTACTGGGCTCAAGATAAGTTGAGAATGTCAAAAAGCTATGGCCATCTCACCTTATCTCAAAAACAACCAGATGGTGAGTACACTTGAGAAATTAACATTTGCTCTGTCATACTTGTTCTGTGATCATTTTAAAAGTCTTTATTTAGCTCTTAGTGTTTACAGAGTACTATGCCTAGTGCTGAAAGAAAAACTTTAAGTTTTGAAGCATACAGTCTAGGAGAGGAACGAAAACTAAGTTCAGATAACTGAAATACGCAATACTAAATTATGAGTTCATTACTGTTGCAGTATAGCAGTCTTTATGTAAGGTCTAAGGGGAAATCACATTATTCACCCAATGCAAAGGGCAGACATTAGTGGGGAGATAATATTTGAATGAATCCATAAAGAATGGGTATAAATTCAATAGAAAACAAAGGAGGAAATACTCTCCAGGGACAGGGAAAAGCATAAGCAATTGCCCAGAAGTAGCAGAGCACAGGATATATTCAGAGAGCCAAGAGACATCCAGTTTGGTTGGAGTATGTAGTGTGTGGATGGGAGTAATTTCAAGCCAAAGCTAAACTCAAGAAACCTTCTACATGGAGTCTTTTTCTTATCTATTCTTCAAGCACCTCCTCCCACTCAGCTTTCCTCCCCCCCAAAAAGAGAGAAACCTCAGACTTATTTTGTATACTTTTAGATATATGTGTTTCTATCAAATACAAGGTAAGCTTCTATCTTTGTATCTCTAGCATCTAGCAAATACTTGTCAGTATGTGATTAATAAATGTTTGCTGATTGATTGGAAATGTAAGTTGGTACCAGATATGAAAGACCTTGAACAAAGGACATTAAATTTTATGTAGGAGTTAAGGGGGGGGGGAAGGTCTGAACATTTTTGAGAAGAGAATTGATATGATTTAGTAATAACCTTTCCAAACACTCCTTCTAAATCTAATTACACATTTTTAAAAGGTTAAAAAATAATAATTTTGAAAAGGAAATCTCTATCATCACATTGTTAATACTTTTTTTTAAACCTGCCCACTCTTTTGATAGTCACCCCCAACTTCCTCCTCATTATACTTGGTACCTTTGACTACCAGCTAGTCTCATTATTTTATGCCTTTGACACATAAAGACACACATTCAATCCTAATTCATCTCTGAGCAAAAATTTCCACACAGAAAGGACACAGAATCCAGGTCTTCTGGCTCATAGGCAGTCATTGTGGGTGCCACATCACATTTCTTTCCAGATTTTATTCATTGGTGTCCTTTTCAAATCAATCTTTAGCTCTAATGAAGGAGAAATAGATGAAAGCATAAATTGCAATGATCATCTTTGAATAAGGCTCCTCTTCAATAGTTGTATACCAAGTCTGACTGTCCCTCTATCTCAGGGTGCTGCCAAAATGGAAGGAGAATTAACGACATATCAACACCACCTCACAACACCCACATACAGACAGGCAGCAAGGTGTTACAGGCACCTGCCATCTTTCTAGCTAAAGCTCTGGGCAATGAGCTCTAAGAAGGGGTATATCCCAGGATGTTTAAGTAATGGTTTTGAGATGCTCTCTTAACTTTTTACTAGTGGAATCTCATTCCTATATCTTTCCCTCCTAAAGATAGAGTCTGTTGGGATGAGGTGTTTCCAAGTCCACTGGGGATTTCACTCGGGGGAAGTGGCTAAATTGAAGGATATTAAAGATACTGAGCAAGTCATCTTTTGGAAGTTGAATGAGAGGAACTGTCAAGAAATAAGAGCTGAGCCAGAGAAAATTACCTAGCTAGAAGAACTCTAACTTATGTAAGATTTTCTTCTTAGGTAAATTAACCTATTAAACTAAAACTGCATGGCCTTTTTCATGGTTGGGGTAATTAAAAGGTAATAAACCTGTTTTTTTCTCTTTCATTAGTGTTTTATTGTTCTAAAAATGACTTCATTATATCAGGACAGCTCCTCCAACAATGTTTTTATCTTAGTGACTATAGTAGATGCAAATCACTCAGTTTATTGGTCTGAGGCTAAATCTGTATATGTCATGAGAATTAGTATCAGAAAACTATTTTAAATTCAAGGGTAGATATTGCACATCTTTCATATAGTTGTAGTCAAATAGGATATGTTGGATGAATAAGGGAAAGGATCAGAAGTAACACAGGTGTGAGCAGTGTAGTGTTGTAGGTTTGTAGTCCTGGCTCAGGGCAGTTGGTCACACAGTGGATGAAGTGCCAGACCTGGAGTCAGAAAGACTCATCTTCTTGAGTTCAACTCTTGCTCAGACACTTACCAGCTGTATGACCTTAGGAAAATCACTTAACCCTGTTTGCCTCAGGTTCCTCATCTGTAAAATGAGCTGGAAAAGGAAATAGTAAACCACTCCAGTATCTTTGCCAAGAAATCCCCCAAATGGGGTCACAAAGAGTCAGACACAACTAAAAAATGACTAAGCCACAGAAAAAATCTTGGCTAATTCCAGTTGTCTGTGAATTTAGTCATGCTACTTAATTAACCTCACAGATTCATTTGTCTCCTTTGTAAAATGTAAATGGAGGGAAAGCTGCAATTTTGGTGCTTCTAGGAATGTAGAAAAATAGCCAGCAGCTTTATTTGACCACCCTGTCTTGCTAAGTAAAATTTTAGGACATTTCTAAGGACCCAGGGTTAGTGGCCAGGAGCATGATAGAAAAAGGAATTTTCTTAAACCCAGCTGAAATAGTGGAAGACTTGAAGGAGTTGCAACTGGGAGAAAGGCAAAGCAGCTAAGAAGTAGATTTAACCTAGGATATTTTGTTGGCTGATGGAACTTTTTTGTAAGTCTGATCCATAGCCACACCTATTCTGCCCCTAGATCACTGATTCCCCTACTTAAAAATAATACTATATGTACTATCTACTTACAAAAGTCATTGGAAGGATCAAATGGGATAAATAAAACAAAAAGATGTGAATACTTTAAAGCCCTAAATGAAATGAGCTATTATTATTAATATTATGTGGAATCTCCACCAAAATATTACTTCAGTACCCCAAAATGCATGAAAGTGACCTTGGATTTTCAACGGCCATGACAGTAGAGAGCACATTTTAACAAGTCCTACCAAGATACAAAGGCTTTGGGTAGGAGTCCACTAACATTCTGCCATCCAAGAACCCAACTAGATAAGTTTCATCAAATAAAGTCCTCACCAGATAGCTAAATACCATGTGTTGAAATTTTTGGTCAGAGAATTTCATGAAATCTTTTATGAAGACAATGAGGATTGGTGATCTATATTAGTTAAGAGAATACCCAGATTGATTAAATCACAGATTTCAAAGTTCTGTCCTGGATTCTTTTCTCTTTTTCCTCTATACTCTCACATTATCTCATCGGGTTTCATGGGTTCAATTACCATCTCCCTGAAGGTGATTTTAAGATCTATATATCTATCTCTACTCTCTTCCTAGAGTTTCAGTCTCATGACTTTGCCCATTGCCCATAAGATGTTTCAGACTGAATGTCTCAGAAATGTCTCAAACTCAACATATCTAAAACTGAACTTTCTATTTTTCCTCCAAGTCTGCCTCTCTTGCACACTTCCCTATTTCTGTCAAACATGTTGTACCAACATCTTTATAGTCAATAAAGTTCATGACCATAGAATTATCATAAGCTTTCTTCTCTGTCACAATACATATCCAATCATTTACCAAATATTGCTTCTATCTCAGCAAAAAAAAAAAAATGGTTCTATCTCACACATATTCCATTCTTTCCACTCATATACGCAGTTAATAAGCCTTTATTAAGCACTTACCCTGTGCCAGGCACTATATTAAGCACTGGAAATACTAAAAGAGACAAGAGATAGTCCTTTTAGGTACCTTAATTCAGTCCCTCTTCACCTGGTCTATTACAATGATCTCCTAATTTGTCTCCCTGACTTAAATGTCTTTCTGCTCCCTTCAGTCTTCTACACGACTGCCAAAGAGATTTTCCTGAAATGGAATTCCAACCAAGCCACTCCCCCTACTCAATAAACCCCCATGTCTCCCTATAGCCTCTGAGATAATAAATAAATAAACAAACTATTCTGTGTGATGGTGAAACCCTTTTCACAACCTGCTCCATTCACGGTTTTCTAATGTCTTTAAACGTTACTGTCCTCCATGATTTCTCTGGTACAGGCATGCTGACCTACTTAGTGTTCCTCACAACATGATAAAAGCTGCATTTCACATCTCTGCGCCTTTGAACTGACTTTCCATCATGCCTGGAAAACTCTCTTCCATTTCCCTGGTTCTCTTCAAGAATCAGTGCAAATGCCACCTCCTCTAGGACTCTTTCTTGGTTTCCCCAACTGCTAGCACTGATTCTGCTAATGCTATCTACCTATTATTCTGTATTTGATTCATATTTTCTAGCTTACTGCCATTGCTTAGCATAATGCTTGGCACAGAATATGCGCTTAATAAGCGCTTATTGTATTGTATATATTTTTATGTATGTTATCTAACCCCCAGCTCCATTAGAATGTAAGTTTCCTTGAGATTGGGGATGATTTTTGCTTTTCATTTGCATCCACAGCACTTAGCACAATACCCAGGACATAAAGAAGAACTTGGGCACTTTTTGAGGGATAATTCTTTTTAGTATTAAAGACATTGATGTAAAAAAAAAAAGACTATGAAACTGTAGATCTATTCCCCTTAAACTCAGAGGGAAGATGAGTACTGGGGATAATGGGAAATGTGGATAAAAGTATGCATTAGGATAGAAAAGAGGCTAAAAGGCAACCAGGAGTAAAGGGGAACAATTTCATGTTCTTGGGTAAAGGAAAGCGATACCTCAATACTCTAGCAGTGTTGCAATTGGGTGATGGCCACGTTGATGTGTTATGGACAATGAAACAGATTACAATTGGGAGCCATCCCTGTTTGCTTGAATTATGTTGTTTTCATTCACATCCTGCCATAAATTCATCTCAGTAGGCTCATCCAATGTGTTAGAGGCTTTCTTAGTATTCTTTTTTTTTTTTTTACATTTTGTGGATATCAAGAGAGAGCGTCAACTTTTCCTGTGGAGAGGTACATGATATATATGAGTGGGATAAAATGCATTGTAAGTGATGTATTACATAGAAAAAAGAGGTAAAAAGGATGGCACTGGAGAAAATGTATAATGGGAAAGAGCAGGGCCAGAGAGGTAGTAAGAACAAAGGACAACCAGTAGATAGCCTATGTTACCCAAGAACATGAAATCAGAGAGAGAGACAGAGACAGAGACAGGACAGAGACAGATATAGATGATAGAGAGGGAGATAGACAGATGATAGATAGACAGATAGATAAATAGATGGATGGATAGATAGATAGATGATACATAGATACATAGATAGATGGATAGAGATAGATAGATAGATAGATAAATAGATGAGAGAGACAGAGAGACATAGGTAGACAGACAGGTAGAGAGATAGGCAGATAGATAGATGCCACATATAAGTGTATGTATATATACATACTACATATATACATATATATATATATATATAATAAACCATTACACAATAACACAGAATAGTTTATTAGACAGGTATAAATACACATACACACATATGTCTGTGTGGATAGATAGAAAACTCTATAGTTTGACTCTTAACTGATGGAAAGAAAGATAGATAGAAGCACTATAGATTGTATGTACAACTGCATATCATAGTCTGAATTATAGCCGTTCTTTACCTGTTTAATTTTTCCTATGTGAATAGTCAAACCACATTCTTTTGAGTGAAATTAGACTTCACCAAGGAGAATCTGCAAGTCTTTAGGGCTTGGTGTAAATAGTGCAGTTTTTCTAAAAAAAAAAAAAACAAACTCATCATCCATAGGTAATCTGATGGCATGGGGTGGGGGAAGTCTCAGAAGTTATTGTCCTCCATGACCCCCTCACACAAAAAAAACTGACAGAATATCAGTGATTCAACCTCTTTGCCTCCTTTTCTACCTATAAATGACATTTAGGAGAATAGTATACATACATATATTTAGGCTATTGTTGATGAACATCGGAGAAGGAAATACACAGGTTTTTGAAAGCAATATTTCATAATGGACCTCATTTTTTTCCCGTCATATTCCGTTGGCTTTATCATTGATTGACTACAGAGGAATATTTAATTCAATAGAAAGAATGCTGCTATAGACATTGTTCTCCAACAAAGGGCTTCCAATACTTCTGTCAGTATGATACAAGATTTCTTGAGAGGTATACCAACAGTGATGACTCTATTTGGCAGTCCTCTAATTCTTCATATCATTTGAGACATAAAAAAGGAAGACATGCTCACCAAAAGTGTTCACCATAGTCATGCAGAAGGTCTAGCACAGAGTCCAAGTTGAAAAAAAAATCAACCAGGAGAAATTTATACACAATCACAGACACATCGTATGTATGATGACCAACTTAGATAAACTGGACTCTTCTCAGCAATGGACAATTATAAGACATCTCTAAAAGTCTTAGGATGGAAGGAGATGTCTACATTCAGAGAAAGATCTAGAAAAAACAGAGTTAGGAGACTGAAGCAAACAACATGCTCTCATTCTTTTCCATGTTTGGTTTTGTTTCTTCTTTCCCATTGTTCCCTCCATTGGCTACAACCCTTCTTTACAACCAGACTGATGTCCAATGTGAAAGTATTTGCAGATCCTCTACTTGATTGCAAGCTGCCATGGAGAGTGGGGGGTGAGGGAAGGGAGAAAATCTGAAACTCAAGAAATTGTGGAACTGAATCTTGTAAACTAAAATAAACAAATCAATTAATAAAAAACAAATAAAGAAAATAAAATAAAGAAATTTAAAAAAAAAAAGAAAAAAAATTCAAGAGAATCCCTGTAACAGAAGGCTTGGGGTTAGATAACTTGAACCAAAATCCTAGGTCTGTCTTTCCCTACCTGCGTAGCATTATACAATCAAGTAACCTTTCTACCTCAGTTTTCTTATTTGTAAAATTAGGAATCAATATGGCCTAATGAATAGAGAGCTAATTATGAAATCATGACGATCTGGGTTCAAGTACTTCCTCTGAAACATATTACAACCTCTCAGTCCCAACAGCAATCTTAAGAACCTAAGCTGCAGGACAATTGTAGGTTTAAATTTATAGAGAGTTTCTTGATGGAGCACACCAACAAATTATAGGCACAAAACCAAAATGAGGGTTAGATCTATCAATCAACAAGCATGTGTGAAACCTAAACTGACTCTTCTGTGCAAGGGACACTTTGTACAATGATTAATTGGGGATACAAGGAAAAGCAAAAATAGTCCCTTTCCAAAAGACGCCCCCATTCTAATATTAGAGACAGTATGTATGAAAATAAGTTCATACAAGATATAAATAAGGTAGAAGGAAAGTGGCTTGCAGAGAGGGAAGGGAACCAAGAAAAGCCTCCTTCATTAAGTGGAACAGAAACTGAAGGATGTCAGGGATTCTAAGAATTGGAAACAAGGAAAAAAAGAACTATAGGAACAGGGAAAAGCTAGAGCAAAGGTATTGAGATGGAAGATAGAAGACCATGTGTGAAAAACAGCACATGGACCAGAATGACTGACCTGTAAAAACCATGGAGGGGAGTAATGTGTAGTAAGTTAGGAAAGGGCCACGTGATAAAGGCTTCCAAAAGCCAAGGAGTTTAATGAGTAGATTGACGACTTGATAAATTAGGGATTTGGGGGACTATCACTACAATAATTGAAATGAGGGGTCCCTGAATTTTAGAAATTGGGAGATGAGGAGTTTCAATGAGTTCTTCCTCTCCATTTTAATTCTTCCATTTGACAATAAATATCTCTGCAGATGAATGACTTAGTGGTAACACAAGTGTCCTCACTAGGGACAGGAAAAGGAACACAATCTTTATGTGTGTGAAGGAGATTTGTTGAAGAATATTCTTTATGGGTGACTAGAGACAGATAGAAGTTGGATGATACTACAGGCATCTAAAATTGGGCATAGATTGCGATGATGGTGTGGTGTAGCAGCTCCAGAGATTTTCCTTGGCTTCCCAGATTTCCCTATTGAATAGTAGAAGTCTTATTTCAAAAGTGTGTTTTTAAAATATCCCCTTCTTTTCAGGAATTCCAGGATGATTACTGGTGGAGAACAAGATGTTATATGGTACCTTTGCTTCCAGATGTATACCTTGTGATATTTGGCAACAGTAATTGGTTAAGGTGGGAGGAGAAAAGTAAGAATATTGCCTATGGATAGGCAATAAGGGGGATATGAAGGAATCATCTTATCAAGGATGTCAAAAACTATGGGACAGTATGGGACCAGACAGATATGTTATTATTGAGTAAATTTTCTATTTTTGAGCAAATTAACTATTTTTGAGTAAAGTTCTTCATCTGGTTACTTACCAGATCCAATTATCCTTCAGGAACTGGGAGAATAGCTTTGGGTTATTCTCTTAAGCAAAAGATTCCAAGGTCTGGTGGAAGTACTCATATTTGGTTGTCTGTTTAGTTCTTTCTTCTCACTTGGAATTCTATATATGAAAGGGTACCTCAGATTCAAGAGAAGAGGGAGAATAAACTTCCCATTCAAAAGGTCCTGACAGAAATATAGGAGGCAGGTAGATGACACAGTGGATGGAGTCTTGTGCCTGAGTCAAGAAGACCTGAGTTCAAATCTAGTTTCAGAAATTTCCTGGCTATGTGACCTTGAGCAAGTTACTTAATCTCCATTTCTGAATGGATCAGTGAGTCACCAGAGAAGGAAATGGCAAGCCTCTCCAGTATCTTGCCAAGAAAACCCCATGGACAGAGGTTCAAGGTGTTGCAAAGAGTCAGACATGACTGAACTAAACAACAACAGAGAGATAAAAGACTCACTTATTAATATAGCAATATATAAATATTTGTGTATATATACATGCATATATACATATTTACACATATAAGTATGTATATAAATATATACAGAGAGTATATATGTTGTTCTTCAGACATTTCAGTCATATCCAACTCTCCTTGACCCCATTTGGGATTTTCCTTGGCAAAGATAATAGAGTGTTTTGCCATTTCCTTCCCTAGTTAATTTTACATATGGGGAAACTGAGGCAAACAGGGTTATATGCTTTGCCCATGGTCACATAGCTAGTAACTCTCTGAGGCCAGATTTGAACTCAGGCCTTCATGATTCTAAGCACAGTGCTCTATCCATTATGCCACCATCTTGCATGTACATGTTTAGACACATATACACACATATATAGACATATATATGTATGTGTGTGCATGTATCCATGTGTATCCTATAGCAAGAAATACTAATTAATTTATATTCCTTATAGGTAGGAAAAACAGAAGTTATATTTAAAAATTTTAATAAGAAACCCATGTTCTTATTCTTTTCATAAGAAAAGAATATAGGAATATAGAGGCCAGACATTACTGAAGCACTGTAAAAGTCAAAATTTTCTTGACCCTGACACATATACTTGAGACATATAAATCCTATACTCTATAAAAATCATTTTGATAGATAAGTGGAGATTGGCTTGGAGAGGGGAGAGACTTGAGGGAAGGAATTCAAATTAGGATGCTATTCCAATAGTATAGGTGACAGTGGTAGTCATGTATATGGAGAGAAGATTTGCATAGGAAATATTAGGGAGTTAGGAACAGTAAGATTTGTTGATTAATTGGATATATGGGCTGAGTAAGATTGAGGACTCAAGGATGATGCCAACATTTGATCCCAGGTAAATGGGAAATGGTGGTGCTCACACAGCAAGAATAAAATTCAGAACAGGGCCAGGTTTTCCAGGAAAGATCATTTTGGATATACTGAATTATACATGTTTACAGAATGTCTAGGATTAACCATCTAGGCAGTTGGTAATCAGGATTGTAGCTCTGGATATTAGGGCTCGATATATAGATTTAAAAATAATCAATGTAGAGATGGTGATTGAACCTATGGAAATTAATGAGGTTACCAAGCTAGAAAGTATATTTTTTAAAAAGGAGAGACTTGGACAGTACTTTAGTGGACACATACAGTTAGTGGACATGATAAGGCTGTAAATTAAGCTAAGAGTACTGAGAAGGAGCAGTGAAACAAGAGGAAAATCGCAAAAGAGTATGAGTCTCCGGAAGGTGATGATCTACAGGTTTAAATGATATAAAGAGATCAAAAGGAATGAGGATTGGGGGTGGGAGTGGGAGATGGTATTAGAATTTGCATTTAAGAGATTATTAGTAATTTTGGAGAGAGTGGTTTCAGTTGATTGATGAGGACAAAAGCCATATTGCAAAGGATTTAGAAGAGAATGAGCCTAGAGAATATGAAAGTATGGTTTATGCATCTTTTAAGAAGTTTGGTCCAAAACAGGAGAAATAGGACAATTCCAAAGAGACATGGTAGGATATAGTTAGGTGTTTGGTTTGGGAGTTTTTTAATTTGGGGGGGCTGTTTGGGTTTTTTTTGGGGGGGGTATATGTTTTCTGTTTGGTTTGGTTGTTTTTGTGTTTGCTTTAAGAATGAAGGAGATATAGGCATATTCAGAGGCAACAAGGACCCAGTCGTATAGGGTATTCATAGGAATCATAGATACAATTAGATAGTGAGAAACTAAAGATGATAGAGAAAGAAGGAATGATGTTAGAGAAAAGGGGAGAGAAGGGGAAAGAGGGTGCATGTAGCAAGGTTGGTCTTAGGAAGCAAAAGGGCCACTTTATTAGACCAAAATCAAAGAGCAGATGATGAGAAAAATTAGATGTTTTTCCTCTCTTCGGATTCTCAACTAAATGATTTTTGTTTTGTCTTGTTTTTATCAAATTTCTCACCTCTTTATGAGTTTGGCTTTCCTAAACTAATTTTCCTCTCACAACTATTCCTTTTTAAGAAAGTGTATGAATCATTTCCTGAAATATCTTAATGGTACATATGGGGAGAAATTTACCTCCTTGGATTAATGCCTAAAATTTATTTTATTTATTACCCATGCTTTGTACACACACACACACACACACACACACACACACACACACACACACACACATATTATTAGTATTATTATTACTTCCCATTTTCTTGGCTATACTTCCCTGAAAATTACATTTTTAATCAGAATTACTGATTCTTCTTCTCATATTCTATATGCTAATCTCTGTGGCAACTGACTTGACAAGTATATGTAGGCGATTTTTTCCTTCAGCATCCATTTTCAGTTTAAAGCCCTCTTGATTCCATTCATTAATTTCCAGGCAAAAATGTTGTTTTTAACTCTCATTAAATAAACTCTTTCCCTGATTTTGAGTTCATCAGGCATCTAGATGGTGCAAAGGAGAGAACACTGAGCCTGGAGTCAGGAAGAATTGAATTCAAATCTGGCCTCAGACACTTACTGCCTGAGTGACCCTAGGCAAGTTACTTACCCGCTGTTTGCCACAGCTTCCTCATTTGTATAATGGTGATAATAGTGGTGACTACCTCCCAGGGTTGTTAGGAGAATCAAATAAAATAATAATTATAAATCACCTGGCACACTGTAACCACCCCGTAAATGTTAGCTAGCATTGTTATTATTGTTCCTGTATCTTAAGCCTTGAGCCAGAAATTTAAATCTAATTCTCAGAAACTATCTTCTTTACCCAGTTGTTTACTTTCTAATTCTGCCGTTCTCTTCTGGAGCCCCCACTACAAACAGAAATGGTGTTGAAAACATTCGTTGCATCTGTACATTTTGTAGTGTTTTTTCTTAGGGCTTCATAATCCCTTAAAAATGTCCTAGGTTTCTTCTGCCAAAATAATCTGTCCCTATGTGAAGTACCAGAAGCAAGTAGTGGCCATCAGTTTTGACAATTCTCAAAGCAGTCTCCGTTACATCTTTGAAATATGACCAGAGTCATAGGATACCTCCCCATTGTACAGGTTAGTTCACCGTGCTGCCTCAGTACCTTGCAGTGGGGAGCTGCCAAATACCATGTCCTGTCTCTTCTTTTTCTAAAAAGTAATAACAACTCCCAAGTTTTTAAAAGTGTTTCCCCTAAAACAATCCTTAAGTAGGGAATAATGTAATCCCCATTTACAGATAAGGAAAGTCAGAGCTGCTTGCTCTTGGACTCACAACCTAGAGATGTCAGGGTGGAGATTTAAACCCAGGGCCCTTGCTCTCTCTACTACACCACCATACTAATTCTCATGTGGTAATACAACTACTTCTCATGGCATCTGTCTTGTTTCATCATCATTTTTGGAAGCAGTGACTCAATGGGAAGAGACTCATTCCTGGGGAAACAAACACAGAGCACACACTTCCTAGATTAGGGCCACACACTATAGCAGATGGAACAGAAATACAGGAACCTCCTACCAGCCCAACCCAGTTATCTCAAAACAATGAAAGTTTTACCTAGCTCTTCCCGCTCTTTCCTCATAATTGACCATTTGGAATTTCAGTGTTCTAAAACATGAGCTAAAATCATCTGCATTCATTCCAGCTCTCCTTGCTACTGAGATATGCTGGCAAGTCTGTCTCATCCTGTTAGGAGAAACCAGTGCCCTCCCCTATCAAAGCAGTCACACATACTCCTTTCCTACCCTACAAGTCAGCAATGGTGTTTTTTCTTTCTTTTTTTTAACTGAACTTAGAGCAGAGACGTTTTGAAAGTGATGTTTTAGAACCACTAATCTGTCACTAAACTAGAGGCAGCCTTGCTCAGGTGATAGAGTTGGCCTTGTAGGTGGGAAGACTTGGGCTTAAATCTCCCCTCCAGGACATATTAGTCCTGTGACCCCTCAGCAAATTCCTACTTTTCAGTGGACCCAGAAAACTTTCTAAGAACATAAGTCTCAGAGTAGACTTTGATCTGCGTTGATGACAGAAGTTCCCTATTTCAAAATTACTTATACTTATGAAATTATAATTCTAGTTCCCACCCTACCTTAACCTCCCACCTCCCTCCTCAAAAAATGACAGGAGCAGTGTATAGGATGGGACGATAGAAAGCATGAAAACTAGATCCAGGGATATCAGTCACAAGACAATTGTAGTAATCCAGATGTGATGTAATAAAGACCTTGGTTAGAAATGGGGATCATTGAAATAGAAAGAAAAGGAGTGAATCCAAAGGTTTTTTTTTTTTTAAGGAAGATTAAGCAAAACTAGTTAATTGGTTGGATGAACATAGGAGCTGAAGGAAACCAAAGCTTCCAAGATGGCCTCAAGCTGACTAGCCTTGGAGAATGGAAGAATAATATGCAGAGACAAGCAGAAGGACAGCAGGGTAGAAAATGAGCTGGCCTTTTGCATTAACGTGTCTCTCCATCCTAACCCATCACACACAGTTACATCCTATAAACACAGACCAACAAACAAACACAGATATAGACAGACAGACAGACAGACAGACAGACAGACACACACACACACACACACACACACACACACACACCCTAAAAGCTGAGATTTGAGAAATAAAAGCAAATCTGAAACAAGATTAACTGTTAAGAGTATTACCTTGGTGCTATTGGACCTGAGTTAAAATCCTTGATCTGCAACTTAGCCTACCTTTGTGACTTTAACCAAGTCACTTTCCCTCTCTAGGCCTCAGTTTTCTCAACTGTAAAATGGTGGGAGGAATGAGAGGATTAGGACTAGGGCTGCTAGCCCTAGACCTATGAATCAGTGAAGCAGGGGTCCTCCAACAGAGAGGGCTACAAGCATCTTTATTCCAGACTCCCAATTCTCTACATATCTGTATTTTAGATTTTTCTCCAGGAGGTACACTTATACAAGTTGAATTTCAATTTATTTTTCAAGACTCACTTCCCCTGTGATGGCTTCCTGGAAAAATCTCACCAGATTCTTTCTTGCTATTCAAATCACTGTAGCAACCCAGTTTGTGCTACATAGATCTGTAATTAGTTATGCATATGTTTCAATTTCTGTGATTTTATTTCTTCTCATTAGTTTTTGTCCCACATCTCCTATTAAATAGTAAATGCCCATATTCCATTTAATTCTCCTTAGTGACTAAGGCAATCCTCTCTGCACACTATGGGTGCTCAATAAATGTTCCCTGCCTGTCTGTCTGCCTGGCTACTCAGACACAGAACCACATCCTAAGCATATATAATGACAAGCTTTCTTTTTTAAGATAACATCATTTTTCTGTTACTTCTGTGCTGGGTATTTTGTGGGTCTCTGTTGGTCTCTGTCTCATTATTTCTTTTTCTAAAGCCTTTATCAGCCATGCACACAGGAATGCCAGCCTTGCCTTTGCCCTTAGGAATAAAAAACATGGGCAGTGAATAACAAAATGAGATTCAAGTTGGAAAAGTGCACACCATCTCCCCTAAGACAGTCAAAGAATGAGACAAAGAGATTCAAGGAGTGCAAGAGAAGTAAATGAAAAGCAAATCAGAAAAAAACAATGAGAAAAGAAAATCACCACTTTAAGCATTCACCCATAAGTCTTTTTGCTCAGTATCAACTTCTGAACTCATTTCTGTATCTCTGATGGAAAATATAAACTCCCTAAAGAGCAGTGAATATATAGTTGCACAGTGGAATCGCCTACTAATTGAGTGCACGTATGAAATGTAATGGTACTTTTCATTGTTTAATATGCCAAGCATTGGTTAGCATGATGTAGGGCAATGAATGTGGTAGATCTGGTAGAAGAAGACTTTGGCTTTAGCTCTGGCTTGGTCGTGCTGGGCATACGTAGTTGCTAAGGAAGCGCTTATAAGGCACAGAGTAGGTATATAATATAGGTGCTTGTTAAATGACTGGTTGGTAATCTTAGACAAATCAGTTCTTTAGGTGTGAATTTTACTTCTCTGTTTAAATGGGTACAAGAATCCTTGAATAAACTACCTCACTTGGAAGGGAAGGAGGAAGTCTATAAGCATTTACATAACACATATTATGTGATAACCACTATGCTAAGTACTTTATAAATCTGGTCACAATTTGATCACAGGGCTATTGTGAGGTTTAGGTGAAAGGATTTGTGATAGATACATATTCCTTAAGGGCAGGTGTGGTTTCATTTATATCTCCAGTACCTAGAATAATACCTGATATGTAATAAGGGTTCAGTAAAAACATATTGATTGATTACTAATCACAAACCAATAATCCAGTGTGGGTATTATTATGTTAAGGCTTTTGGGAGAATGTAATTAATAACACCTTAAGACAATAGTATCATGGGATTGTAAATGAAGTGGGAATGAACTTTTGAAAACTTCAAGTCCAACCTTCTCATTTTACAGATAACAAAAGCTAGCATTTATATAGAGTTTTAAAGTTTGTAAATTACTTTGTGAATATTAATTCATTTTATCCTTACAACAACTCTCAGAAGTAGATGATGTTATCATCCCCATTTCAAAAATGAAGAAACCGGGGTGGCTAGGTGGCACAGTGAATAGAGCATCGGCCCTGGAGTCAAAAGGACCTGAGTTCGAATACAGCCTCAGACACTTAACACAAAACTAGCCATGTGACCTTGGGCAAGTCACTTAACCCCATGTGACCTTGGGCAAGTCACTTAACCCCAATTGCCCTACTTTCCCCTCTTCAAAAAAAAAATGCAAAAAAATAAAATAAAAATAAAAATGAGGAAATCAAGGCAAGCAGAGGTTAAGTGGCTTCTCCAGAGTCACCCATTTAGATATTTAAAGCAGCATTTAAGTAGGCTTCCTGACTCCAAATCTAGTGTTCTCTCCACACCATCACGTTGCCCCTCAAAAAATCTTTATACCAGTTCATTCCTATACTCTGGAGGAGGAAAAGAATATTAGGTAGGGCAGTAACTGCTCTCTCCCCTAAAGCAAGCATTTCAATCATCAGACACAGATAAGAATGGTTAGGCTGAAAACTAGTTCTTTGCTTTTCTGTGACTGTATTAGAATTCCTGAAGGCAGCCCCAGGCCAAAAAACAAAGCCATGCCACTGGCTAGCCTAGAAGAATGGTGGATGGCAGCTAGGGCTGGCCTCAGCCAGAAAGCTACATCAAATAAAAACCAGATTTTTAAAGGGAAGGTAGAAGAGAAGGTCATCAGGGTCTCAGTCCTTACCTACAATAGCAATGATTCTCAGAGACCAGCTTCCACACTTAGATTAGGTTTCAGACAGTTTCCCATTGGCTCTGTTTTATTCTGTTCAGAATCCTATGAGTGACAGTCTCAGGATTAAAAAAAGAAAAAGGTGAGTCATGACATCTGTTCCCTTCCTTCCCCCCTCCTTAATATAAGCTTCAAATACTTCTGAAAGGCCAAAAGTTGTACTATGGCTCTCTGTGCTATCCACTGTTAATGAGGCCACCAGTGACACTTCCCCTCTAGACAGTGAAACAGGTAATGATGTTGGTTCTGGGGGGAAAGGCAATGGGTCACACCTGGGGCATCCCTGATTATTTCCAGCAGCTGATCTCTTCCTTAGGGCCGTACCCTAACCCTGGCAGGTGTCCTAATCATGGCAGAGTGGCTGGGATAAGAGAAGCTGGAGGGGATAGCCTTGTCCATCCATGTAGTCCTACATGGTTGGCTAGCTTCTTTGTTTTCTGTGAGATAAATGGCTATTCAATTAAACATTCCAGATACCTCTGCCATCCTCTGCTGCTCTTCAGACACTTGCTGGGCTGAAGTTACTGCTGAGGTAGATATTGAGTATCTGCAGGAAGCAATCAGTCCTGCTATGGGGCTGGGGGAAGAAAGAAGGGGCTCTGTTTGGTATTATGGAAGTATGGAGGATGCACATAACAACAAAGCAACCTCAGTGTCAAAGTTTGTTGCCTTTGTGCTACCACAGGATAAAAGCAGTCTGGGAAAAGGAAGTCGGGAAATTGTGATATAGGAGGTAAAGCCGACGGCTGCTTTTGTTTGTCTGTTTGGCTGAGTCCGGTGAGTCCTATTCTTACTCGCCCTCATATTGCAGAAGTTTTAGTTCAGGCTAACACAGTCAGGGCTCTCCTGGCTGCAGGGTGCTAGTGTGAATCTCACTGCCTCTATCTGATAGCCCAGTTTCTGCACTGGTCCTTCCTGAACTCCATTTACCACGCTAACCCCAACCCCTTTTTCAGCTCAGTACATCATTATATTCAGAGCAATGGCTACTTCCTTGACTGTGATGGATCCTCACTTATTTCATCCTGCATGCAAAGTATTTGATTTCAAGTGTGGCTCATTCTGCTAGGTGAACTCATTATAAAGTCAAACTGAACATCTCACAGATGTGAAGCACCTTGTCTGTGAGTTTCAGCAATCTAATTTGGAATCTCATTACATCTCTTCTACTAGTGGTGGTCACAGGGGGAAGTAACAGGCTAGTGTTTTCCTACCCGTCTCCTGCCCCATAACAGAACTGTCACTCTGAGCAGAGCAATGCACAATATCCCCCATTTTGGAAAATAGCTTTATTTATCACTCTACAAATAAATCTTGGCACTGATGAGAGAATAACACTTTGTGGGTTACTTTATTAAGACACTGAGGAGGTCAGGTGCTGAAGGAGACAGTTCACAGCTGCTTGCCACAGTTCTATCTATTTAGTTGGCTGCTCCAAAAAATCTTATGCTCTATTTTCTGAAGGTGGAAATGTAGCTGGCATTTTGCTCTGAATCTAGGGACCAATTGCAGTATTGTGGGACATACAACAGATTTCAACTCTAGGGTCTTAATTCTGATTTCTCCTTTTTGTGGATGAGTGGAGAAGTAGATTGAAGTGAAAGATTAGCTCTATTTTTGAGGAGATGCATTGATATCGAAAGATTGATGCATTCATTTTCCTCTCTATTTGGTGCTTTCAAAAACAATGAGCATCCATGACTTGATTCTGGCTACCACTGAAGTTCTGAAATGTCTTCATTTCTATTTTGAAGGCAAAATTTGCTAAGCAAGAAAAGGTCTCCCCCATCTACCTTGTCCTACAATGTTCTCCTGTCTCCCTTCTCTATTTTGAGATACACTTGTGGATTCCATATTTCATTGATGTGGAATTTTCACCAGTGAGATAGGTTGCATTTCACCTATGCCACCTTCATTTTATTCCATGAATGTACTACAGGATATCTGGCTAACATCCTGGAGCCTTGCTCATATGATATTAATGTTATAGAGACATCAGTGATGTATGTAGTCTCTTCATTAATTATCATTAGCATGGAAAGCTCAGAAAATGACATCATCATTAGACTGGGGTTTTGGTGACTATAGGCTAATAATTAATAATTATAATAAAATGCATTTACATAGAACTCTAAGGTTGGTGAATGCTTTACATTATCTCATTGGAACCTCATAATACACCTGATCAAACCTGACATTATACACATTTTTCTGCATTCGCAGACCATTACTACATTTTAAGGAGCAAGTCTATTGGAGTATGGTTTAGTGGCTAGAACATGGGACTTTGAGTTAGAAGATTTTTCTGCAGATCCTGATTTTTCTGCTCATTAGTTGAACAAATTCACTTGCAAGTCATGGCCTAACCTTCTTGATGATACTATCCTCTTTAAGAACCAAAAACAAACAACAGCCCATGAGTAGTAGGAGCTATCCCACTGGGGATCCAACTGACCAGTTCCAGTTGGGCAAAGAAGCTTCTTCCTTCCTTCCTTCCTTTCTTCCTTCCTTCCTTCCTTCTTTTCTTCCTTCCTTCCTTCCATCCTTCTTCCCTCCCTCCCTTCTTTCCCTCTCTGCACATAAGGTATCATACCCTTATATGCAGGTAGTTAGCACAAAGGAATATAAATTTTGATCACCAAAACCTTGCAAGATATTTTGGGGTTTACAAGTTAGATTTCTTTCTTAAGGACCTAGCCTTACACCCAAATCACTCTGGCTCTTATTGATTGGCCAATAATAGGTCCTAGTCCAAGCTTCACTTGGTCATTGTTTGGGCCCTGATGGTTCAGAGTGGGCCTAAAATCCTAATGGTCTTTCCTTCCCAGATTGATTTTTTTTTTTCCATCTAGGAAAGAGAGGTCATTCTTTGCCTCATTCATTGCCTAGACTTAATCACTGAAAGGGCTTTGCTTCAGTGAAACTGAGAAGTTGGAAAGACCTTAACCTCAAAAGGCCAAAGTCTCCCACTGCATCAGGGGCCATATTCAGTCATCCTGATCTACATCTTGCCACTGAGTCCAGATGGCTGCAGAGGAGAGGGTGAGGCTGGTGATTATGTACAGCCCTGATGTACTTAAACCTAATTCACTTGCAAATCATGGCATCACCTCCCTGAAGTCATGGTCCTCTTTGAGAATGAAGTACAAAAAACAACAGCAATAATCTTATAGTTGATATATGACCAGCCCACTTTAATTTTTACTAGTCATACTCTTCTTCTATGACATCCTTCATGACATTTCTGCCATTTAGTTTCTTGTTTGTAATGTATTACAACCTACTCATGCCGACCAAAAGCCTCTTCATTTCCCTCTGGGTGATCTCAACTAGATTTCTTCAGAGACTATAGTGTTCCATGACTTTCAGTTATGCAAAATCACTAGAAGACTATCAGCAATAAAAAGAGGGGGGTTTGTTTTAAGGAGAAAGTCCCTTTCTTCTCCAAAGCACAGTAGGAAATAAGATAATTTGGCTTTTCATTCAGTTCAATAAATAGATTATAAATGCATATGAAAGAGAGGGTCACCAGTTGGTATTTGTATATGTTGATAGATAGGGGCAAAAATATCTCCAAAAAGATCTATTTCTGGGTAAAGTATTATGTAGCCCCAGATTTTTTTCTGAACTCAATTTTAATTTTTAGTCAAATACAGGAAAACTCAGTCTAAGAGATTCTGTGTCACCTAGGATTAATGAAAAAAGGTACTGATAATAATGACTGATATGACTTAGAGAATGACAATTGTGTAAGCACTTGGGAAGATTTAGTAGAAAGAGTTGTGTAAATCAGAGCCTCTGTTCAAGAAGATGTTTGTATATTTAATAACTATGCAATATATAATAAATATAATCTGACATATCTGGCTACAGTGAGAGAGTAGATTGTTTTTTTCATTAAGAATAGAAGAAGAATCTTACCCTACTCATTCTTCAAGAAAGCATAGAAGTCTTTTAATCCTCTGGTTTTTCTATTCAGAGATTGACCTTTGAAAGATATATTTAAGTAATGGCATGCAAAATTGAGCTTGATTTGACCCATAGAAAATGAGACTTGTTAGTATGTTTTTCTTTTTAAAAATTCCACTGTTCACTATCCTCATCATTTCTATTTATGGTCTGGATAGTTATAAATTTTTATTGTGATCCATTTCAAATGGTTGCATTGCCCTGTAAGGCTGGAATCCAGAATGAACAGCAGTGATGTCTTATAAAATATATGTACTACAAAATATTTGTATGGTATTCACTTGTCTCCTTTTCAGCTCCTTTCTTCTCATTTACCTTTGGCTTTCCCTTCGAAAATGCTGAGGTCTCAAAGTGCATTGAATCTATGTGATCAGCACATATTATTTCCCCCATCCCTCTTCTAACAATTGAACCTCCTCCCCCCATGATGTTTCCCCAAGAAAACTGACGGAAATGGAGAATCACTCCTGGCTACAGATAACCATTGTTATGTGCTACATCCATCAATGGTGCATAAAGTCCTTGTCAAAGTTGGTATAACAGAGCTGTCAGATGTAGAAAACCTGCAATGGAACACTCTCTGTTTCTTGCCCCTATTTATCTTGAACAAATATAGCCAATGTAAGGTGAAAGGAACTAAAATTAAATATTTTTCCTCTTTCTAATCTTATGGTGTAATTTCGTGTACTGAAAAGTTTCTTTCAACTTCTTATTTGCTATGTCAAATTGCGAATACTACAATAATTGTTCTTTGTTGGTCAGAGCCCAAATTATCCTGCGGTCTGCTCATAGGCTAATTGAAGAGTGCTGAACAGCCTGTCTAAATAAGAACATTTCCAAGGCAATTGCTATGAAGCCTCCATCCCATTCTACATAACTTGACATTTCTGCCAACAGTGAAGAACAATAACAAATAAAAGAAAATACGAATGAATAGCAAAAATTAATAAAAAGGCAAGGTGTCATTTCTAGAAGATCACAGTTGAATATATTACCTGTTAATTTCCTCTGATAATTCATTTTTAGAGCGGTCTAGAAGGCAAATTGGCAAAAGGCTAGAAGAAGAGGAGAGAAATAAGCCTGAACAAAAACTAACCAAAGTCCAAGGATGAAAAATATGGCAACAACTATCTCCAAGAACTATCTTTTCATTGTGTCTCCAATCTTTGCTCAGAAGGGGAGCAGCCTTCCAAGAATTATTTATTGGCTATAGGAGAAGTAGGATGAACTTGGAGAGGAGGAAGAAATAAAAAGAAAAAAGATAATGAAGAATTATAGCTCTTGCTAAGAGATAAGAAGAGGTTTAAATACAGAGTGGAGTAGATGAAAATCATGATATTTACTAGTAATATTAAGACATCACCCCTATGGTCATTGATGTACCCAGGCACTGTAGTCAGGATTTGTGAGCATTAGCAAGTGGGAGAGAGGAATAATTCTAAAAGGAAAAAGTTAAGACAGTGTTTGTGCATAGCCGAGTAATCCCCAAGCACTTATTAAGGACCCAATATCTGCCAGTAATTCAATCATTTAACAAAAAAATCAAGCATTCTTAATTGCCAGGCACTGTGCTAATTGCAGAGGAACCTAAGAAATGCACAAACATTCCTTGTTTTCAAGGAGTTCTCATTCTAATGAGGGAAACAGATGTGAAAATAACTTGATATTCATAAAATATAAACAAAGTAAATGGAAGGACAGAGGAAAGCCCTAGTTACTGGTGAGGAAGCCTCTGGCAAAATCTGTAATTTGAGCTGAATCTTGAAGGAAGCTAGGGAAATTAAGAGGTGGAGACAAAGCATGTGAAAAGCAGGTTGAAAGACACAGTAATGGGAGATTCTGTGTACAAGGAATAGCAAGTTGGTCAGTGGGCTGGACTATATCCTGGGAGGAAGAGTAAAAAGTTAGAAGACTCAAAAATTAGGAAGAGTTTCAAGTTGTAAAGATTCAAAGTTGTAATTTTATTGTAAATTCAAACCAGGACTTCATATTTTATTAAGGAGTGAAAAGGGAACAAATGGAGTTTATTGATAAGGGGTGAGAGGTGTGACATGGAAACATCAACACTTTAGGGGGAAAATCACTTTGGTAACTGAGGATGAATTGGAGAGGGGATCAATAAGAGGAAGAGAGGTTAACTGAAAGGCTATTACAATAATCAAGGAGAGAGGATAAGGGGACCTACCTAAGGGTAGGGTATGTGTGAGTGGAGATAGGGGCATATACAGCATATAAGGAATGCTCTGAAGGGAGATACAAGATTTGGCAACAGATTGTATGTGTAGGGTTAATGCAAGTTGATGGTCAAGGATGACAATGAGGTTGAAATCATGAATGCCTGGGAGGTTCCCATTACCATTACAGAGGATTGTGCTGCCTTTGATAGTAACAAAGAAATTTGGAAGAGGAAAGGGTTGGGGACAAAGATGAATTTTGTTTTGACATAATATGTTCAAGATGGCTATGAGAAATCCAGTTTGAGATAATCAAAAGACAACTAGTTGGTAATACAAAACTGGGACTCAGATGAGAGTCAAGGCTAGATATATGGATATGGAAATCAGCTGTATTAAAACAATAATGGAGTCCTTGGAAGCTGATGAGAACACCAAGTGAGATACTACTGAGAGAAAGGAAAAGGCCTAGGATAGAGCCTTGGGAGGAAACCACAGTAAATAAGAGTGACATGGAAGATCCAGCAAAGGAGACTGAGAGAAAGCCTAATAGGTAGAAGCATTCTTAATAGTAGGAGAACCAGGAGAGAGTACCCAAAAGGAAAGGGTGATCAACAGTGCCAAGGGCAATAATAAACACTGGAGATAAAAGACAAAAATGAAACAGTTCTTAAACTCAATGAGTCTATATACTACTGGGGAAGACAATATATAGACATAGATGCTGTAATGCCAAGCAAAGGCAACTTCCAAAGTTCGGATTACCAGCATAGTAAACCCCATTTATTCAGCAAACATTCACAGAACAGAGAAAGTCAAAATACAGTGTAACTTGTTCCTTTAGCAAGTAAATTCTGAATTCAATCCAGGGACTACTCCACCCCTAGACCTTACATTCATTAAGTCAGTCAAAAGTCTCTTCTCAAATGGAGATTAGTCTCCAACCATAAACAAAGTACATTCATTTGGTCAATCACTCAAAATCTTCCCACCCCTGAATCTCAAAAGGGGCAGGAGAGCACAAAAGGCCATCCACCCTTAAGTTAAGAGGTTAAGCTCAGTACTGAATATCCAAGGAAAGGTTCTTCTTTCATCTTCACTCCAGGCAAGCTCTCAGCAATCTCAGTTCCTGGGGAGATAGGGCTCAAAAAAGCCATAGCCAGTGTCCTCATCAAGTCACTCTCTGCCTGTAGAACAGTCCCAGAACCCCTGAAAACATCAGCAAGGCCCTCTTCCAGGATTTCTGTGCAGGTACCACAAGAAAATCCTCCTTCAGGGCTTCTGAACCAACAGCCAGATTCCAGGACCTCTACAACAGCAGCACTGTCCTTCACCATCAGGTGAATCTGACAAAACAACATTAAAACAGACAGACAAAATACCAGCATCACAGCCTTGCCTCCTCAGTTCTTGGCAGTTCTCAAAAGTCCTGGGCAGCTCCAGTAGGCTCTTAGCAGTATTTCTCTCAGCAACTCAGACTCCACGATGCTGGATGATGCTCTCCAAAAGTCCTTCTGGCCTTCTCTAGGCTTGGGCCTCTCTCCCAATTCAAGGCTGCTCCCAGTTCATCCCTCTCTCTTCATGTCAACAAGTCCATCCCACAAGTGGGATTCACAAGCTCTGGGTTTTAGCACTCAACCCAAAAGCCAAGCCGATACAGGGGCATCTCCAAATTCCATTACCATTACAGATGCATATTCAAAATGTATAAAAAATAGATACAAGATCATTTAAGGTAGGAGAAGCATTAGCAGCAAGCATTATCAAGAAAAGTCAGATATAGGTGTTGGTATTTCAACATAGATGTGAAGCAAATTAGAAAACCAGAGAAGTGGAGGGCATTGTAGATGTGGCAGATATTGTGTCACAGAGATGGAGATGGAACATATGAGTGAGGAACTGCAAGGGGTTGGAGCAGAATGAGCCAAGACCATGGTAGGCACTTTACACATGTTTGTTGATTGAGTGACATAGACCATTTTGCTTGCACCATAGAATATGTGAAGAAGAAAAATATTTGATAAGTCTTGAAAAATTGTTGTTTGTCCTTTGTTCTTGAAGAGGACCATGACATCAGGAAGGTGATCTCATGACTTGTAAGTGCATTGGATTTAAGTGAGGGAGGGCTATAAAAGGTTACCAGTCTCACTTTCTCCTCCAGAATCATCTGGTTCCAGTGACAAGATATAGATCAGGATGACTGGAAATGGCCCTGGATGCAGTGGGAGACCTTGACCTTTTTCAAGTCTTGAAAGATAGATGAGAGCTAGATCACAAAAGGACTTTGAATGCCAGGTAGAGGAGGTCCAGAAGAGTCCTGTAATGGCTTCTGGCATTTTAACTTATTTTGTGAATACACAACACTTCATACTCCCATGACTAAATTGAATGACATGAGATTATAAAACATCCAGAATATTTGTTTGTCACAGATTAGGCTTTTTTGAGTCCTACAGAGCAGTGCTATCACTTATGACATCTCCCTTAAACAAACAGAAGGACATTAATTTCCCAGTCTCTTTTCAAGTGGCTCCTGCACAAAAACCAAGAGGTTCCCTGTGTTTGAAAGGTAAGTCTACCCAGTTAACATTTTTTAAGAGTAAATGCTGTCATGGAGATCACTCTTCAAGGAATCATGAATATGATGGTTACTATTCCACAAAAACTCTTTCTTATAGTTTATTCAGGTCCCTGGCATTATCTGAAATGATTTCTATATTTTATGTTTACATTTGGATAAATGTAAACAAGTATCTATATGAAGGCAGGGGTGACATAAACAACAACTAATCTGCCAAATCAAACATTCCAAAAGTGGGAGGAATATCCAAATATTTCATGCTAGTCATGACTCACAATATGGCTTATCCAGAATTAAGACAAACACAAAAAAATAATAATAAGAGGGGGGAAAAGAGTTAAATGTCTCTGGCAATTAATATGTAAACTAGTCCATACTACAATATTTTAAAATGATCATTTAAAAAGAAATGAATAGGGTAATTCTGGAACATAAATACATTATCATATTGGACTGCTAGGAGAGCAGATGTTTTAAGTTATGTAAAGTCTTGTCCCATCTGGTAAACAGTAAAAATGTCTCAACAACAACCCACAGATAAAATGTTGCTGAAGAAATGAGCATAGTGTGGATTAGGTAGAAGTCAATTGTACCAAATTACTTCATGAAATGCCTGAAGGACACAGCACCAATTCTACTTCTTACAGGGAATTTTATTCAAATATTTCATATATATATATGAATAATGCGTATGTGTTTATATTTTGAGATATTCTTGTGGACAACTTGTATAATACATTTAACCATCCATCAGAGCATCTGTTAAACTAAACAGGCCACTGTTTGTTTTCCCCCAGAGGTCCCTAGCCCTTGTAATTTATCCTGTAGTGTTTAATGTTAATGTTAAATGAACCTCTTCTGCCATCTCCAATCAAATCAGGAAGAATGTCAATAAAGCAGATTAAAATTAGCAATGGGCAAGTATCCTACTGTTCCTAGTCTGGTTCCATTTGTGAAGAGTAGGTGGACCTATCATGAACATTTGGTTCATGTCAGTTTGCCTTATAGTTAGGATTCATTCTGTGCACTATTTCCAGCTTTCTCAGCTACAAATAGGGGGATACCAATATAAACTTGTTGGCATTATTTCAAGTTGAATTATAACCAGAAAACTTTTCTAAGAGCTATAGATCTAATCTCTCTAAGTAAAGCTATAGATTATCCTTCAATCTCATTTGATTTAATAGCTGGAACTTGTTCTTCTCTTATTGTACATAAACTCCTTGAGAACAAGGGCCATTACATTTTTTCCCTTGGATCCCCAGTGTCTAGAACTGTTCCTGGCATCTAGCAGGCACTTGATAAGTGCTTGCTGAATGACATTGATCTTGGTTTTATTCTCTTTTAATCACATCGGGGTAATCAGTATGACCTCACTTATTGTCATTAATCAGAAGGGAAGTCAGTCTGAATTATGGAATATCTTAAGAGAAGTACAGTTTTATTACTTAGGATAATAGGATCTTAGTGTGACAACTGCCTAAAAATGGCTTTCTGAGGTGAAATCCAGCAGCTTTTATAATTGGGAGCAAATTAATGTGTCAAAGCCCTTACAAAACACTTGTTCCATTAACTTGGTTAAACACACCGCTCTGCTATTCAGTTTACATTATTAGATTGTTCATTTTATTTTTTTCAGAGATAGTAAAAAAAAGGTCAACTTTTGCCCAGGCCAGTATTAATGAGGATATACTGTATTTATCTAGTTCCCCACCCCCACACCCCAACCTGGTGAACAGGTTGTTAAAAGAGTTTAGTCTCCTGCTCCAATCCACCATTTTGCTTCCACTCCTGACTGAGAAAGCTGGGATGATGAGCAAGTACAAAAAAGAATCATGCTATTTGTGGTGTAGCCACATGGAAAGCAGGAAAAGGCACTTTGAACACTTCTCATGGATTCTGTCTCATAGTTTCTTCCATTTAGGGTATATGTGTATGTGTGTATATACATGTATGTATGGATGGATATACATATAGGCAGCAATAGATGGATAGATATAGGATGTACAATATTTTGTATTGTCTCCTCCATTAGAATGTGAGCTTCTGGCAAACACTAACAATATTTTAGCCTTTCTTCGTATAGCCAGTATTTAAAAGAGTTTTTAGTGTGTAATGAGTGCTTAATAGAAGGACTAGAATTTAAGAATACCTCAAAGGACAAAGTTGTATCAATTGAATCTATGCATTTTTTTATTCACAAAGTTAAGAAAATATAATAGGATGAAATTTTAATTTCAAAATAAAGTTACATTATTTGCTTATCATCATTTACATTTAAAATATATTTGCACAGAAAGGAGAATTTATATGAAATTATAGATAATTATAAAAATGGATTGGATGAATTGATGCATCTGATCCTTCTTGAATGCTTGTTTGGCTACAGACATAGACATGGACACACAGAGATTTTTTTGGTTAAATTTTTTTTTTGTTTAGTCTTTCCTAATTACATTTTTAAAAAAATTAACATTCATTTTTTAAAAACTTTGAGTTCTAAGTTCTCTTTCTCCCTTTCACCCCTTCCTCTTGAGAAGGCAAGTAATATGATATCAATAATACATGTGAAGCTATGCAAAACATATTTCCTTATCAGCCATGCTGCAAAAGAAAACAAACACACATGCACAAAAACCAAGAAAAATAAAGAAAATTTTAAAAGAATGTTTCAATCTTCACACAAATTTCATCAGTTTTCTCTCTAGAGATGGATAACATTTTTCATCATGAGATCTTTGGAATTGCCATAGATCATTGTCTTCATCACAATAGCTAAGTTTTTCACAATATTGCTACTGTGTATAACATCCCATGGTTCTGCTCATTTCATTTTGTATCAGTTCATATAAGATGGTTTTTCTGAAGCCATCCTGCTCATTATTTCTTATAGAGCAATAGTATTCCATGACAATTATATACCACAACTTGTTCAGTCATTCCTCACTTGATGGGTATCCCCTCAATTTCCAAATCTTTGCCACCACAAAAAGAGCTGCTATAAATATTTTGCATACAAATAGGTATTTTTCTTTTCTTTGACCTCTTTGGAAGTCAGATCTTCTTGACTCTAAAACCAACCCAAGGAAGGTCTACTTTGCCATAATAAGTGCTCTATAAATACTTATTAATTCATTGATTGATTCATGTAAGTGACTTTAGGGGAATCACTAGTCATGTGAACAGGAGAAATATGTGATGTCCAGAAAGGAAGAGTGGAGCCTATTTCAACTACACCATATCGGTCTCGGTACCATTTATACTCTACAGGTGAACTAGAGTTTGTGTGATGTAACAATTTTGAGATCGTTTGTGATTTTTCAATGGAGTAACAGTTGGAGCTCTCATGCTGATATCTACTTGAATAAAAGGAGCTGAACATAAGTGAAATGCTTTATAGACTATTATAACATTGTGTTATATCTTACACATAATACTTCATTTAAACTTTACCATAACTTCCCAAAATCCATAAGGATAGGAACTGGATTTGTGATTTCATTGGTATAGGGAACTTCCAGAGGAGAAAATGTCTATTAAAACAGATGTTCATTTTCTTTGCAATTTATAGTCTTAGAGGCTTTCCTAGGCCACTGTAACAGCAAGCACCCTAGCATACCTAGGGCGGCTACTAGCACAGGTTCTTAGATCTGCTTTTCTAAAGGAAAGCAACTCAAAATGGGTTAACGGTTTCACTTTAATCAATCAAACATATATCATTTACCTAGTTC
>CM053591.1:127935170-127969574 GCA_028646515.1 Pseudochirops corinnae
TCATAAAAAAGCTGTGTTTGAGTTGTCATGACTCCAAGGTATTTTAAGTCCTCAAAAATATATCCCCCAAAGCCTTCTGGAATCACTGGGTTCCTCTTTAAAATTAGTTCATTCTTTAACTTTTATTTTTTCTCACTGCAATATTCCTGTAACTCCAGAATCCTCGCCTCTCCATTGCCAGTTTTGAGTCCCTTCTTCACTGGGCCATAACAATTTCCTTTCTCTGACAGAAAAAGGAATTTAATTAGGCACCTCAAGTGAGTTTGTGGTGAGAGTCTGAATTTCTCCTGCATATTAATCTTTCAGTTGTGAGGAGAGAATGGTTGTGAATGGAGTATCATCATAGAAGAATACAAGTGGTACAGTGGATAGAGCATCAGGCCCAGAAATATGAAGACCTAGAGTTCAAGTCCAGTCTCAGACACAAATTATTTCACCCTGGGCAAATCATCTGACCTTCATTTGTCTCAGTTTCCTCATCTGTAAAACAGGGATATTAATAGCACCTACTTCCAAGGATTGCTGCAATAATCAAATTAGATAATAAATGTAAAGAGCTTATCACAGTGCCTGGCATGTAGTAAGTAATATGTAAGTGTTAGCTATCGTCAATATCCCCATCATAATTTTCTTGTTCCACAAATGGTTTTGGTGGCCTTCACTCAAGAAAAATGCAAATCAGATCATTGTTAAGTACGACAATGACCTGGATCTTTATTTCTATCCACACACTTAATGCACCATACAAATTACAACATCGCTGATACAGACAATGACGAGAGATGCCATCCAACCAGCCTTTAATTCTTGACTTTATTCTACTTTTGCCATCTTGGAAATTAATGGAACACTGATAGAAGGAAGCTACTGACCAAAAAGAGAATCTCTTTGCAAACATTTAAAAACTAGAACAAAAAGTGACACATGTCCCTGAGGGAATTGATGGTATCCCCTAACAGTAATAGAGAAGTTAAGAAAAGGGGAGAGTTTGAGGAGGAAGATAATAAGTTCAATTTTTGACATGTTGAGTTTAAGATCTCTATGGAACATCCAGTTCACAAAGTCTAAAAACCAGTTGGAAATGTGAGATTGGACCTAAGGAGAGAGATTAGGGACAGACAAGTAGATCAGACAGCCATCTGCATAGAGATGATTGGGGAGAAGTTGAAACCTGCATAAACAGATCAGGCATATTTGTACAGAGTAGGGCACAACCAATAAACAGGGAACAAATGAAGATTAGTGGGAGAATAGAGATGATAAAGAAAGCAGAACTCTGGAGAAGACATGATGGGATGGAATCATTCTAGGAAGAAGACAGGATGCCACATATTGTTCTCTCCAGCTAAATAGAGCAGTGGACCCAATTAAGGAGACCTGGATTCTAAATACAGTTCTGTTACAAACTAGCCTTACCACTTTGAGTACATCTTTGATCCAGAGGCAACATGTATTAGAGTGGATGGACTTGGATAGAACCGTAGACTTGGAGTCATAAAGATCTGGCTTTAATGCCAGCCTCTGGCAATTACTAATTATTTGACATCATATAAGTTATCTAACCTTGGACTATATGACTTCTAAGCTTCCTTCCATGAACCTGTGAACCTCAGTTTCCTCCTCTGCAAAATAAGAGCTTGAGATGATTTCTAATGGTCATTCTAACTCTTACATTCTATGATTTTCTCATGAAATTCTCATATACCACAAGTATTTTCAGCAGATGAAAACAGAATTGCTCTGACCTCCTGCAACAAATTTATGCTTCACTCCACTGATGACTGGAAAAGCACAAGAGCATTGTCCATGATCTGAAACCTGGGCAAGCATGCCATCATGAAGTTGACACAAAACACCAATGAATTTCTCCAGGCAACCACATTTTGACATTATGTCAATTTCCATCAAGCCTTCATGACTGACAGTATCAAAGGCCTTGGTCAGATCTACAAAAGGGCAGGCATTCACATGGTGGTCAGAAGTGATACAAGGACATTCTCAAGGTCTCTCTGACGAACTTTGGAATTGATTGTGTGACATGGGAGACACTGGCACAGGACTGATCTGTGTGGTTTGCCCACATCAGAGAAGGTGCTGTGCTCTAATAAGCAAAGCAGAATTGAAGTAGCTCAAAAGAAACACAAGATGCTCAAACTTAGAGAATCCACCCCAAATATTCACACAGACTATTTGTTTCTGACCTGAGGTAGAATATTCTGAGCTTGTATCAGTCTGATCAGCTACAGCTGGACCCACTGTAACTTGACTCTAGCATTGTGATGTCATTTTGGTCCTCTCCAAGAAAAAAAGACAAAAACCAAGCAACAAATTTATGTCACAGAGGACTTCAGTATGCATTACTATCAGCCTAATTTTCTTTAATCATCAAGACAGTAAAATCATTATGAAGAGTTAGCCAAGCACAGAGAAATTTTTCTACTGCTCTTATATTATCTGTAAGGTGTTTGTAGCTTTCCTGCCTCTTGGCTATACCAAGAAATATACCATGAAGCAAAAAGAATCTTAGAAAGTAAAATAAAAAAGGTGCTTCAGTGGTCATCCAGTCCAAGTTCTCTCATTTTACAGGTGAGGAAACTTAAGCCAAAGGAGATGAAATGACTTTGCCCAAACTCATGATGCTAAACCAAATAGCCATGATGCCATAGCATCCCTACTCTCTCCTCACTAAAACTCCATTTCTAAGTTGTATTTTGAACCCATATGTGTAGGCACTCAGCCAATGTTGGCTACTTTGCTGTCCTTTTTTCTTTATTAACATATTTAGTATAAGGGATCAAGTGGCTTACTATTTGTGTCATTTAGCCTCTTACTAAACAATGTAACTGAAAACGCGGTTTGGGTAATTTTGGTGAGCACAAATCTAGGCCTAAAATTTGGAAATGTGGCTTTGGGATGAATGGATTGTCATTTAATATGTCACTATTTTTCCCCTAATGTAGTAGGGACTTGTCAGTCCTTGTCAACCATACCAAAGTTGTTAACACCACATGCCCTCTCTGGCCCTGAGAAGCTTTCCCTGAGGCCAGTGTACCTGAGTCCAAGCCATTGAATTTCCAGGCATTTCTTTCAGCTCCTACATTTTGCTGCTACTTATGTAGATAATAAAGAACAATCTAAGTATCAATCATAGAATATGTTTGGTGCTAGACGAATGTTCTCAGCTGTCTAAAAAAAAAAAAACCACTTTGTTATTAACAGATTTTCATTCCCCCTTCTGTTTTATATGCATACCTGAGCTGTGTAGAAGTTGATAAATTGTGTTAAGGCTCATTTTCACATCCTGACAGTTGTCTTGGGTAAAAAGTTCTCACCTGACTAAGCCTTCAGGATGGAGATGAAGTACAGGGATCTCCTGTAAATGTAAATGGGAAGTCAAGAACTTTCACTTCCCATTTTTATCAGAAACTTCAGTTTCCATTCCTAGCTCTACAATATGGAAAACTTTGTCCAAAAGGTTAAATAGAATTCCAACTCACTGAGTTGTCCCTGTCATAATGAAAAGAATTAGGTTTGGAACAGGCCACAAGTGTTTCGGCACCTCTCAAGGTGTTCATGAAGCAGGCCATGTTTGATGAGTGTGGAATGGCTTTAGAAAGACATTGTTAAAGGAAAGTTGAAACTGTTTTTTTTGAAACTTAAAGAAAAAGTTGAAACAGGAAAGTTGAAACTTTCCTGTACTATTGTTTTTCTTTTAGTGTATCTAGGGCTAGCAGCAAAGTTTACCTGACATGGATGAAAGCTGGTCTTTACATTTGAATTGTTTATAGCACTCATACTAATCCAATACTTCTTCAGATTTGGAATCATCATGGTGGAGAGTAGCCAACATTTATTGAATATCTACATATATACTGAGCTGTATTGGACAGGGAAAGTATAATGTGGCATGAAAAACAGTCTCCTCTTCTCAATGGAGGACATAAAATCTTTTGCGGGGAAATTGAAACCTGCATAAACAGATAAGGCATGCCAACCATGTAGTGATACACATAGCAAGACTCCAAGAGTTCAGAGCTAAGAGCTAGAGAAGCTAGGCAAGACCTTAAATGGTAGGATTTGAAATGAGCTGATTCTTCAAAAAAAAAAAAAAGAGGGGAAGGACTTAGAGCATTTGTTGGAGGTGTAGCTCAAATTAAGCTCTAATTAAGGTACTGCGAAGTCATTGAATATTTAATAGAAGGAGGTTTACTCTGACCTAACCCAGCAAGAATATGTGATAAGGATGTATTGTCACTTAGCTACTCTTGATGTGACTCCCCTCTTCTCCACCTGAAAATGTGTCTGATGAGCAGGTCATCAGTGTATTGCGATTCAAATGGTCATAGGCATCCACCAAATCTAAGAAGACTGGATATCATGTGGCTAAGGGGTTTTGTGCCCCTAAATGACTATTAAGTTGTATAAGTGAATCTGAGAATAGTAAGGTCCTAGGATCATCTTTGTCTTCTTTTACATAAAGCTTCCCTCTGTTGTAGGTAGGAAAAAAGAAGCTACATCAGGGAGATGTTAATCTTATCACTGTATTCAAAGGAGAAGATTATGAGCAATGCTGGAAGTACACATACATTCTTGACTGAAGAGGAAGTTTCTTGTAAGAAAGCAAGAGGATGGAGAGTTGGGTAGAGTTAGGTTATAGGTTCAGGCATTGGAGGACCTTGAATGCCAGGTTAAGGATTTTGGAACTTTATTCTATATGCAGCAATAGTGGAAAGAGGACCAATCCATGATTTAGGAAGTTCTGTAAAGTTTCATCTCTTAGATACACTGCCTGAGGGATTCTTGGCATGTTACTTATCCTATGTGATCCAGGTAACTCTCTCAGACTGTAAATTCCAGATTGAGTGTCAATCTGCATTGGTAAAAAAGAGTTTAAATCCATAGGCAATGAGGAGCTATTAAATGTTTTTAAGAAAACATATGCAAGTACTGTTTCAAAAAGATCACTCAGACAGGTCTGCAAAGAATAGAGTGAGAGAATATAGAGGCAAATAATGCCACTTGGGAAATTATTACAATAGTTTAGGTATGAAGTAAGGAGGGCTTGGACTATCATAGTGGAAGAGATATATGTGAGGGGCACTAGGAAGAAAGATTCCAAGGTCTTGATTTCTGATTGAATGTCAGAGCAAGCAGGAGAAGGGGCGGATCAAGGATGACTTCAAGGACTTACGTCTGAACAGTTCGGAGAATGATAATGTCACTGACAGAAATGAGCAAGGTTTAAAGAGAAACTGGTTTTCAAAAAATGATCATGAATTTGGTCTTATTCATGTTGAGTTTCAGGTGAGAACCGGGCATCTATGGAAAGCAAGCCAGGAAGTAACTGATGACACCAGACTGAATCTCAAAAAAGAGACTTGGTCATGGCTACAGATAGGGTCCATTTATCTGTAGCTAGGTCTATCAGATTAATATAAATTATAGGTGGGACCCAACTCTTCAGTTCTGGACCCTCTTAACCACACATCCAAAACAAAGAAGGTTTCGATTGTTTGATGGAGGAATACAGAGGAGCCATGGCAAACTAGAAGGAACCTATACTTCTTTTCTATCATGTTAGAGCTGGAATTTCTGTATCACCTTAATATTTGTAAGGTACTTTATATACACTTTCATTTGTCCTTTATAACCTTGTGAAATAAATGATGCAGTTATTCAAATCCTAAAATCTCCATCTTATAGTTCAGAAAATTGAGAATTAAAGAGGAATGATTTGACCAGATCATAAAGTCATTAGCTGAATCAAGATCTGAAATCAGGTCTTCTGATTCCATGTACAGTATTCTATCCACTCTACTTCTTAAACAAACACAGTCAGTTTTTTCAGTCTTTGATTTCTTTGATAGTCATTATGCAGAAGCTGCAAGAAAGTGCTTAGTTATGAAATAATAGAGATTTCCGGAGTACTTTCAAAAAAGTAAAGAGCTCACACAGCTGGATTATAGAATTCTAAGCCACTGAAACCTCAAGAGATCAACTGTTCCAGTGTAACACCTTTAACTCCCCCCCACAAACCCTCCAGTATGGTGATCCACAACTGAAGCTGCATTAAGAGGAAAAAAAAGACTTAAGGTGATATTAACTTTAAGCTAATTCAAAACTACTTACATTAAAGCCAGGGATAAAGACACCATAATAACAGACTAGAACTTCAGTGAAGAGGGAGATATGGGGGATGTAAAAATAAAAGATATAAATAAAATAACTTTAAAACCCTTTACTCCAAGCAACAATATGAGCTCTGCAACCCTCAAATGAGCCTTTAAAGTAGAGAATTGAGGAGTCTTGAAACCAGAAGGGATACTAGAAGTAATCTGATTTAACCTTCACATTTGACCTAGAAGAAAAATAAGGTACAGAGAGGTAACACAATTTTATCAAGGTTACACAACTTAGGGGATAGAACTAGTAATGGACCAGGGATGTCCTGACTCCATGCCTACTATATTAGGCCACTTTCTTCTTCTAAATGGAAACTCTTACTGGTATTAACACTACTTTACTCACTAACTATAACTATACTGATGTTACCACAACTGGCCTATTATAATGTCTATTCAGTGTAATTAGTTAAGTATTTGTGGACATTAGCTCAGTGTAAAGCATTGTGCAAGACAATGGAAATATAGATGCAAAAATAAAAAACAGACCCTCCCTCAAGAAATGTTCATTCTGCTGCAGTAAAACAATCAATCAATCAATAAAAATAGCTAGAAAGTCATTTCAGTGGGGAGGGCCCAAACAACTAAGAAGAGAAGGCAGCATTAGGAAAGTTCTTGTGTAGATACTGAACTTGAGCTGAGCCTTAATAAGCATCAAATGGAGTTTGGCATTCCAAGAAATAAAATTCCAAGGAATATGGGCATTCCTATCATGGAGGACAAAGCATGTATACACAAAGGCATGAAAAGAAGAAATGCCACGTCTTGAGAAATAGTCAGGTAGGCCAGTTTGGATGGAACATGGAGTTTATTGTTTAGGGGTAATATTATGAAATAAGACTGGAAAGGTAAACTGGAACAAAATCAGGAAGGAATTTAAATGCCAAGGAAAGGAGCATGTGTTTGATCCAGTGTTAAAAGCATTAGAATCTGAATAGAAACAAAAGCATTCCTTAAAATCCTACTCTTGTTTTCATATAGTCACCAACAGCTAGTGTAAAGAATGTTATCAGACTTCTAAGAACTCAGAAATAGTCCATAATTGTTATCTACAGAGGAAGTGAAGGGTCTAACCTAGATCCCTGCAGCCACTTAGATAAAATAAAGTCCGTATTTGCAGCAACAAGTCCCTGCTATTTGATTTATTGTTTAGTTCTACAGACCCATTTTTTCTATACCCTGTCTTGATTGCCTGACATATTGCTTGTGAAGGTAAAATATTTTTTAAGCAGGATCGACCCACTTTCCTGTCACAGTAAATGCGCTCTGGGCAACTGGATATATTAACTTCATGTTAGTCAAATAACATGCTTTATCCTCCACCTGCCACCTTGTCCCACTCTACCAACAAAGTAAATACTGCAAGTAGGAAAATGCCAGGCTGCATTTAGTTTTGTATTCTTTGAAAATGAAACCCCATCCCATGCCATCCAAATCCTGTGTGCACACTGGTAATCCATCTGGATCAGTGGCTACAAATTTTCTACAATCTTTACTAGCAAATCAAGATATAGAATCCCATTCTCAACTGACATGTCGTGCTAACTTAGCAGGTTTTGAATAAGTCCCTTTCACAAACACAAAGTTTCTGGATTTGAGAGCCCATATTATATTACCTTGTAGGAAGCCATATTTTCCTAGGTGCTCTAATGCTTTAAGTATATTCCCCCAGTATGGAAGAATGGAGTGTAAATATGGGTACCTATTTGCTTCCTTATGCAAAAAGTGTCTAATGTAAGAGTAAACTTTAGTTTCTATGGAAAATATTGGCTTCTCCATCAGCCATCTGCTCAATGGTGGGAATGTTCTGTATGGCTTTCTCAGCTGGAACATTTGGAAAATGAATCCATTTTTGCAAAAACTCATATTCTTGGCCATAATATTTGTGATAATGTTGTTGGCTTACCAGATGTCCTGGAAATTCCTGGGGTGGTAGTGTTTCCAGTTCCTCTAGACCTCTCCATTATGTGACAGAAATGTGGCTGATACATTGGGACTGTCATTTCTCATGGTGTGCCACTGGACTGAGAAGGATATTCAACTTCCTTATGGAATTTGTCATCTAGTACTACCACTCATTCTGTAGAATGAAAGAAAATGAGACCATATTCTTTTGAACTGCTTCATGGGCTTTCAAACTACATGCAGACGTCCAACTAGTAACAGTGTCATCCTTCACCATTTTTTCTAAGTAATTCAGTATCCAGCCCTGACATTGCACATCTATCCTTATGTGTGGTTAAGTAGCATGACCCTCATTGTACTTGTCTCCAGTTGGTGGAAACAAAGCTGAGCAGCGAATGCTTTGCTCACTCATTATGCCTAAGAAGTACATCTGAGATTTGAATAACCTCTCTTTTCAATCTAGTCCTTCTCTCTTGAAATCAGATTAATGAAGTGATGAATAAGGTGAAGTGGGTCCTGTGCTTTGGCTCGAGAAATGGATTAGGACCCTTCTCTCGCTAATGGAATCAGCTTGCACAGTTCACTTCTCTTGTTAGTGTGCCATTCCAAAACGAAGGCTGAGAAATAATTCTCAGATCACAGCCTGGTACCAGTGATTTCATGATATTGTAATTTAATACTACACTTAATTCTCACCAATAGTCTAATCTATTGGAATAGAACCAAGACTGTATAAGGCTTACCGGGTTTTTGAAAAAATATATCTCAGGGGACTTGGGGGACATTATTTAGTTTCTCTTCACCTCCATGTCCTCATCTGCAAAATGAGAATATTATACTAGATGGTCTCAAACATCCTTATGATTCTGGGAGAAGCACTGTCCTTTAATGTCTGATGACTGGAAGTATACAAAGAAGGTTAATTTTAAGAACACCTTAGAAGGAATTGAAGGCAGTTAGGTGACTCAATGGATAGAGCATCGAGCCTGGAATCAGGAAGTTTTATTAACCTGAGCTCAAATCCAGCCTGACACTCACTAGCTGTGTGACCCTAGGCAAGTCACTTAACCTATATTTGCCTTAATCCATTGGAGAAGGAATTGGCTAACTACTCCAGTATCTTTGCTAGGAAAACCCCCTATTGGGTCACAAAGAAGGACGCACAACCAAATGACTGAGTAATAACAAGTAGGATTTAGAGTATATCAGCTACATAAGTGGTACATACTGATTGGTTATTGACTAGACCTTTGGAAAGGAAATTGACCCAAAACCATTCTAAAGAAAACTTAATCTCCCCAGTGGCCAATATTAAAAAGAAGCAAAATAAATAAATAAATAAAATATAAATAAAAATAAATAAATTTCAAAAAATAAAAAAATAAAAGAATGTGACCAGGATGGGGTAGGGGAATGAAGCTATATTTGCTTCTTCTATATTTGCCACTCTTTCTGTAGTGGCGTCTCAATTGATAGGTCCCTGAATGCATCATCAACAAAGCTGAATTTGTCCTGGGGCAGGCATTGGTTTTTCCCTTCAATGAGCCACAGACCAAGAGAATGATACACAAAATGTTTATACCATAAAGTATTTTCTGCACTTTTGGTGCCATTTCTACAGAAGCAAGCAGAAGTCAAGATAATCAAGTGTGCAAGACTACATACACATCCTTGTCAAACTATAGTATGATTAATGTGGTTTTTTTTTTATTACTTTTTTACTAAGGAATGTATGAAGGAATGGGAATGAGAAATTACCTAGTAACAACTCACAGATGCAAAAGGGAGCAAAGGGTATGTATGACCTACGGAAAAAAAAAAAGCAACCAAGATATTTAAGATACTTAGTATGCCCAGTAGGCAAGATGAGAAAGATAGAAATGATGCTTATGGACTCAGATGTCTATACATGACTATATAGCATGGGGATATTAAAAAAAGAGAATGCTATATAGCTAAAATAAAGGCAGTAACTATAACCTTAATGAAATGAGAAGAAAAATACATAATGGGATGACTAAATAGAAGCAGAAGTGGGATAGCAATATACATCAAGAAAAGATTCACCTGTGGGGAAAACTATGAACTCCATGGGGGAAGGCATGATAGATAGCAATTCAACTGATGATCAAAGGAGGAAGACACAGAGGTGAAACTAGTCAAAAGGAAGAAATTATAATGAGTTCCAGGAAGAGATCACAAAAGTAAAGCTGAAATAGGAGACTTCAACTATCCAGATACCTATTGGCCATTTCCCTCTACTTAGGGGAGAGAAGCTGATAAACTCTTGCTTTCACTTGATGATAATTTCATCTTTCATAAGGTAGAGAAAAAAAAGTGAGAGTTCTCTTATTTTGAACAGTAAGGAAGGACTGCTTGAAAGAGAAAGGATATGATCATGTCATCTTTGAGTTCACGACAGATAAAGAGTAGAATAACATGCGTAGTCATATGTACACCCTAGACTTTAGAAGACCAGATTTCAAAGTGTTCAGAAATTGTATAGTAAGGAGCCTATAACCTGATACTCCAAAAAAGAAATTAAGTGGGATGGGTTGCTTTCAAGAATAATATTCTGGTCACACACATTCAATTGATCATAATGGGGATAAAAAAGGGGGAGATATGTCTGAAGAGACAGATGAGGCTATATAAGAATATCATGTAAGAATTCAGATTTAACAAGGGCATATATGGTTTAACATATACAATTTAATAAGGACATGGATGGCATTCAGGTTTAGCAAGGACATATATTGGAAGAGAAGGCAAATATGTTACAGTATTTAGAATTAGAATAGATAACATTTAGTCCAACATCCTTATTTTATGAATTAGTAAATTGAAGCCTGGAGAAATCTACTTAACCAAGGTAACAATTTAGGAGAGGTGGGATTTGAATCCAAGTCTTCTGATTCTAAGTCTACTGTCCTTTCCACTTCTTGACACTGTCTTTCTGCAGATGAATGCAAGAATTGTGAGGTCTTGCAAAAAGAGCAGAGAAAGATAAAAGTACAGTATGTGCTAAGGATTGTCCTGATTGCTAAAGATAACCAAAATGGATTGGCTAGCTTTAGTTTAATAGAGATGGCCTCCTGGTCAGGGTGAGTGTGAAAAAAAAAAAAGACAAGCAATGAAAGAAGAGAAGGGAAACCTTTTTCTTACTTTTTTTCATCAAAGATGAATGGCCAAGAAGAATGACCTTCTGACTAGGAAGGACAAAACCTAAGTGGTTAATAGGAAATTGAAAACCAAGATGAGTGAGAGGATGCTGAGAGCTCCTTGATGTCTTCAATGGGTTCAAGTTAATTGACATAGAAAAATTACAGTCCAGGACACTGAAAGAATTCGAACGTGTTATCACAGAATTGTTTTCAGTGATATTTTAATAATAATAGCTGTAATTCATGTAGCACTTTAAGGTTTTCAAGGCACTTTGTATACAATAGGGTACTATATGTCTACTGATAATTCTCTTCCTAATGTATGGTTCTAGAACATAAATTTCCTCATTCAAAAAGTTCCATTGGTCACCATTGTTGATCAAATTCATTCTAAATGCCATAATTTGGTGTTCAGTGCAATGCATGCTTTAATTCCACAGAGTAGTCTTATTTCCCACTATTTTCCTACAGGTACCTACAATATAGTCAAATTCGACTATTCTGTATTCCATGACAATTTTCTCTGCTTCATATCTTGGTAATCCCTTTTCCTGGAAAAATTTCTCCTCCCTCTCCTTCTCTCTTTTCCTCTCCTTCCCTTCTTCCCTCTGTGCTTCCCTCCCTCCTCAGAAACATGTATTTATTATATAGTAAGAACAACTGTTATACAACATCCTGCCAAAATGAAGCTACATTCTTCTACAAGTGAAGACAGATTCCAGGTAAAGTGGACTAGAGTTTAGAGAATATATGTGGTAAAAGTTATCTTACAACTCCTGGGTCCTGGAAGACCTTTCTACCTCATTGAATATTCACGAAGTTCCCCTTTGGACTCTTTATAGAGTCTTTATAAATCTGCTTTTTAATTTTTTTAGGGTGTCTAGTTATTCTTCAGCAAGTTGCTCAACTACTGGTCCAAATGCTTCTGCTCAGTTGCCACTGTTCCAGGAACACTCTTACTGTCACTGATTGGAAGTCCAACATCTTTCGGACTTCCAAAGTTTGCAAGGTCTTCCTCTCATCATAGGTGGAGACAGAAGACAAAGGGTCTTTCCACGTTTTTCCCGCTCTTAAAGGGATTTATTCTCAGGGTCTTGGATAAAACTGTTCAACCACTGGAATATGTTTTGAATTAGCTTGTTTTTATCTCAGCACCACAGAGACATGACAGTCTCTTCAACCAATCCCAATGCACTCTTATTGTTCCACATTTAGCTTATACTTTTGCTTCTTTTTGATTCAATAAAGCTTCTATTTGCACTTGGTTCAGAATCAAACACTTGGAGTTCCTGGCTGTTCCACCTTCCTAAAGAAGTTTCATGAGAGATTCAGGTCCACCAAGATAAGAGTGGGAGAAAAGACATATAAAACAATAGTATTCCCTCATAAACACATGCTACAACTTGTTCAGTCATTCCCCAGTTGATAGGCATCTCTTCAATTTCCAACTCTTTGCCACCACAAAAAGAACTGCTAAAAATATTTTTGTTCAAAAAGACCCTTTTCCCTTTTCTTTGATCCCTTTGGGATATAGTGGTACTGAAGTGGTACTGTTATATCAAAGAGTATGTGTAGTTTCGTAGCCCTTTGGGCATAGTTCCAAATTGTTCTCCAGAATCTCATTTTTTTTTCTGGACTCTTACTTAAAATCATGTTCAAACTACACCCAACACATTGTTTTTTTATTTACCCCTAGCTAGAAATGGCTTCTCGACACTCCAAAATTGCCTTTTGTTTATATCTGCCCACAATATCTCATATTATATAGTGTTTTAAAACTTTTTAAAATAGCTTGCAATACCTTATTTCATTTGATCCCTATAAGACAGGAACTATCAGTGTCCCCATTTTATAGATGATGAAACTGGAACTCAGAGAGAAACTTGTCCTGGATCACAAAAGTAGTAAATATGTAAAGTGGGAATCTAACGCATTTCTCAAAGTCTAGTTCTCTATATGCTATACCACAGGGCCTCTGCATTCTGAAAGAATTATGATAAATGAATGCCAAGAAATTCAAAATGGATTGCTAGTGCATTTTTCAGAAAGAAGGTAAGTACTTCTAACTATAGGCCAATGACCTTGAAGTCAACTCCAGGCAAAATTTTAAAAATACATCATCAAAATGCTTGTTTATGAAGACTTAGAAAAGAAAGGAAAAGAAATATAACAGCTTTCCTGCCCTACTGAATAAAAAATCCCTAAGGAAGCTCAAAAATTCCAAATCACCCTGGCAGAGAAAGACCTTCTCTAATAGTGGAAGCCTTTTTATCCTTCTGCTGGTGAGTTTGAATATCAATTAACTACCAGTGCTGTTCCTTATTCTCCCCTATCCCTTCAGCATGTGTCAGCAATAGTCCTGAACCTTGACCTGTACTCCATGTCCAATCTCACAACTTCCTCCCCCAAACTGGTCCTATTTGAGTCATTAGATTGTAATCTCCTTTAGGGTAGGTATCTTTTGTCTCTTTTTATAACCCCAGTGCCAATCACAGCACCTGGAACATAGTAGGCACTTGTCTATTGACTAACAGATAAAAACCCACTTTGCTTCATCTGTGTGGGGTGGCTAACTTCATCCAGAACCCCAGCAGACTACCCTTTGTCCATCCTCCTTAATTGTCCCTTTGTTTGTCGAGTATGTCTCCTCAATCAAGTTTTTTGTTGTGTTTTCTCCCATGTTTTGCTACATTTTATCTGGTGGTGTTCCGTCACCCAGCCATGCCAGTTCTCTCTATACAGACATTAGCCTTTGTACAGGAAGGACCGTGATCAATAATATCAGCAGCCACACCTATCTCATGAGTCTTAACTAATAAAATGTAGAATACTGGGGCTGAATCAGAAACACAGACTTTATGGGGTTCCCCCTGGAAAAATCAGTGTCAGATAAGGGAAAAGGCTGCCGTTTTCTATAATGGATGGTGGACTTCAGACCCTTCTTTAGTCTGCAAGAGGAGAGAAAGAAGTACAGACTATGAGCCAGGATGGGTTGTTGAAGATCAAGTCATGCCAGAGTAATGTCATTTCCTTTTTTGAAAGGCTTAATGGACTAGAACATCAGAGAAATGATGTGGACATATTATATCCAGATCTTAGCAATGAATTTGACAAAGAATCTTATGATTTTCTTCCACAGAAAATGAAGATGCCAACTATAGGATGATATCATTAAGCAGATTCTGCACTGCCTGGCTGACTAAAGCCAAAGAGTTACGACCAATGTGTCAGTGTCGAATGGGAAGAAGTTGACTAATGGAATATGACATGACTCAGACTTCAGCTCTTTTCTATTCAAAATGTTTTACTAATGACTTGAATTAAGCCATAACTGGTTTGTTTACAAAATATGAAGATGATGTAAATCTTCAAGGTATGACTTGTGAAAGTGGTGGGGTGTGGGCTTTAGTGGGATGGAAAGGCTGCTAGAGGCCAAGACCTTTTACCTTTCCGCTTCCAGGACTTTGAATACTTTCTGGAATTTTATTGGAGTTTGAAGGTAATTTTAATTATCTGACTTAAGATACCAGAGGTAAAAGCAGGAAACAGATGGGATTATAGAAAGATAAATGGAAAGGGACATATGCATCTATATACAAGCCCAATAGGAACATGCTTAATAATAATAATAATTTAACATATTGGTTAAGGATTTTCAAAGCACTTTAAAAGAAATGTTACTTCATTTGGTCCTCATAATAAGATTGTAAGATGGATGCTGTTATCCTCATTTTACAAATAGGGTAAGTTTTTTTGCCCTGGATCATATAGCTGATAAGGGTTTAGAACAGGGTTGAACTAAAAGGTATTCCTGACACAAACTGCAGTACTCTACCCCACTGTATCTTCTTTCTGTCTCTCTTTTGGGCAGGGAAGATATAACTCAACAAAAAATAAAGGCTGGGGTCCTTCCATTAGTCTTATAGCTACTTGAGTAACACTTTTATTTGTTTGTTTGCTCGTTGATGTATTTATTTTGCATCAGCAAAGTAGAGCTGTGAAACTTATTGACAAAGTCCTGAAAATGTGTTGACTAGCCCTGAGGCATGTTGGCCCTCAATGGTGATATTCTAGAAGAGCAATAATGCTTCCCCAAGGAAGCAACAGATGTAGGAAGAGCTTCACTGTATGATATTTATGGAAACAGAGACAGCATCATGTGGAGCTTCAGCAGATGATAGCTACAGGGGCAGAGTGCCATAGCACAGGAGACAGCTACTACACAAAAGTAGCAGGTGCAAGGTAGAGTAATAGAGGTGAGGGAGTTCATGGTGTAACCCAAGAATCATACTATGTAGCTGTCGGAGATGGAGCCCAGAAACAGTGAGTCACAGTTGGCTTTTAAGGTATAGAGAAAGGAAGACAAAGGCAGGAAAAGTCTACTAGTCCCAGATTGTAATAAAATCTAAACTGTTCCTTACCCTAGATCATCAGTGTTTTAGATAGTTGTTAAGGAAGGAGGCCCTAAGTCTATCTTCATTGATGAATATATGGAAGATTGTCTTCATTTCTGTATAGACAGCTGAGAATTAATTTATTCCTCTTCTGTCCCAATTAAATATTTTGCCATTTGATTTTTGATCTCTACCTCATCTATTAATAGATTAGTCACTGAGTAGATTAGATTCAAAGTCCTATAATTTACTTATATCCAACTAAGTAATTCCTGGGAATTTCAAAGTGAGTGGGGTTTAAATGGCTTAGTACCAATATACTGGACAGTGAGATTAGGATTGAAAGAGAAATTTACAGTCTGGAACAATAAACTAAAATTGACAAAGTGAAACCTAATAGTGATAACGTGAAGTATTACCCTTGATTTTTTAAAAATCAACTTAAATAAGTTAGACTGATCTTCAAATCAATGACATAACACATAGTCCACTGTAGGATCCACACTCAATGCTTTTCCAGCTTGGTAGGAGGACTTGTCTACCAGAAGCTTAGCCTTCAAGAATCTGGCACCATCTTCATGCGAAAAGGAGACATTAAAATTGGATTTTAAGGGGGGTTGACAAGTAATATCACCATTTGTAAAATGCTTCATATTTTATAAACATTCTCCTACCCTGCTAACAACAATTTGGTGGGGTGGGTAGAGCAGGGTTATTATTTTCATTTTACAAATGAGGAAACTGAGGCTGAGGGCGATTAATTGACTTACCCAAGGTCTAAGAATTAGGACTCATACTTCAGCATGTATGCTGGAAATACTAGGCATGGCAGGTTTTTAGCAGTGAGGATATCTCACTGAGACAATATTACTAAGTAATATTCACCATTCTTCCACTTGCCTTTGGGTGTCCCTAAGCAAGCCATGCTGCCTCTCCCAGATTTCATCCCCCTAAATGAAAAATGGAGATATTCTTCACCAGTGGACCATGTTTGAACAATATTATGGACAACTCTTGTAGAAAGCTCTCACTAGCTGCAAACACGATGTCAGTATCTTTGGAGCCACTGGTAAGAGAAAGGAAAGTGACTTTTAAAAAATTAAAATTTCTTCATTCTCTTTAAAAGGGTCCAGCTCAAGTTCATTTCAGTGCTAAGGGAAAGATACCAGTGATGCTAAATTTTATCCCTTGTGGTTCTGTGATCCCCAGTATCTTAATCAAAAGGTATGAATTTCACACTTATTTCCCTAAGGAAACTCCTTTCCCCTCCTCTCTCCTCCCTAAAAGCTTTCTGCAAAGGATAAATGCTCAGTGACATGTTTTATTGTTGTTTTATTTTGTTTTGTTTTGTTTTGAATGTGTGTTGTTAGCACTCCATTCCAGAAAGCATTGGCAGTCTCTGAGGGTTAATTCTTCTAGATAACTGCCCATCACTGGTATGTTGTCCCCTAGGACTATATGGACCTGGATATGCCATCAGTGTTTGGGGAATATTGCAAAAGGTTGCTTTGCCTTCTTCATCACTAGGTTATGGAGGCTGATTGAGATCAGCTGCTATGCTTTGTAAATGCCTTCCATTCTCTCACCTGCTCTGCATGACTACTGAACTGAGCTGTGTTGTGACAGTCTGCCTGCTCTTCCCTGTTCAGATTAATGAATACAGCTTTAACTGTTAATTCAAAGCTAGTCAAGCTTATATCCAACAATTAGAGACCAATTTCCATATTCAGTTGGTGTGTATGTGTGTGGAAGGGGGTGGGGAGGACTATAATTTGGTGGGATTTTTTTATCTGGGTTGAAGGCGAAAGAGGAAAAGTGAGAAAGTGAGCCTAAAAACAGTAGCCAAAACTTCTCCCCAGGTCTAGTTATAATGAAATTTTTTCAGGTCTAAATGTCTCTCAAAGCTCTACCAATGTGACCCAAAGGGTTTGAGCTCCCTGCCCTGTAGCTACACTGTAATCCATCAAAAATAACTACCACAGTCACACTACACACACAGATGCCTTCAGGAGAGGTCAGGAACTAACCATGTGCTATAATGGGCACTGGGACCAGAACTCTGACACCGACCCTCCAACACCCCCCCCCATAAATAAATACAATAAAACACATCATCTGAGCCATTTTTCTAGAGGTATGAATTGGCTGGATTTTTAGCTAGGGAGGGCAATGGAGATCATCTACCCAAGTCCAGTCTTTGCTATGCCTTGTTCTTCATCAAACAAGAGTTCACAACATACTGCTTCTTTTGGAAACATGCACAGAAATACCAGGGATAGGATATTGGCCCAAAGGATCCCCAGGTAAAACTTGCTCTTATGATGAAGGAATGAGTGTACCACATAGAAATGCCCCTATACCCACTTAAAGCAAGGCACTCAGAACATGGATGATCTTTTGTTCTGGCCCAACTCTGGGTTCAATGCAATGTAAATGTTACGCATACAACATACTTCTAGACCAAACAGAGTCATACTCTGGATTCAGATATGGCTCCATTTCATACTGCCTGCATGACCTTGAGGAAATAATTTAATCTATCTGGGCCTCAGTTTTCTCACCTGTAAAGAGGCATTGTCAGAAAAGATGGTGGAAGATGGCCTTTTCAGATCTAAATCCTAGTATCCAAGAATTTCAGGGGTACAGATGGAACTCTCCCTAATGGCATATGTGTATTATACTGGTTTAATGGGTGTGATCCCACACAGACAGAAGGAGAGGCATAAGAACTAGCCATTAGAAGCACATCTGTGTAGTGAAATAAAAATAGAAGTGTTTTGTGTTTAGAGTTATTTCTTTTCTTCCTCCAAAAATTCATCAAGGCACTGAAAGTGGGAGAAATAATCCTACCACAGTTCCAATAAGATTTTCTATCATTCCAATTGCTGAAGGAAGGAAGGCTTAGAAAAGATCATTCTTTCTGTTGAGGGTGCCTTCCTCCAAGAGGATATTTTAAATTGCCAGGTTATTATCAGTAATTTAGAACATCAGGAGGGGAAATAGGTTGCCTCCAGGAGAGTCCAGGATTCATTAGTTTAAGAGCTAGCCTTGCAGAATTACTCATGATAGAGTTGCTGGTGGTGGAAGTGATTCAGAGAGTTTCTACTTCTTAAGAAAAAAAAGCTGCTATAAATCTGCTCCTGGGACAAGATATTGCTCACCATAATCCAGGGAACAGGTGAGACATGAGAATCCCTAGATATTGCAATAAGATCCAAGGATGAAAAAGGAACTCAGGTCTGAATGCCAAACACCTTCATATTAAAAAATAAATAAAAATTTTCAAGAGTGGAGGAGGAGTGAAGATGGAGGTTGAAAGAAGCTGTTAATGAAGTAAGCATTTTTCAATTTAATATTTGAAAGTAATTACAGTATAATTGGATTTAACAAGATAGGGACCTCTATGAGCTTTTGTCAGGAAAATAAAGTCACACAAAGGTTTCTATTCAGTATATGAGATTGTCAAAACCTCTCTGTCTATACCTATATCTAAAAGACAAGACCACTAACAATACTCATACATTGAATGATATCCTTTCTAGAAGACACAAAGTAGTACAAGCTCTGGGACCAATGGTAGCCAAAAGATGCTGTACTGAGATCTCCCAGTGAAAGATGTCAAACAGCCTGTCTCTAGAATATAGTAGTGTGGAAAGGCATTATCTAAGATGTTTGCTTAGAAATTAATAGGTAGTTTTTGCAGTGATCCTATAAGTAAATGTAACCTCTCTCTCTCATCATGAAATAACTATTATGGAAGATTTAAAAAAAAAAAATACATTTGTTTTACATTGAAACAGACAGTTCTTGAAGCTAGCTAACATCCCGCTGACTGAATGACTTTGTAAAACAGGGCCCAGGTATAAAAGGGTACAATCAGACCTATGAAATGAGGGTAGCACTTAAAAGAATATTGTTCATATGGGGGGCACTCTAAGGTTTAATCAGGTCACACTGTATTTCATCCTCGAGCTTCTGCAGCAGATGTAGGTTAGGCAGCTGGGCAGCAGAGAGAGGGACAGCTCCCAAATTGTGTTCATTATGCACTTTCTTGAAGCCCTCTGAAGACACTCACCTTTTTCACCTCAAACAGCTATGTCATCACCTTTCCTTCAGCTCTAACTCCACTTTAATGGATTTGCTAAGCCTCCAACTTTGAAGCCATATAGAGAAAGTAACCTTAACAGAGTACCAGAACTGTTACTCAGATCAAAATGCATCAATACCAAGGGAACACTTTAACTGGAGACCAATGTGCAAATGTGTCGGTGGGGAAAGAAGTCTCTCTCTCTCTCTTTCTCTCCCTCTCTCTCTCTCTCTCTCTCTCTCTCTCTCTCTCTCTCTCACACACACACACACACACACACACGCACTCACACACTTCTGTATGTTTGCACTATGCTCTGCAATTGGCCTGCGAAACTGATTACTTTTGGCTCCAGTTTTTCATACTACAATTTATCAAATGAATAAAGAAAGTTGGCATTCGCTATTTCACTTAGTATTCTACTCTCCACAATATTTAGGAGGAAAGAAAGCTAGCAAAAATGTTCACCAATGACATGTAATGCTGATGAATCTCTGGTTAGAAAGTTCATATTTGACAGGTAATAATGTGATGAGGGGAAAAAAGCATGAATTAAGATGTGATGAAAAGTTCACACTTTCTGCAATTTGCGCATGGGAAAAAGAAGTGGGTGTCATTAATTGTTCACTCTCTTGCAAGAAGAAGAGTTTTAAATGATTGATAGATACATGATGATTTTTTTTGATAAATGTTGTCTCAGAATAATTACCATCATTTTTTAGGATTTATTAATACTTTCGTAATTTCCAGTGTTCCACACACAGTTAAGTGCTTTACAAATGTTTCTTTTTCTAACTCAACCAACAAGAAAGAGACTGATGGCTCAACAGTGTTCTTGTCCACATAATGTTTATAATAGGAGCTGGTTCACCAACCCAGGAAATATTGCTGAGAAAATTTAGAATGAAGGGCATCTGAGAATTAGGTAGAATGAGCAATAGAATATTCAGGACCAGACAGCTGATGTTCTATCATATTCATCCCTGCTAGGAGCACATATGGAATTGTCAGTTTCAGTTTTGGGCACCACATTGTAGGAAGGATATTAATAAGGCAGAAAGAATCTTGAAGAAGATGACTAGGTTGACAAAGGGCCCTGAGTTTGTCAAATATTAGGATATGTTGAAAGAACTGGCGATTTTTTGATCCTAGGGAAAAGAATAATGGTAATAACAAGAAAGATAGCAGCCTTAATGGATAGAGTGATATAAAAGTTTGAAGAGGTCTTACCATAAATTATCTGATGACAATCTATGGCATTATTGTCTGCATTTCGTAGATGAGAAAACTGAGACTCAGGAAAAAAATAAGTGACTTGTCAAGGTTCATATAGCTACCAAGTGTCAGGCATAATTCTCACCCAGGTCTTCTTTAGCCCACCAAACTATCTACTGTGGCAGGGAAACATAAGAGAAGTTTTCAACTAGTCAAAGGGTTGCTACATGGAAGATAAATTAGATTTATTATCTTTGGCCCCACAAAACTTAAAAAAGAGTAAAGTTGTAGAACTACAGAAGGAAATTTCAGAGGAATCATTATTATTATTATTATTTTTATTATCATTATCTAATATGTATATAGTACTTTAATGAGTGCTTTACAAATATTGTCTCATTTTGCTCTCACAACAATCCCTAGGTAGTAGGTGCTATTATCCCCATTTTACAGATGATGGGCAATCAGTTGGCACAGTGGTTAGAACACCAGACCTGGAGTCAGGAAGACTCATCTTCCTGAATTCAAATCTTGCCTCCCTTACTATACTTACTGTATAACCCTGGGCAAGTCACTTAACTCCATCCTTATCTGTAAAATGAACTGGAAAAGGAAATGGAAAACCACTCTTTGGAAAGAAAACCCCAAATGGGGTCACAGAGAGTCGAACACAACTGAAAATGACTGAATTGCCAATGAGAACTGAGGTAGGCAGTGATTAGATGACTTGCCCAGGATCATACAGCTAGTAATTGTCACATTGGACCTCAGTTTTTCCTGACTCCAGCTCCAAAGTTCCATGCATTGACGGGCCTGTCTCGCTGCCTAGTTTTAGATTCAAAATAAAAAAGAAATTCCTAGTAATAAGACCTATCAAAAAGTGGAATGGGCTGCCTCAGGAGGCAAGAAGTTTTATTTCATTAGAAGTCAGCAAGCAAAGGCTAGATGACCCCTTGGTTAGAAGGTTATAGAGTGGATTGTTGTTCAGAGATGGCTTGGTCTAAATGGGCTCCAGGGACGATTCTAACACTATGATTCTGTAAAGTAGATTGGGGAAAGGCACAACCACTGTGAGGTCACCAAAACAAATTAATCAGTTAAGTCTTCAAGCTCTGATTAGACACCTGGGAGAAAGCAGATTAGAGAAAAATTTTAAAAAGATAGAAATCACCTGCATGGAAGACTAGACCATATCTCGTTTTAATTAAGTCATTGCATAAAATGTGCACTTATTAATCATCTTATATGTGTCTTCTTCTATCCTACCCACTGGGCAGGGGAAGGGAGAGGCAAAATGGACATAACATGCTCTCTGCCCTCATGACAATGGAAGAAGAAGATACACAGGGCAATTAGAGAACAATAAAGTCATAAACTAGGTGGTTTTGATTACATGACATAGACATTCAGACAAAGCAAGTTAATGGGGGTTGGAAAACTTAGAAAAAACAAGGTGAAGGAGGTAAAAATTGAGCTAGTTATAGAACTTTATATGGGTCTTGCTATCACTTTAGCCTTTCTAATTTTACTTTAGCCTTAGTCAGCAATCTTGGACCTCTGACTTCTTCTGACTGAAATCTTTGTCCAACCTTCCAGGATTCTTCAGGCCTATGGCCACTCATAGCCAGCAATAAAAGAATAAAAGAGACTAGAGGCCAAACACTCCCAGCCCCTAGAGTCAGAGTCTCTGCTTGACAGTATGATTACCTCAGAGTACCTAACCTGAAATCTGGGCCCTCATCTAATCTGGTCTCTGATATTTGCCAAATCACTCAAGCCTTATCTAAGTACCTGGAATCCCAGGTGAATCCAATTCTGTCCAGCTATTTCTGATTTTCTACCCATCAATTAATCAATAAGCATTTATTTAATATCTACTATTTGCCAGACACTCTGTGTAGTACTGAGGATACAAGTACAAAGAAGGAGATAATCGTTTCCCTCAAGGAACTTACATTCTAATGGAAGAGACAAATACATACATAAAATATATTCAGCCATAAATATAATTTGATGGAATATACATATCTAAAAAAGTCAGAAGGTAGTTTGAGAGAGGGGGCACTTGCAGTTCAGGCAGCATAAGGAAAGGCACAGGCAGGATAGAGTTAGCCTCATAAGACAGCTAGGAGGGAACTCTCAGGTAATCTAATCTCAACCACCTTATTTTGCAGATGGGAAAATTAAGTCCCAAAGAGAAGAATTAACTTGGCTACAGTGATGTAATGAAATAACTAACAGATCCAGACTCAAATTTGAGTCCTCTGACTGTTAATTCTGTGTGTGTGTGTGTTTTCCCTTTCTAGGGATCCTTCTATTCTAGGTGAGTTAAATGGAATGACTAGAGGAAGAGGAAGGAATGAGTAGCATATATTGGTCTGAGTACAGTGGAGTAGTTTTGCTAGGCATTATCTGGAGCTAAATTAGAATATATAGGGTAGCGCCACATAATAGAGGGCCTTGATTACTGAAATGAAGCAGTTACCAGGGAGGATTTCTGGAGATAAACAGAGACCAGTTTTAGGAAAACAAATATGACAGTAACTTATAGAGGGAAAAGACTGGACAGAAAGGCCCTCTAAGGTAGAGACTAATAAAGGAAGACCTCAAAATCATAGATTTAGATCTGGAAAGGACCTTAGAAGCCATCTAGTTTAAGAGTTGGCAACTGTGACCCAAGAGCCAAACCCAGCTGCCTACAGCTCAGTGAGCTAACAATGAATTTTTAAAAATATTTTAAAATAAAGTTTTATTGTCTTTAAAAATGTAAAAACTATTCTTAGCTCCCACTGTACAAAAACAAGCAGCAATCTAGATTTGTTCCCAGGGCTGTAGTTTGCCAAGCCTTGATCTAGTCAAAATCCCTAATTTTACGGATGAGGCAATGATGCCCAGATAAGTTTAGTGACTTGCTGAGAGTCACACAGGTAGTAATTATAGGAGAGCTGCTATTCAATCTCAGATCCTCTAACTCCAAACTTAGTGCTATTTTAATTATGTCATCTCATAATCCAAGTGAGTCGATTAAGGCCTTCACTAGGAATGAATCTGAAAGTCATTTTAAAGGAAGAAACAAAAGAACTTTGTAATAGAGATGTAAAGGGAAATTTATAGAATGAAAACCTTAAAGAATGGTGGAATTATAACTATATAACATGGATGACATCATCAGCCATAGTCATATAGACAAACCACAATATATAGGGAGACTCAGACTTCTCACCCAGATGAGAAGACCTATGACACCTCTAGGTTGACTCTCTCAGTCCACCACACTGTCAGGACTAGGTTCCAAGATATAGACCAACACCAAAAGGTTACATTCAAATCATAACAGAACCCTAGGGGTAACCATTTTAAGGGAATAGACACTTTCATTACTGACTAATCTAGGTCTTGAGCCCCCATCAATGTTTCTCACAACTAGTCAGTCATAATAATGATGCTTTAAAATCTTAAAAACATAACCATTACTTAACAATAAAGAAAAACAACAACAGTAATGTAGATACTCATATGTAAAAGCAAATATATAAACACAAAATCTATGTATAAATATAAATGACAATCTCCTACCAATGCATGTTATATCTTTAGGCAAGAGTGGTTACCTGCTTACAGGAACGTGTCAGGGAGGCATCTGAGAGAGAAAAATCCATGTGCTTGGGATATTTTCCTATTCTGGACTTCATGGTTCTATGTCATTAACCCATTCAGGAACGTCTGCCCTACATGAAACTACTTCTCTGCTTAATGCTTGTCTGTTCCTCACTGCTCTTCAGCTAGGCAAACTTTCTCTTCCCTACTGGAATGGTAGCATTTAGAAACTTTCAATTTACAATTAGCCTTGGAAGTGTTGCCTTTTAATATGAATGGCAATTCCTTTTAACCTAGAGACCTACAAAGCTCATCAGCCTGGCCAGTCGTGGAGTATACCACCCAGTCAGATATTCATTCAACCAAATACTGCATTTTACAATTAGAATAGAGCTGACAGCAATACAGCTCAGGTTAACTTTTTACAAATACATTATTTTATATTTTAAGGTCCAAATTCTCTCCATCCCTCCTCCCCCTCACCTACTATCGAGTGGGAAAGAAATAAGATACCTTTCATACGCATGACTTTTTTTTAACCCAATTAGTCAACAAGTCAGGATAGTCCCTTCCACCTCCCCTTAGCTTTCCTTCTCAAGCCAGATGTGGCAGCAGAGAGCCTTTAAGAGAAGCTGGGCCTTCCTCCACTCTAGGTGACAATAAGAAGTAGTTATTACTGAAGACTTTGGCCAATGAAGTCAATTTTCTCTTCTATCAATCAAGAAAACCAGTCAAAACCTTCTGTCAACTGACTGCTTCTAATTACCACAGTTCTGACAGGGCAACTTTTCAACCCATACACTGGGTCTTCAATCATTCTGCTCAGATTCTAGTCCCTATATCTTCAATGGATTAAATGAGAACCTCTTGACTCTTAGTGACTCATCTTTCACTTAAAAATTCACAGCTCCTCAAATTCCCTCTATCAAATGAATAATCATCCTTGCTAATAGATTCCTTATAGAACTCTTGGAGTAAAAGAAATGAGGAGAGGTCTGAGCTGTTTCTTTGGAGCTTAGTAATAGAACAAAGCATCTTCTCAAAGTGTATTACCTTTGGAACCTATGTGAAAACAAAATATTATTATCATTTTCTATTAGCCATAGTCCTTGTGGTAGACTAGAAAGAAATAATAAGTTTGGTCTATGGGGCAAGTCCTGGCTTTCTAAACCTGCTTCAAGATGAAAGACCTCAGTCATAACAAGAGATGATAAACTTCTAGATCTAACAGCATTGTGTGCATGTGTAAAATCAATTTTAATTTGCAGCATTTGTTATTAATTTGCAAACTGAGTCCACAGGGAAGCACAAAGGAAAAGAGAAAGTAAATGGGGACGAAGGGAAGGAGCAGTGGGAAACAGAGGGTAGTCACTGACAAATAATCAAGACAGCCAAACAGTATTTACGTGAACAGGTGTTATACATGCAGATAAGTATCTCCCAATTGGATGTTTCAGTTTTGTTTTGTTTTTTTGGAAGGCGGAAGGCAAGGCAATTGGGGTTAAGTGACTTGCCCAAGGTCACACAACTAGTGTGTCAAGTGTCTGAGGTCACATTTGAACTCAGGTCCTCCTGATTCCAGGGCCAGTGCTCTATTCACTGTGTCACCTAGCTGCCCACAGGTTGTTTCTTAAACTTTAATTTTCTATCACTACTTCAGGGATATTTCTTTCTCATGCCAGTAATGTTGTGTGACCACTGGACCAACATGCGCATTGGTGACCATTAATTAAAATGTTATTTCTATCTTCTCCTTAATGTCATGCTCTGGTTTCTTCATTCCTTTTTGGAAAAGACCTTAATGGTCATCATGGATTATTAGTTGAATTTAACTCAATGATGGACATCTTCAGAATCATCAGGGGCAGCACAGAGGTCCAACTGAAGAAATTCTGGGAATGTTTTTATTCTACTGACCAAAAAGTCCTTGATAGTACATAAGCCGTAGTAACTTTCAGGAACTTGGAAGGATCATTGTTTGGCTGTCTCAGCTCTTGTCATTGTCTTCCCTCTATTCTCTGCTCCTTCCTTTCATTTTCACTTTTGGTTTTTCCTCTTCCTTTTTCCTTTCCTGTGGACGGTTTCCAAGTTTACATCAGACATTGCAAGTTATTTATTTTTTTTACAGTGACCTAAGCTCTTCAGAGGGGAAGTGCTATATAAATTTAACACCTGAGTACATAAATAAAATAAATATGCTATTGAATTCTTACCCAAGCATGCAGAGGCACTGAGCCTCCAAACAAATGATGGTGGCTTTATACAATAAACCAAAGCATTGTCTATCCATCTCGATAGTGAGGTGCAGGTTATCCATGCAATTAGGTTACCTTGAACATACACTCAATACTACTAGGAACTGCCATCAATCACTAAACATTATCTGACTGCATTTACCACAGGATTTATTCATTTCCATTTGCTTACACTGGAAAACTAGTAAGCTAACTGTCATAAAGCGTCAAGGTTGGTCTCTAAAATAAGTGGTGGTCATTTAATGAGGACTTAAGATTCGAGTTTTACTCAAAAACCCTTCTTCAAAGCAGGCCTGGAGACCTCAAACTCTCACCTCCAGTGGAAGTAAGGATGAAGGGAAAGAGCAGAGAAGAACAGAGGGTAGACTTACTTGGTCAATGCATCTGGCCTCATCGAGTCTCTGCACTTAACAAAGGCAAGCATCCTTATTCATTGCCATTAATAGAAATTCAAATTCAACAATAAAATCATTCATGTATAAAGTGCCTGTGAGGAGAAGATGTCTATGTAAGTAACCTTTTCTGAGGTTGAAAATAGTCATTTTGATAATGGGTCTAATTCTCTAAACAAGTACTCAAAACTTTAGTACCTAAAATCATGTAAAAACACTTTGCTCAAGATATATGTGTGTAGATATGTATCTATCTATCTGTGTATAAACACATACCTATATAGATATAGATATAGATACATATAGGTATATTTGCTGTTGAGTCATTTCAGGCATGTCTGATTCTTCACGATCCCATCTGGAATTTTCTTGACAACAATACCTGAGTGGTTTGCCATTTCCTTCCCAGATCATTTTACAGATGAGGAACTAATGCAAACAGTGTTAAGTGACTTGCCCAGGGTCACAAAGCTAATAAGTGTCTGAGGCCAAATTTGAATTCATGAAGAGTAGTCTTCCTGATTCCAGGTCCAGCACACTATCTACTCTACCACCTGGCTGACATTTTATATCTATATATCTATATATCTATATCCATATCTATATCTATATCTATATCTATCTATATCCATATAGAGAGAGAAAAAGAGAGAAAGACAGAGAGACATGTATATAGATAGATATATGGAGAGAAGAAGAGAGAGAAAAAGAGAGAAGGGGAGAGAAAAAGAGAGAAGGGGAGAGAGAGAGAGAGAGAGAGAGACAGAGACAGAGACAGAGACAGAGAGAGATCGAGATCTGATGGTCAGAAAGGTGAATAGAAAAGTCACATTGAACTTAAATCTACCTAACTGTAATTTGAATCTGCTACTCCCAGTTTTTTCACTTGGTGCTTGTGGAGCCAAGCAGAATTAAGTTTATTTCCTTTTCTGGTATGAAATAATGTGACTCTCCTCTCCCATTGGTGAGTTTCTTCTGGGGCTGGCCATTTGGGAAGAGCCCCAGGCTTGTGTTCCTAAATTGTTAGACTCTACTATCATGCCCCCACAGAAGGTATCTTCTTCCCTTCTTCTCCAGCCATCCCTACTTCCTGCTTTGCATCTCCCTATTATAATAAATAAGAATAATAATAACTAAGCACTTTACAAGTAATCTCATTTGATTCTCACTGTAACTGGGAGGTAGATGCTATTGTCTTCCCCATTTTAAACATAAGTGCACTCAGGCAAACAGAGGTAAAGTTACTTGTCCAGGATCACATACCTAGAAAGTATAAATTAGAATATAAGCTCCTTGATGCAAGTACTGTCTTTCATTTTGTGTAAGTGTATATTCAACACTAAGCATAATACCTAGCACATAATAAGAGATTAATGAATGCTTGTTACCTACCTAAAACTGTTCACACTTAGACAGCTATTATGCCTGTTCTCACCATGTTACCCTCCCCTCCCATTCAGGTCTTCTCTGCTAAGGCCAAATATCTCATTACTCATGCCAATCCATAACAGTCTAGTGTGGTTTAAAGAGCCATTGTTGGGGCAGCAAGGTGGTGCAGTGAATAGAGCACTGACCCTGGAGTCAGGAAGACCTGAGTTCAAATCCAGCCTCAGACACTTAACATAAAAACTAGCCATGTGACCTTGGGCAAGTCACTTAACCCCAATTGCCCTACCTGCTCCCCTCCAAAAAAAAAGTGTAAGAACTATTGTTATCTTTATAATTTATCAATGTCTCTCTTAAAACTTGACTTCCAGCACTGAATACAGTACTTGAGAAGAGATCTCAGCAGGGTGTAGTATCTTTGCAGCAGACTGACTCTCAGTATACCTGTCCTTAATATAGTCTTGCCAAGTTTGTTGTTCTTGTCGTCATTTGGGGGGGGGGGGGGGGCGTAAGGGTGTTGAGAAGGGTTTTTGTTGTTAAAAACAGACTGTGGAACTAAAAATATTATTGTAGACAGTATTCTTGGCCTAGGTATGTCATTTGAAGGTACAGGATTTTGGGGGGGGGCGCTGGGGGGGTGTATCTTACAACATTCTATGTGACAAGAAACAATATTTGTGAGCCTATTTCTGGGCAAGTGCATGGAGTTAATTAGCAAGCTCCAAACTTACTGTGCACGCAAATTTCAAAGTTCAAGAAGTGGCAATTTGCCCACGTAAACCTCATGCAGCTTTTATTGTTTTGTCAGTTCTGCTTACTTAAATGCATAAATTAAATGCTATTTGTTGCGCACTGTGGAAAATATGGCAGGTCTCCTTGGGAGAAGTGAAAATTAAAATGTCAGAATGAACAAAGATTTGTAACCCATCCCTCAGAGGTGTGCCACAGGCTGAAAGGCAATATGGAAGATGTTTCAACTGCTTGACCAAATGTGGTGCCAATCTGGTGGTTTCTCTTAATGCTTAGAGAAAAACTTACAATTTTACCAGGAATTGAGAAAATACATACATGTCTTCTGGCATAGCAAGAGAACATTCTAGACTTCATTTCTTAACTCTGCTGTCCTTCCAAAAAAACCAGATGGTGCTCCAGCAGGTGTTCCAAGATTATCAAATTATAATTATTGATAAAGCGTTCATTTTTGTTAGACTTAGACAAGCTGACCACTTTTTTCACATTCTTGCCATAGCTGTCCACGCTTTCAGTAGTTTCATAATAGATGGACACATTTGTTCTAATCTTGCTCTCCCTGTAAATTCAGTCAAAGAAAAAGTTACCTCAAATTCTTCTTCCCCCTTCCCATATCATTTAACCCTTTGCTCTATATCCAGTGGAGAGTCAATAAAGATCATCGACTGACATACTGTTTTATACAGGACTCCACAGATCCTTTATTCTAGAGTGACTTTCAGAAAATACATGTTCCATTTGAGAGTATCTCCAAAGCCTATTCCCTGGCTCACTAAAGGTTTGATCCAATTCAATTAGAAAAGCATTTATTAAGTACCTACTGTATGTATACCAAGTGCCAGGAATATCCAGACAAAAATAAAAGGGCAACTGCCCTCAGGAATCTTCCATTTGGCTGAAGAAGAGAAGAGAAGAAAGAATACACAGAAAAGATGAGTGAAAAATATAGAAAATTGAGGCTAGAGAGCAAAACTAACAATCGGGAGATAGGAAAAGTCTTCTTATAATAGATAACTCTTGAACAAAGGAGCTAGGGTTTGACAAAGTAGATTTGAGGCAGAAGATTTTTATAGTCAAGGGGGAAGGGTATAATCAGTGAAAAACAAATACAAAGTCATATTCTGTACATGGGACAACAAATACATCAATTTGACTGAAATGTAGCATTTTTAGGGGGAATAATGTATTAGATTATGAAGGGCTTTAAATATCAAATAGATATCTTTGTATTTTTCTAGAAGCAATAAAGAGCCTTGAATATTTTTGAGTAGGATACTTTTCAGTAGGAAATTGTGATTAAGAGATATAACTTTAAGAGTTGTGAGAGGATAGATTTGAGAAGGAGTAGGTTGGAGACTAGGAGATCAATTGGTTAAGTATTGTAATAATCCAAAACAAGAGGAATTAGGGACCACATTTGAGGAGAAAGGGGGACAGATGAAGGAATAGGAGGTGAGAGGAAAAGAATTTATAAGATTTGGCAAATGATTCCATGTGGAAGAGTAAATCAAAGTGAAGGAGCAAGGCTGAATTACTAGGTTGCAAACCTAGGTGACTGGGAAAAATGGGGATTCCCCTCAACAGAAATAAGAAATTTGGAAGGATGAATGGGTTTAGGAGAAAAGATAGTGAATTCTGTTTTCAACAAACTGAGTTTGAGATGCTATAAGATATCTACATGAGATATCTAGAAAGCACTTGGAAAAGCAAAACTGGAGCTCAGGAGAGAGATCAAGAATGTATACATAGGTATGGGAATTATTTGCATGTTGCTAAGAGTTGAAATCCAAGGGATGTGAGAAGAACATTGAGAAAAGAGTCCAGGACAGAGTCTGGAGTGTACACACAGTGGGGGAGGAGGAGGAAGAGGAAGAGGAAGAGGCAAGAAATGGGTGAAGATCCTGCAAAGGATGCTGAGGTTTGGGCATAAAGATAGGAAAAGACACAAGAAAGATCAGTGTCATGAAAGCCTAGAGATAAGAAGACTTAACAGTGTTAAATATTGCAGAAAAGTAGGGAGGATAAGGACTGAGAAATAGACTGTAGCATTGTTTTTACCAAGTAATATAAATATATTAAATTTTATGTATAAAAGTCAGTGATATTTTAAGGTATTAAAAGTCTGTGATTATGCATTTGTATGAATGTATATTTCTATATTATATATACATATACACACATATATGTATTGTGTATATATGTGTGCATACGTGTATATATATATACATATATGTGTATACACACATATACACACACATATAAAACAGCCATGGAGAGAACAGCTTCACTTGAGTGGTAGGTTTGGAAGTCAGATTACAAAGTAATTGAAAAGTAAGTGAATAGAGGGAACAAATGTAGACAGTTTTTTCCCCTAGACTTCCCTAGAGGAGATTCATAGGACGATAGCCTGAGATAGATGGTAGAGTAAAATTAAGATGTTTTGTTGTTATTTCTTTTAAGCATGGAATATATTTGGGTTTGTCTAGAAGCAAGAGAAGAGACATTAAATAAGGAGAAACTGAAAGAGGTAGGTGACAAAATTACATTATCTGTATTCCATCTTCTGTGCTAAGTCTGATAGTCATTTGGGAGAGGCAACCCCTTTCGAGAGTCAAGCTAGTTTGGAATCAAGGAAATTTTGTTCTGATAGCAACAAAGGGCTGCTTCCTCAATCCAGTCATGTAACTCGTTGATTACCCTATTGTGAGATTTATCATTCTCATAAATTTATCATTCTGATAAAAAGGAGCTGAATTGAGGAAGAAATGTATTATGTGTTTCACTCCAAGTTGCCAGGAAAAAATGAAGTATATATGTATAAGCTTGATTTTGCCAAAGACATCTAAACAGAGCCTCTTAAATGTGATCCATAATCACTCAAAAGCATTTTATCTAATTATTTAGATAGGAAAAAACAAATGCATGAAAAATACTTATTTTCCAAACTCAGATAAATAGTTGGATACACTATCAGTCCACAGGTAGATAGATAGATGTGTGTGTGTGTGAGTGTGTGTGTGTGTGTGTGTGTGTGTGTATTAGGCTGACTTTGAACCTAAACCAATAACTATATAAAGTTAGATGGTTGCAAAGTATGGAACATATGACAATCCTTGAAGACAAAGTTCTAGGTCATCAAAAGAGTTGTCACATATTAATAATGAAGAATTGTACCAGAAAAGTGGCATAAAGGCTATAATCAGAAAGATGTATGCCCAGAAAAGGAGATATGCAAGTTGTTTAACAAGAATGAGTGGTAATAGGTAGGCTACTTATATGTCTTCACTATGGTATTCACAAAATGTGAAAAGATCCAGAGGAAGATTCTATGTTAGTTTGATCTCCTGTTGAGGATTTACGGGAGAACATAGATGAGAGAAGCACAAGATGAGAAAATGTGTGGGCTGCAATCTAGACTGTTGATGGAAGTAGCTCTTTGATGAGATCACATTTTCATTGAAATAAAATGTACTTAAGTAAAAGCAAGCAAGCATCACCATTTGGTGGCTCTCATTCAACACACTATATCTTCCTCTAGGCCTCGATCCCTTTTTGCAAGGAAGATATGACCATATGTGTTCCCCAACAGATCCTTCAGAAGTAAAAGATCAGAATCCTACTCTTCTGACCTTTGGGCTCCTCCTTCCTCTTTTTCCTCTGTTATCAAAAGTACTTACAGATGCTTCTAGGAACTTCTAGAAACCATACAACTTGACTTCTCTGGTACCCCTACATCAGATTTTTTTTTTTCTGATGTAAAGATATTTTTTTTAAAGTGGAACTAATAGATTTCTCAAAAACTGGTATTAATCAGAAGATAATAAATGATAGAGAAAAGCCAAAACTGCCTATCCCTAATTCCCTAATTACTTTCCTTTGCTTTTCCTTCCCTTTTGTGTGTGTGTGTGTGTGTGTGTGTTTGTGTGTGTGTGTATTTCTATGAAGGTATATGATATTCAGACTGGGAAGCAAAAAAAAATGCTTATCAGGGATTTTAAACCCAAGGTGACTAAAGGGATAATTAGACATGGTGAAATTTTTAACCAATTTTCAGAAAAGAGGAGTTGAAGCTGGTGAACTTGATATCAGTTCTTCAAAAAAAAATTAGTAAACGGAAGTAATGATCACAAAGAACCAGTTTGGATTCTTGCAGGATGCCAGACTAAACTAATTTCCTTTTTTTGATAGGGTTACTAGATATGTAGAGTAGAAAAATATTGTAAACCTAGTATATTTGGATCTCAGAACAACATGCAGCAAAATCTCTACTAGACAAGATGTAGAGATTTAACACCATTAGGTGGATGCAGAATTATGTGGCTAACCATAAAGAAAGAGAGAGATGCCTAGTGGAATGTCCCAAGGTACTGTTATTGGCCCAATTCAGTGTCCTAGATTAATTAATGTCTTGGATAATGTCAGAGATGGCATGCATATCATCTTTTTAAATGACATGAAACTATGAGGAATAGTCAATACATTTGGATGGTAGAGTCAGAATCCACAATAACTTTGACAGGTTGGAATTGTGAACAGAACTTAAGATGAAATTTACTAAGTAGTAACTGTGAGTCCAGCAATTCGGTTTTTACAAAAAAAAAAAACAACAACCACATAACATAGAATGGGGAAGAGGGAGAACACATGGCTAGAAATCAGCATAAGAAATCCCAACTGGTTCTAGAGGATTGTAAACTCAATGTCAGTAGCTATGCCATAGAATTCACCTTCCCTTCTTATGTTAGAATTCCCTGAAGTTCTGCTCTGATTATACCACATAATGAAACAGTGGAAACAATAAATGATTCAGTCAGAAGACCTCAGTTCAAATCCTCACTCTGCCAATTACAACAACAGTGAATTTGCAGAAGTCACTTTACCTTCCAGGATCTCAATGTCTGCTTTTATAAAATGAAGCAGTTGGGCTAATTGACCTTGAAGGTCACTTTCAGTCCTCAAATCTAAGAATTTTTGCTCACATCTTTTAGAAACAAACTTCCTCTCATTGCTTCCCAATCGATCCTCTTCTCCCTTGCAGTCTTGCTTTTAAAAACTCTGATTCTTGCTTTGACTGTAT
>CM053591.1:127970074-127984329 GCA_028646515.1 Pseudochirops corinnae
CCTGCAATCTAGTCAGAAACAGAAGCAATGCTAATGATATACAGCTTCTTTCTCTAGAAATTTCTGAGTTACCTCCTTACTGTACTCTAATTGGGGCCCATAGTATCACCTAGGTTGGCTTAGGAATGACTGGAGAAATTCATACCAAATATTCAATAAAGGGGATCTTTGAGGCTACACTGTATCTTTGTGAGGTTTCCCCAATGTGAGGGGGCATGGATTGTTAATCAGCTTCTAGTCAATCAATCAGATAGCATATATGAGAGTGTGGCTCAGATAAAATGCTGTTGGATTGGATTGGCTATTCCAGGAATCCACAAATCATTCAGACAAGTGAAAAATGTTCTCCATTCAGTTGATCTAGTATTGTTAACAGTTTTCATAAATATTTGGACATCAATCAATTAGACTGTGTGATGATTTGATTTGGTTGAAAGGACCAGGCTAACTGTATTCAGTCTGGTGATTTCAGTCATAAAGACATAGCCATGATAAGCTATTGATTGCAAAAGGCTTTGACATTTTGAGATAAGATGTGCTCTATGAGTATAAATTAGTAATTAGCAAAGAATTTAGAGAGAGGAGAAATATGAAGATATTTTTGAAAACAAAGCTAGGATTCAATAAATCATTAAACCAACCAAACATTCTTCGATCATCTACTATGTAAAAAAAAAATTGTGCTTGGTGTTAAGATAGATACCAAGTTGAATCTATTAGTCTCTGTCTTCAAGGACCTTACTGTATAAGAGCAGGGGGTTCTGGCATAAGTAATTATAATGTAAGAAACATATTTTTAAAAATTCAATAAAATTACCAAGTCATATGAGAATTCCAAACAAGCAGAAATTTTCCTCTGGGAGGATGAGGGAAGACTTTGTGAAGAAGGTTTTAAATGACCTTGACTTGGAGAAATTGGTAGGATTTTGTCAGACTAAGTTGGGAAAGTGGGTTTGTATGTTCTCTCTGTGATTGTAGTTATCTGGATAATTTGTAAACTTTGATTTAATTGCTTAATCTTGTACGACTAGATAATTTCTTATCAACAATGTTAAGTTTAGATTGTGTGTGTGATTGTGTGTGTGTATATATGTGTGTGCGATTTAGACAGAAATGGTTATGGTGGAATGGGCAAGTTGGAAACAATAACTTTAATAATAGAACGAGTTTTCCTATGCATGATTAGAGTTTTCTAGGCACCAAAGGACATGTAAGAAATTAAAAACAAAAAACAAACTCCAAGTTGGATTTTCTTCGTATATGAATTTGGTTGTTAGTAACACATGCCAACTTCTCCCACAGTTGATTCAAGGCAATCCAAGGAAAGGAGTGGTAAAGAGGAGAGAAAGGGTTTTTTTTTTCTTGGTATGCCTAAATTGATACGTGTTGATGAATATTCATCAATCAAACTATTTCTTCTGCTTCTAAATGGTGATGTGTTAAAGGCTTAACAATGAAGTAATGTGAATTTCACATAGTCTATAAAATATATACTTTCTTGGATATTGAATATGAGAAAGATGTATAATTTCATTGGTGTGGAAACCCAATTAAGACCTGCACAAATGTAATCTATGGGGCATGAATTATCCAGATCATTATCTCAATTCTCTATTTGAATTTCATAATGTGTATCTATCCTTTGGGCCTACTGATATGGGGCATAATGCTGATTTTACATTTGGAAAAAAACGTTTGTTTTATTTTTTTCAAATGTATTCAATTATTTATAGATCTCTTTAAGTCAGTGTTTACATAGCAGAAGGTGAATAACAGATCAAGCTATTATCTGGATTCTTTGATTATTTTAGAAAACCAATCAAAACAATTCAAATTAATTTCTCCCTGTGAAAAATGCCAATATCAAGCAGGCTGTTCCCAAATCACTCTTTCTCTGGGTACTGTGTAGATTTAGACATTTTCGATAAATTTAGTCTCTTAGACATACTTTTCTCATTGTAATCAGGGTGGCTCAGGAAATATGTTTGTTTTGTTTGTTTTTTAACTTGAATTATATTGTTAAGGGATTCCCTGAACTTGTCCTTTTGAGTTGCTATATTTTCCAGAAACACTGTACCCAACGTGTGCAAGAGGCCCTAAAAGTGCCAAGGATGAAGCTCCCACACTGAGCTGACAAAATTTATTATTTGTACCCCAAGCTGGACTGCCTGTGTATCCTTGGGAGTCAACACAAGTGCCAGTCAGTCTGTACTAGACTGAGAAACTGCTTATGCAGCTGGGACCCTAGTAGATAAGCATACCATCCTATCTTCATGGTCCAGCAGTACCCAAGGGAAAAGAATGTGGCTTTTGCCATCTTAATTATTCATGATTTCTCCTCCTCTGCCACTTCCATTTAGGAGGAGATTTTTTTTTCCTCCTCCTTCCTTTGTTGTAATGTCATAAATATGGGACCTTCTGTTTGGATTGTAAACTCTTTGCATTTGCTTAGGGTTTCACCTGTATATTCTTTTCTCTTGTAATAAATCTAGTTGCAACACCATATATCATGGACTCCTGATATTGTTTTTGGTTAATAATATGAATCATTATGTCGTAGCTAAAAGATATGAAACAGCCTATTAAATACCTTCTTTGAGAATGGCATCTCAAACTAAGATGCTCTGAAAGACTTTTCTGCATCTTTCACATTTTTTATTCCTTTTATGTGTTTTCAAGGAATTTTCACAAACCCAATTTTCACAAATTTCTATCCTAAGCCTCAGCATTAAGAGGAAAAGATTGTTTTGAAATCGTGGTTTCCTTTACTACATACACACTCACAGGAATTGGAGAGGCTATGGTATGGACCGATTTTTATAGGGAAAGGAAAGTTTTTCTTGGTATGTTGTGAAAATGAAAATAATGAGTTCATTTGGTAGCAATATTGCCCAAAATGACCCCACCGAATGGCATTTATGTTTATCTTCTGCTATGTGGATATTATGAAAGGGGTACCCACATGGTCTGATAAATAGTCACGATCATAATTCAGATTCAGTCTTTTCACTGAAAAGGTCCAATTTCTTTGTACTTTACCTGACTGATTTTGGAAGCTGAGAAAGAAATATGGCCTGAGAAGTAGGCTCTTTCAACTGGAAACGTTTTTGTACATTTTTTCTTAGTTTTCTATAATGATTTTTTAAAAAGCAGACAAGTATAAGTACTAATGAAGGAACTAGAGGAGTTCCCAGGTGAGAGGATGATGGGGATTTTCTTCAACTCTCATCTTTTTGTTCCTCTGAATGTAAACTCAGTGCTGATGAAGGGTGTTAGGCAGTAAGCTGTTGGATCTGTAACCAATCATTCTGAAACTGGAACACACTAGAAATACCACACACATTTCCTGGACTTTTGTCCTTATAGTCTATCTGAAAGGTTCAATACTTTAGTGGGTGAAAGAACAGTGTTAGTGACCAGAGAAACTTAATAGAGTCAGTCAAAATTGCCAGTAGGGATTAATTGTGCATAAAGGTGACGGTTTCAGGTTTCAATAATGTTGACAGTGGTATTTTGTAAACTGGGAATCTCAAAGAATTTCCTTTTATAAATGAATAAATATGGGTTCCTTCAATCTGGATATTTCATTTATTCAAAATATTAATATTAATGTGGGTTTATATATATCTATGGAAATATAATTCGTGAACTTCCGAGAAGCCAGTCAAGAAATCATTGACAAAAAAAATTGAATTTAAAGTATTTTCAAATTGTATAACAAAACCTCTACACCCAGGAGAACTGTGATATAAGAATACATTAGTTCAGATCAGTTTATGAGACTAGCTAGCTGTCAACAATCTCTAATTTACTGTGTGAACATGTCACCTAGCTTCCCTGATACTCAGTTTCCTCATCTATAAGGTTCAGGGATGAGCTATATGGTCTCTTTGGACTCTAATATTCTACAATCCTATCAGATATGATAGCCCTGAAAGAATAAGATCTGGATCAATATGTTCTGTTGAAAGTAGCTACATGATATAGATTTACATGAATGGGAATTTTAGTAAGTGATCCAGTCCAAACTGGGGATAGTATGAGAGGTCAGAGCATCTTGGAGGCAAAGGTGTACTCAATAAAAAAAAAAAACAAATGACAACAAGAACAACAACAAAAAAAACCAGGCTAGAGAGTTTTCAAAATCAACTTCTCTTTTTTTGCAATTTTTCTGGGACCAGACCTTTCTCCTTTCTATTTCAGAGCTGTGAAAGGCTTACCAGAAGCCTAATCACCTTGGAAGCTCTGGCTAATGGCCTAACAACCCTGATATTTTCCTTTTCTGCTCTGTGGAGGTCTCCCAGGCCTCGTCATAGACTATCAATCAGGGTAGCAGACTCAGATTTGGGGCTGCAGGAGCAAGAGTTTGTTCGAAACAAAGCTTCCAATTGTCAATTATCTTTCCCTTTGTACTATTTTCTCTGACAATGAGAATCTATCTCATATCATCAAGGAGCTCAGCAAAAAGCCCATGAAAGACTGACAAAATGCAAAAATAATTTCAGCACAGGACCTGCCACAGACTTTGGGTAGGAGACTTGGTTAGCAAATTGTCCATAACCCCACAGAAACACCCATGTCTGCTTAACATAAAAGATATGACTGTGCGGCATTGCTCAATCTAGGTTTCAAAGACAAAACCGAAAGCTATACTTCAATAGTCTTTGGATCACTGGGAAGAAGTTCTCACAAATGATATCACAGCTCAGGTCATTAATGGTTCTCTCCCTTCACCTCACATTGCAACCTCCATGTGCAAGCTTCTAATTAGTGTAGCTCAAACAGGGTAGTCTTCTGATGCCAAAATGTGTGGAAAATTTCCAAAGATTCATTTCCATTTTAAAAGGATTTAAAATCAGTACCTGAATCAGTTGCCCTTTAAAGATTCTATTCCTGTGTGTGTGGGAGGAGTGGGAGGGAGGGGGAGAGTATACTTTTAGTTATCTATGACTTTTGTTAAAAACCTTAGCTGATGTTACCTAATCAAAAGTGTTTCATTTGCATTATATAATCATAAAATAATAATAGACTTGGTAATTTTTAGGCCCAAAGACATTCTTTTCTACAATCCATCTTGTAAATACTTTCTAGGTGATCTTTTAAAAAGTCCCTGCTTAAAAAAAAGACATTTTAATAAATTCACAAATAAATATCTTCAAATTGCACTACCAAGTCTTTAGGGAAGGTTTACTCTTTGTTCTGTGACTTCTGTACCTTTCACATAATTACTTATTCCACATGTCCAGAATGAATCTGCAAAAACACAAAGACTTAAGAGATTGTGCATTTATTTCTCCATGTGACTTGCCCTTCAGAATATGAAGTAGGAGATGGAATCACTCCAAGACATAATCAATGGAACTACTTGGTAACAATTGCTAATGTCTTGAAAAGCTAGTGGGACTTTGAGTGATCCCATTTTTACAAGTGTGGTTATCCATCTGTAACACATACCACTTTCTTCTCATATTGGACTCAGACCTGTCATTCAGTTTAGAAGGATAAAACAAATCTTTTTTTCTGCTTTTCTACAGTCTTTTTTTTTCTCCTTCTTTCCTTTCATCACATCACCTGGGAGCAGCTTCTCTCACCAGCTTCTTTTATACTCTTTTGGTTTTCAAGGAACAACTTTGAGTTCCCGCTGATGATCATGGCATAGATTGTTTTTGTAATTAGTGTGGTTAATGAACTTCCCACAGAAGCTTTAATAGGTAAGGATGAAGCTGGTTGATATCAGCAGGTACTGTATAAAGAGCTGGAGGAATGATAGGTATTATGGATTCCATCCTCAAGTCTTGAAGACCAAATCCCAAATGGTTTAATCATCATCAATGTCAACCTTTGCCATTGCCTCATTTTGCGTGCTATATGGCATAATGTTGCATTTATATTCAAGCTTGACTTTAAAGGACATTTGCTCCTTCAGAATAAAAGTGCCTTGATTAGACAAAGCAACTGTCAGAAGAAAGAAAAATAATTAAGATATGCACACACAATCACATTTCCCTGCTAGTGATTCTCCCTGTCCTGGTCTGCCTACATTTGCCTAAAGTTTTTGTGTATCAGGAAGAATTATGATCAAGAAGAGTGATTCATAGGCAAGGGCTGAATTTGCTCATAGTTTCTTTTTTAATAGAAGTATCATGGTGGAGCAATTGAAGAGCTGTCCTTAACATCAGAAAGCCCTAGAGTTCAGTTCCAACTCTGAAATAGGCTATCTGTATGACTCTGGGCAAGTTATTGAATCAATTCTCTAGTCAAATCTTTTAGATTATAAATTGCAAAGAAGGTGCTAACCTTCATTTGTTCATTTGAATGCAAAGTCTTTGTTATTAGGGATTGTTTAATGTTTTGTATTCATATACTTAGTATCTAGCAGAGTGCCTGGAATACAGTAGGTGCTTAATAAATCTTTGTTGGTTGATTGACTGGTAGAGGAAATTTCTTTTTCTGGAGGTCTCTCTACATGAATGAAATCACACGTCTCATGCCTGTACCTCATCCCTTCCCCCAATAGGCATTCCTATCCCTATCCTTATTAACCTGCTTTGTGAAGGGAGCCTTTCTTCAGTAATAGGAAAGAAGGGAGAGGTAATCTGTCTTTGTATAAATCAAGGAAAATTCTGGGTATTGCATATAGGTAGGATGTCCTATATTATTTATACTCTACCTGTATTACTTCAAAACTGAAACCTCCAAATTCCATCAGGATGGATACTTCTGCCACTATAAATTATTGAATAGTGTTTGTGAACTGCTGTGTGTAGAAAAACATTATAATAATATTAAATTATGTTTTATTTCATTATATAATAAAATATAATGCACACTATATATGTAATTCTATATATCTGTCTTCAACAGTCAAGTGAATTGCTTCTGTGCACTTAGCTGAAACAGCATCTTCATTAAGGTCTTAAATTGAATCAAACAGTGCCTCTGATTTCTGCTGTCTTCTTTCCATGTCAATTCTTTTTCTTTCCAGAATACATCATGGATTCACCAAATTGGTATTGGATACCTTAGCTTAGGGGGCTCTTTATCATTCAACCAAAGTGATAAATATTTATTGAGCCCTCTCAATGATCAAGGTGGTATGCATGTATGCATGTATTATGGGGAAAGAAGACCACCATCCTAATAGAGGACCATGCATTTGGAACAAGAGGAGACCATAGATGCCATCTATTATAGCATTCTTATTTTACATATGAAGGAACTTGAGATCAACAAAGGCTACATGAATGATTTGCCTAAGGTCACACAGGTAGTGAGTCTGTTTTTCCTCACTGTGGTAGGAGCACTACCATTAATTTAGTACATCAAGGATCTTTGATTTCCTTGGTGTGAGTGCTCACTCCACTGGTCCACTGGTACAGATCTCAACCATATCTATTATTTCCATGAGTTTCTCTGGTGGCAAAAAAAAAAAAAAAAATTATCTGCTTATATCTTTTTCCAGATTAGCTTTTCTAAACTTAGCTATTTTTATGTTATGCCTGACACTTTGTGATCCTATTTGGAGTTTTCTTGGCAAAATGGTTTGCCATTTCCTTCTCCAGCTTACTTTACAGATGAAGAAACTGAAGCAAACAGTGTTAAAGTGACTTGTCCAGAGTCACATAGCTAATAATTGTCTGAGACTGATGAGGTGCCTCTGTAATATTTTGGGGGGATTTTTGTGGCATAGTTGTAACTTCAGTCTTGTGTATGTACTATCAGTTGTGAAATCAGTTTAACTATCCCTTCCCTCCCCCCAGCTGTAAAGCATTAACTCTGTTTCTCCCCTGCCCTCAGCCACAAAGCATTAACTCTGTGCCTTCCCTGCCCCCAGCCCAGAGGTGTTTTCTCTGAAACCATTTACTCTATAGCTATGATAACAAATTCTTTTAAAGGCACTACCTCCTTTTGTTCTAGTTGACTAGTAACGGGCCAAAAGGAGACTCATCCATTCCCAAACTGGATAAGGTACTTCTCCTTAGGAATTTGACCTCAAATCTGACCGCTGGTTGACTTTATGACATTTCAGGGCTAAAACCACACCTTTTGCTCTCCCTCCCCTTGGATTTCTCCTAGTTATTATGGGCAGGGCACATGCAGTTGATGTGAAGGGTGGTGTTCCTTTAAGTATTAGGCACTCCCTGGCTCCTCCCGGGCTCCTCCCTAACTCCTCCTTTGTATACCTCATTAGCTTAATGAACTTATAACTGACAGTTTTGTATCTTTAAAACTACCTCTCTGGCCCTTAGAACTTTGCAGATCATCTTTCTAGACCCCTGTCTGCTGAAGAGCATCACATTAACATGGTAACTCTGCCTTTAATATCTATCATTTTGCAGATTTCATTACCCCACCCCTTGCCTCAGTGTAACAATAAACTTTTGTAAAACTGCCAAGATTGCTTAAGTCTGGTAATTCTTTCAGACTAATTAGAACCCTCGAAGGATTTCCTAGAAATCCATCCCTCCTTAACCCTCAACAAGACCATACTTGAACTCAGGGAGATGGGTTTTCCTCACTCTAGGCTGAACACTATTTCTACTGTGCCACTCAATTGCCCATAAAATGAGCTAGAATGATATTCAGACAATGGGCAGATATTTATACCATTTCCAGTTCAGTTCAGAAAGCCCTTCCTTCTACCTTAATAATGCCTATTAAATCTCATAGTTTGCTAAAGAGCACCAGATTTAGGGAACAGATGACCTGTTTTCAAATCCCAACTCTTCTAGTCACTACCTATGGGAACTTAGAGAAGTTACTCCACATTTTCAGGTTTCAGTTTTTCCATTTATAAAGTGGAAAGGGTATGGCTAGATGATCACTAGTGTCCCTTTTAGTTCTAAATCTATTGTCCTATCATCTTATGGCATTTTCCAAATATTCCATTTCTGGTCACCTTCCTGCTATTATGAGAAAATGAAAAACACTTCTGCTGTGATAACCTATCTGTCTAAAAATCTATTATTTATATAAGTTTGAATATTAGCTTTTTAAATGTAGGGGGCTATTTAATTTCTATTTTTGTATTTGAGCTCAGGGACTCACAAATAGTATCTGCTGAATAAATGTTTTTACTTGTGTTGCTGACTTTGTGTGTGTGTGTGTGTGTCTGTGTGTGCATGCATGCATGTGTGTGTACATGTGTGTGCATACATATATATATATATATATGCATATATTATTAGAGAGATAGCATGCAGAGTTTGATAAGAAAGTTGGCATCAGCATAAGGAAGAACTGAGTTCAGGTTCTACCCATGCCCCATAATGGCTGTGTTATCCTAAGTAAGTCAAACTCCTAAATTCTATATGCCCCCCTTGTCTGCAACTCTCTAGACTACAAGTTGCAGAGAAGGTATAAATCTTATTACATGCCTATTATGTAGAGGAAGTTCCCTATCCAAAATGATACAGGAGCCATTAAAAATATATACTCTATGGGAGTTGGTACTTGTTCTCTATAAAGTCATCAGTGAAGAATTCAAAGAAATATATGAAATAATTCCCCTCCTCAAAGTGCTCACAATTTAGCTAGGGAGATAACACATACACACAAGGAAAGCTAAGGAAAAAAAAAATTACAAAAACCCAACCAAAATTCAAAACATCGATTTAAGAAATGCTTTTAGGCAGTCTGTGATTAATTGCTCAATGAGACTGTACACAATATGGGCAAAGAGTTGAGGAGACAGAAAAGGTACTATATGCTTCAGTGATCTGGGAAGACTTCCAAAGCAATATTCCTGTCAAAGCCCTCTGCTCTTTGCAAGTCTAACCCAGGTTGAACCAAGTATTATATCATGGATAAAAGCAATAATTTCACATTTATACATTCTTTATTTTTAAATTTTTAATCTGGATCTTTGATTTCATTATGGGAGTTAATTCTTAGTACAGAAATTCCACAAATGTAAGTGAATAACTCATCTGGAACTTAGTCTTAAAAAGCTGTCTGGGGCACTTAGAGGTTATAGTCTGATCATAAACTGGTCTTCTATACACTATATGATGTCTTTCAGTGAATACACTGACTTTTTCTTTTTATGCCTTTTATATTTTCCATCAAATTCATCCCCAAATAGATCTCTCCCTTCTTCCTTCTATAACAAGTCTTCTTTTCTCAATTAGTCAGCTAATAAACATTTGTTAAGAGCCGGTACCAGGCACAATGCTAAGAACTTGGGCTACAAAGAAAGGCAAAAGATAGTCACTTCTCTCAAGAAGTTCACATTGTAAAGGGGAAGACAGCATGAAAACTACTATGTAATAAACAAGCTATATGCAAGCTAAATTGAAAATAAATAGAGGGAAAGCACTAGAATTAAGGAAGTTTGAGAAGACTTTTTTGAAAAAGGTGATGATGAGGTGCAGGCTCTGGGAGCCCCCTTGAGCTCTCCTTGAATCTTCCCATGGTAAGGCATTTGCCTGAGGCCATGGGCCTTAAGTTGTGGCTCTGCCCAAGTCTTTAGCCCTCTCTTGTTCCAACAGTTTCCCACCCTTGATCCTCCTGTCCCACCCTTGAACTGGCCTGGACCATTCCTCCTAAAGTCCCTCCCCAAACTCCTCCTCTAGACCACCCCTAGATTCCTCCCACAACCCTTCTGTACATAAGACCCCATCTTCCCTCCATGTGGTGTGAGAGCGTCATAGGATGACCTAGCACAGACTTACTCTGTCCTGCTTGCTCAATGCAAGCATCAGATACCTAGGATCCTTAAGTGTCTACCCCATATGGTGAACTTTCAATAAACTTTACTTTTCTTTGGCTGAGAGAAGATGTCAAATTCTTTTGGCAGGACCTGGTGTGTTGGTATTTTGGGGTCTCAAGCAACCCTAACCCTCTTTATGGCTAACCACATCATTTTTATGGTTCCCTGACCGGGAATAGAACCCAGATAAAAATGATGTGGTTCTGGGATGGCTGTTTTGGGGTGGTGGGTGGGGGAAATAGGGGGAGAAAATATGTAACTCAAAATCTTGTGGAAATGAATGATGCAAACTATAATAAAATTCAAAAAAAATAAAATAAAATAAAAATGATGTGGTTATCCATAAAGAGGGTGAGGCTTGCTTGAAACTCCAAAATACCAACATGCCGGGTCCTACTGAAAGAATTTGACTCAAGTCTTCTCTCAGCCAAAGAAAAGTAAAGTTTATTGAAAGTTCACCATGTGGGGTAGACTCTTAAGGAGTAGTATTGCAAATACAAATTCTTCCTCTAGTGAAAGGAAGAAGTTGTATTTTCTCAAATCATATTTCAGGGTCAAACAGCCATTTACATTATAAAATTGTTGGTATCATTTGAATGATACTAATATTTACATTGCTATGTTCATTGAATATATTATTTTACTGGTTCTACTCACTTTACTCCCCATTGATTATTGTCTTCTCATGTTTCTCTGAATTCTTCATATTCATTATTTCTCAAATCTATTACATTCAAGTGCCATAATTTGTTTAGCTATTCTCAGTAAGCTATTCTCTTAATATGTTTCCATTTTCTTTTTGGTTACCACAAAAAAGTGCCACTGTGAATGTTTTTAACCTACTCAATTTTCAAAATAAATTTCCTCCTTATCTTTTTTGGAAGAGTGTAGTATGTGTATTACTAGTTCCAATTCAAAAAACATTTATTACATGCCTATTATGTACAAAACCTGTGCTGGTGGGTGCCCTTACAAAGACAAAAATGTGAGTCACTACCAACAAAGAGATTACATTCCACTAGACTGTTTCAAATCATCTCCTCTTGCCTTTTAATATTGATCCTGTCTCTAGTGAGACTCCTCTGTAATTAAAACAATAACAACAAAAACAAAGCTCTGCATTAGACTCTACCTTCCCCTCTAGCCAACGACTTCTTTTTCTTCTTCCTTTCTCAGACATACTTCTAGGGGAAAAAAAAAGTCTGCATTCATTGTCTCTGCTTCCCAGTTACTATAACTGCATTCTTCAAATTATTCTCTTTCAATTTATTAATGATCTCTTAATCGCTAAATCTGATGATATTTTCTCATTCCTCATTTTATTTGACCTCTTTGGTTCATTTAATATTGTTTTGTTAGGGGAGATTTTTTTTTTAACTCTATGAAATTACACAAGCATTTCTATAACAAAGATGATCGCACATGAAACTGCAAGTCTGCTAGCATGACTTCCTCTTCCTTTTGAATATACAACAAAATTATCATGTAAATTTCTCCCCCTCCTCTTATTTTGAAACTGTTGATCACCCTCTCTTATTGTATGCTCTCTCCTTCTGGATATTTGCAATACTTCTTACTCTTGTATTCCCTATTATATGCTGAACTCCCTCCTACTTAGTCTGCTTTGCTGGTACACCATCTATCTCATACCCTGTAACTCTTGTGTGTAACTTGAAATTTTCCTGGGTCCTCTTTTTGCTTCTCTCTATACTTTTTTTTCAGCGACCTTCTCAGTTCCCATGGGTATAATTGTCATCTCTTTAGAAGATTCACAGATCTTTATATTTGGCTCTATTTTCTCATCTGAACTTTAGTCATGTGACAACAATTTCATACTGGACATTTTGAACTAGGTGTCCTGAAACTGTCCTAAACTCAACATGTCCAAAAAAGAATTTGTGATATTTCCTTCAAATATTCCCTTTTTCTAATTTTCCCCGTTTTGTCAAAAGCACTACCATTTGCCAGCTCCCCAGGTTTGTACTCTTGGCATAGGTCTCAACTTCTCTCTCTACCTCGTACCACATATCCAATCAGTTGTTAAATCTTGTCTCTGCAATATCTTTCCCATTTGACCCCCTTTCTATAAACACAACTGCCATCTTATTTGAAACTGTCAATTTCAATTCTAGATTATTTTAATAGCTTCTTAATTGATCTTCATTGTCTTCTCCCTTTCTCTATCCATCCTTCACATAGTTGCCAAAGTGATTTTCTTTAAGATTAGATTTAACTAAAGTCACTCCCTTACTCATTAAAATTCAGTGGCTCCCAATAAATGTAAGTTCATCATACATTCCTCTGCTTAGTTTGAAAAGCCCTACTCAACCTTGCCCCAAGCTCACTTTCTAACCTCATTACCTATTTCTTTGCCTCCCACACTTTTTAATCCAGACAAACTCACGGTTCTCTCTTTCCAACACAGAAATCCATCTTGTCTCCATGACTTTGCATTGGCCATCTCCCATGCTTGGAATGTATTTCCTCTTCTCCTCTCCTCATGCAATCCCTCTTTTCCTTTAAGATGAAACTAAAGCACCATCTACATGAAGACTTTCCTGATTTTTCCTCCTTTACTGCTAGTTTCTTCTCTCCTTAACTTTTTTTTAATGTACCTTATATTTATTTGTATTTAGTTAGCTTCATATTTATTCTATATATTTCTGTATGCATATTATGTATGTACACAACATACATACACATGTACATTTAAGTAAACAGATTGTTCTGCAGACCTCTATGTAAAGCAAGTACTTAACAAAATGCTAATTTGCCCTTGAATGTGGAGAAGGGAAGGAAGAAGAGAGGCAAGAATGGGGTCTTGGCCTTGGAGGAAGGGTGTCAACACAGTTCAAGGACACTTGGGGGCCAGAGGTGAACACAGAGAGGAAAGGATGGGCCAGTGTGGCAGGGAAAGGGATAAACATTTGGTACCAAGGACTTGTAGATGGATTGGCACAACCGGGTAAAATTATTTTCTCTGGGAACTGGATGTCTCAAGTCAAGCCCCTGATCTGGTAGCAGAAGGGTTACAGAACTAGTTTCTTCCCTCCCTGCCTCCATTCTTCTGCTTTCACTTGTTTTTTTTTAAAATTTATTTATTTATTTTTAGTTTTCAACATTCAATTCCATAAGTTTTACATTTTTTCTACCTCCCTCCTCAAGACAGCTTGCAATCTGATATAAGCTCTATACAAACATTTCCATTAAACATATTTTCACATTAGTCATCTTGCAAAGAAGAATTATAACAAATGGGAGAAACCATGAGAAAGAAAACAAAACAAAATAGTCTACTTTGCTCTATATTGGGACTCCATAGTTCTTTCTCTCAATGTGGATGGCATTTGCTATCATGGTCTGTTGAAATTGTTTTAGGTCCTTGCATTGCTGAGAAGGGCTAAATCTACCAAAGTAAGTCATCACACACTGTGACTCTTATTGTGTACAGTGTTCTCCTGGTTCTGCTCACTTCACTCAGCATCAGTTCATATGCCTTTCCAGGTTTTTCTGAATTCTGCCTATTCATTATTTCTCATAACAC
>CM053591.1:127984829-128006725 GCA_028646515.1 Pseudochirops corinnae
AGATAGATAGATAGATAGATAGATAGATAGATAGATGGATAGATAGATAGATAGATAGATAGATAGATAGATAGATAGATAAAAATGAACACAACATAGTTCTGGAAAGCAGGGCTCTAGTGGCTGGGATGGCAATCAGGAAAGGCTTCAAATAGAAGGTTCCATAATTACCGTATTAATTGCAGGCAATATCTTAATTTAAATCACGAAGATCTGAAGTTTCATGTGCAATCATTTTTTTATTCTACTATGTTATGGAAATGCTTTTTCTTTCATAAACTAAAAATAAAATAAACAAAATAATTTAAAGGCACATAAGAGGAAAAAATCCTTTGTGTCCTAATTCTTTTTCCTTTCTTTTCCTTCCCATGTGGAAATGCAACTTCAAACAATGTCCTGAAGAGACACAATTTCTTTTCAGTTGCCCCACATCATGGCAGAGGGATGGACCAGAAGTACTACTAGATGAAAAGTATCATGAGGGCAGGGATCTTTTCCTATTGAGCTTTACATCTTTTCTAGCCTAAGCATATAGTTGTCACTTAATGTTTATGGAATGAATGGACAGATGAATGGAAGGATGAATGAATGACCTTGAGATACCTTTCAGCCATTGTTCTCTAAAAAGTCTATAATTCAGCAACTCATTTAAATGTTTCTTTCATCCTAGATGAATAGGTAAATGCCACAGGAGATAACCAAAATAATCTAAGTTCTGTAAGAATCTGGGGTTTAGTAAAAATGAAAAGAAAAAAAGAACCTCTTCCTGACATTCTACTATAAAACATAATATTTGAGAATGTAACCCAGAAAGTAAACACAGTACTTCTAAATATTTAAAAAGATAAAAAACTACTATGCTGATTCCATTTTAAGATATGTAATTTCACACTTTCCAAGGAAAATATAGAAATAATGTAAACTGCTATAAAAAAGAAGCATTTTGCATTTTATGTATTCTCTGAGGTCGCCTCCCACCATTGCCAAAAAAAGAAAGGAATCCTATGCTTTGCTTGGGAGGAAACTAAAAAGGCAAAGTTGTATGTCTGGTATCACATAACTATCAAAAGCATAAGCTATATTTCACTATTTCCCAGGAAGGTAGAGGAGAAGGGAATAATCTCTGTGAAAGACTTTAAAGTCAATGGCACAACAGCAATAGGTGTTGGGGTAGTTTGTCTAAAGAAGAAAGAAACATTTCACTCATCTGATTATTCCAACAATGACTGCTTAACTCTGCAAAATGGCCAATTTGTTTTAAGTATAGGAAAGTTGACCATCCATGGAAAGAGATCAAATAAGGATGACCTTACTCACCAACTTTTAATGGCACAGGCAACATCCATTCACTTTTTTTCCCAATGCCTAGGAAATAAACGGAGACAGTTTGTCTTTAGTTTTTTCCCCTAACTATATTTCATTCTTATTTTCACTGTCCTTGTGTCTGCCTTTATTTTAAAGAAAAAAATAGTGTGGATTTAAAAGGAAGTGTTTCCTATGTTTCTTATTTTCAACATTTTCACTTGATAAAGGCAACCCCAGTTCAATATTACTTCTAGCTGTTTCATCACACTTCCCTTCTTGTGTGTCTTTTCTACCTTTCTCATACAAGTTTCTTTGATGGAGTGTTTCACTTGCAACATAGAAATGCTCCCAAGAAAATTTCAGCAGTAACAGAATGTATCTGTCCTGTCCTACCTGACCTATGAGGAAGGAGGTGCCAGAGATAGGACCAGAGTAATGGGAGGTTGGTCATTCACCAGAGAAAAAAGTAGTCTTTTGAGGGCCAAGCAGAAGATATGATCGCTACAATATGCTATTTTGTAGCTATAGAAGCAGAGTAGTAAAGACATGGGAATACAATCTGCCACACCCAATTTGTTCTACTCTTGGTCTTACCTGGATGTTATCCTTTGTGCCTGAGTAGCATGCCTGACCACACCTTCCCACTTTGCTTAATGTAGCTGGGCTATTTATTTTCTTGCTGATTAGTGTAATGGTAATTAATCTACATTTGAAGACTCCTTTTAAATTAATTACCATTACAATTAGAAAGCCTTAGTCTCTAGGTTACTCTTTTCATTGCCTTTTATATAGAGTCCAAGAGATGTGGTTTTTAATGGTTGAAATTTCATGCTAGACTGATGGAGAGAATGGTAGAAAGGTGAATAGGCAGACCTAGTTTGGGGCAGACAGAGCCATACAGTAGCTCTTCTCAGATTATCCTATGTAGGCAGGGCCTACACTTGTTTCCACATTGCTAGGAAAAGCACATCTGTTTTTCTCATTGTAATGTTCTCTCTAACGCCATGGATTATAGAGACCAGGGACGAAGGGTGCCAGATCAAATTAGGCCTGTTCATGCTTATCTTCACAAATTCCACTGATTTTTTTTTTACTTATTTAGGTTGACAAAGTCCTCTTTTAAAATGCAATTACTTCCAGGAAATGTTAAGCCTAAGTGTTCAATAAATAGCATTTATTAAGCATCTGCTGTGTGTGTTATTGTACTAGGCACTAACATTGATTCAAAATTTCACATAAGATCTAAAGCCTGACCTTAGTTTGTGGTCTAGTACTGGAAAGTAACACACACAAAAAAGTTCACTATAATAAATAGTAAGTACCTAAAGGATAACAAAAAACTAGACCCAAGATTCCATTGATAAAGGCCATATTGGGTCCACAACTTTCTCAAATACATACAGAACCAGATTAAAGTATAATTAGAAATATTTAACGAAATAAATAAGAATACGATAAAACATAGATAATAGTAATATGTGGTTTTCTAAGTCAAAATGTGATCCACAGAGATCCTAATATTTGGTTTAGTGGTACCAATTTTTTTTCTTTTTGATACCATTGATACAGGGAAATTTCAGAAGGGGAAAGTCCTTTTACCAAAGGAAGACATCTTTTCTCCTATCTTCCAGGCATAAAAAAGTGTTACCAAAGACAGAGAGGCATGACAACAAAGTAATTGAAGACAACAAGTAATCCAGGTTGGTTAGAGTATAGACTATCTGGAGATGAATAATATCTGGAGATACAAGAAAAGTAAGATACCATTAGACTGTGGAACCTTGAATGTCAAGCAAAGAACTTTGGACTTCTCTCAAAGCAAGAAGAAGCCATTAAAGAATTTTGAGCAGATTGATGTGACTCTGTCTATCTATCTATCTATCTATCTATCTATCTATCTGTCTGTCTGTCTGTCTGTCTATCTGTCTGTCTGTCTGTCTGTCTTTACATAAGGAAGAGCCATTTGGCAAATATATAAAAGAGCCACCAGAGTGGAGAGAGATTGAAAGAAGGAATAAATGTCAGGAGATGTACTCAAACAGTATGAATGGTGATAATGAGGGCCGGTAAGGGAGAAGACGGACTTGATATAAAAGTTACTATGGAGGTAGAACTGAGAATATTTAGTAACTAGTTTGATACAAGAATTGAAGGACAAAGAAGAGTATATTATGAGACCAAAATTTCAAATAGAAGAGTAGATGAATAGATGTACTTCTGACAGACATGGTGAGATCAAAAGGAGGAACAGTTTTCAGTGGAAAAGAAAATAAACTCAGTTTTAGATATTTTGAGTTGACAGTGCGTGTGGGACATCTAGATGGCAATGTCTCATAACCATTCAGAGCTATGGGTCTAGTCTGTCGAATAAAGGTCAAAGATAGAGATATAAATATGTATGTAGGTAATAGTAGTTGAAGTCATGGAAATGAATGAAATTGGGAAAGGAGAGAAGAGAGATTAAAAGGAGGTCAAGGGTAGACCCTTGGAGGATGTCCAGGATAGAAGAATAGACCCAACTAGTGAAGAATTCAGAAAAGAATCAACTGGAGCAAGGTTTCTTGACCTTTTTGTATCATGGACCCCTTCTAAGAATAATGATTTTAAATGATTGAAGGAAATGCTAATTTTCAGGTAGAGAACAGGGAAAATAAAGGGATTTTTTTTCCCATTCAGGTTCATAGATGTTCCTGAAATCTATCTATGGACCCAAAGGAACACAACAAGAGAATGGTATCTCTAAAGTCAAAGGAGGAAAGGATATCCAGGAGACTGGAACACAGAGACAGATACTTCAAATTAATAAAACACAACAAATATTGACTATAGGTCATTGAATTTTGGTGATTACTACTTCAAGGGTTCTTGATGATGCTTTTTCATATCACTTCTTATATAAATCATTGCTATAATATATTGCAGCCAATTTATACCCATATCACAAAACCACAGATTTACAGAATCTGGTAAAAAAAAAAACAAAAAAACAACAACCTCATACCTGTATGGGAATCCCCTCTACAATGTCTCCAACAAACTGTCATCAGGCCTTTACTTAATGGTGTCTGATGGGTGAGAGACACACTAAACCACAAGTCAAGTCAATTCAGTACGCATTTATTAAGTACTGATGGCCCAAGATTCTGCGCTTAGAGACTTGACAAAAGAGGACAATATACAATTTCACTGCACTTTGTACTACTTATAATTTTTATTCTTCAGAGTTCATGGTGCTCTATGATTCATATTTCTCCATTGGCTTTTTCCTCTTTTGTGAATACCTCAGGCAGTTATTTTTGAGTAACCAAAAGATTTCATTGAGTTATCTCTATACTGTTAAGTCCAAAGCAATCAGCATAGTGCTATCTTGAAACAAAGGTCTAGAGAACCTCCATGTTTATTGAATATAAGAATAGTTAATTAGCCATCCCAGAAGATCTTTTTAATCCCACATCTATCCATTCTAATTTAATTTATACCCTTAGTAACATCTTAAGATTGTTTAATAATACAATTAAGATTGTTTAATAATACAATTGGTTTAGTTGGGTCTTATGCTAAACTTTCTGCACATTCCTTTTGACTGTCTTATGAAATGACATGGCTTCTAATCTTCCATCATTGTGTCCACGTATTTTTTAAATGAAATTGTGTTTCAAAATTGTATTACCTCAGAATACTATGACTCTGTTAATTATAGACATCTGGCATTTATTGGTTAAGACAATGCCTGCATTCTTTAGGCCTTCTCATTGTGGCCGCTTTGGGATTATCTAAATTTCCCTTAAAATGGTGATAAATTGAGTTCTTAATTTGATCAATTTTGCACCTTTTGGAGCTAATAGCTTCTTTTCATAGGTATGAAGACTATTATAATTCTATACTTTCTCACCTTTATAATTTATTTTTATCTGATATATTAATTTTAATCTTTCCTTTAAGCAATAGTAGTCTCACTGTACAGAGGCAGATGATTCTATAAGGATCCTTCAATTTCCTGTTTGTGAAGTTATTGTCAATTTTACCTTTTGTGATACTTGGTGTCAATACTCACCATGAAGAAAATATTCCTAATATATAGTCATAAGACTTTTGAGTTGTTGGACCATATTTTACTTCTATTATTTCTCCCCTATGTTGTACCATGCTTTGTAATGTTCCGTCTCCTCACCACCAACGATCACCTTAATATTGGAGTCACTGGGTATATGTTGACTAAGTTTACAAAATAATACAAAATCCTTCAACAGCAATCCTTTCACAATATATGTGTGTCTATCAGCTGTCATCATCTTTAAAGTGATGTTTTTATCACTATCACTTTTTATCTCTTTTTCACTATCACTTTATCACTTTTATCAACTAATCATAAAGAGTGAAAGATAAGATGACCAAGTGGACCAGGAAGTGATGTTTTGGAGTCCCTTGAGTGCATGCTTAAACCAGCTCTTTATATCAATTAGAGGAAAAATCTGTGAGTCCATCTTCCAACTATGTCCTATGGCTTTATTTATACCAAAAAATGTCAATATAGAAATAGGCCATGTCCTCCAGCTACATACCAACTCATAGATCATTAGACAAATCTCTCATGCTTAAGAGTAATAACAGTTAAATTGGTGTTTATCAATAGTCAAAGAACTCAGTGATCCTTGGAACCTCTACCCCCCACCATTTCTTACATGTCATGGCTATCACTATTGAAGCAATGGAATCACTGATGGACCAACCTCCTGCTAATGATCTTTTCTAAACTTGACTATACTGACCCTCAGACAATGAACATCAATATGCAAATAATTGCCTACTACCTAGTTTGGCAAGACCTATCATTGCTTATGCTTTACTGGCACAACCTTTGAAAACACAGGGAGACCTCAGCATAAAGGCATTGGAAATTTGCTGTGGGGTGGAGCACTTTAGTAGAGGTGCACAAATATAAGGCATTATTTAAAATGAGTTTGTAGGAGTTATGGTGGTATGCAGTAACAAACTCCTACACCACACTTGGCACATACTAGACTCAAACATTTGTTAAACTGAATGCCTTAAAACTGGTTTCACTGAGGAAATAAGATTAGATTGCCTTATACTATCTTTGATTAGACAGAATTGGCAGGAAAGTTGGGTCTATAAGGAAATAAGAGAGGTAGTTTGGGGACAAGGGGAACCTCAGTTGGAAGACAAGCCAAGGAATAACCACTGAGGATCTGTAGGCAGCATCAGGATACTGAGTATCTTGGTGAGAAAAGAAAGGGGACAGGTTGTATTAGAAAATATAGTAAGGATATTCAAGAGACAAGTATGGAGACATGAAAGGCAAACCAAAAAGGGCAAATCATAACTTCACTGAGTATCATTTTCCTCACCTATAAAATAGCAGTAATAGTAGCACCTACTTCACAGGGGTATTGGAAGGGTTAAATGAGAAAATATATGTAAAATTACTTTGAAAATCTAAGAGTGGTGGAGGTTTCCTCCCTGGGGAGCTGCCTACAGTAATAAAATCATAATTCTAGACAAAAAAGAAAAAAAAAAGCAAATAAAATGTGATGGAAGTTCAGAATGGGAAAAGGTCATTACAGATTGAAGAGGGAAGAAGGGAACATCAGGGAAGGTTTCCTGGAGGAAGTGACATTTGAGTTGAGTTTGAAATGATGGATAGGAATTCAATCAATAGAAAAGGGTTGAAGGTCTTAAGAGAATAGAGAACAACATGATTAAAGGTATGGCATGAGAAAGCATAAGGCACCTACAGAACTCTAAGTACTCTAGGTTAATTAGAGGATGAAATATGAGGGGTGGAGTATTATGACATAAGGCTGGAACATAAATGTGGAATCATAATATGATGATCCTTAAATGCTGGGCAAAGGAGTTTGAATTTAACTCTCTAAGCCATAAGGAGGCATGGAAGGGTTTAGAGCAGAGGAGATTAATAGAATTGTGCCTCAGGTGCGTGTCAACAATCCAAAAAGTAGTTTGGGAGCTTATAATCACAACAAATTAAAGGAAAAGAGGCAAACTGGACTTCATAGGTATCACTAAGACTCGAGAAGAAGGTGGAGGGTGTAAAACTCACAAATGGATTGTGGCCTAAAGGTATATACCTTATTCAAAAGAAACAGAAGAGGTAACAGAGAAAGGGAACATAATGTATATTAATAAAAATGATATTCTCATGAGGAAATCCTAGAAAAAGACTAGGAAAATATATTGTACAGCATTGTATAACAATGAAAGGAGGCAGAAACAGCAGCAATATTGTGATTGAGTTATTCCAGAGGCCACCTGTATAGAAAAAGGAAATTGTTGAAAAGTTTAGAACACTTGTGACAAGTCAGAAACAGAGTAATGGTATTTACAGTAATGATGGAACTTCAATTGCCTAAGCATCTGCCCCAACTCTTTCTTGAAATTATTTAATGATAATTTCATCCTTCAAAAGGTAGAAGAACAAACAAGTGAATTTCAATTCAGCATCTGATTCTCAATAGGAAGGAACTGGTTACTGAGGTGGAAATGATGTGAATCTTAGAGGAAAATCACTATATTATTTCAGAGTCTGTGACCTATGAAAAGAGCAAGGCTTAGTCTGACATACCCCCTTGATTTTGAGAAAGCTGATTTCAAAAACTTCAGAAGGATTGGTTTGATTCAATAGATGAAAATTATTTAGTAAGCCTAGAAAGAAAGAGAAGCTCTCCAGAACGAAATTTTGAAGACAGAGTAGCAATTCTAACAAGGAGAAGATGAGATTGATGTGGATACATAGGGAACTCATAGTTAATTTATGGTTTTAAAAAAGACACATAGAACAGATGGAAGCAGGTCAGCTAATAGAGGATGATTCCAAAAATGTGGACTGATCCTCTTAAGCAGAGTGTCAAAAGTGTTAGGGCTCATAACTAACTGAAAACAGTGAGGAAAGCTAAGGAAAATAAATTGGGAGGGGGGGTAGATTTAAATGCTATATTAAGGAAAAGTGGAATATCAAAGAAAGACAGAACTATTGTTCAGAATAGGTGAAATGATGATAACTGAAAACAGAGAAAAGGCAGAACTACTCAACCATTATTTTGCTTTCTATTTCCTTAAAAAAATTGTTTTTTGGATTGGAAACAACAGAACACAAAAAAACTAATGGACATTTGATATGCAAGATAAATAGGAAGAAAATAAAGGAGCACCCAGCAGTCTACATGAGTTCAAGTCACCTACTCAAGGCCCAGATAACTGACAGATAGAATTAGATAGCAGCTCCCTCCTGCATTACTCCTCTTTGGAGAAGCTTTAGGGTTTGAAAAGTACTATCCTCGCAAGAACCTCAGAGATAGGCAGTATAGATGTTTGAATCTCCATTTTAGAGGTGAAGAAACTGATGCTCAGAGGTTAAAGGCCATTGCTCACCACAGCCAATAAGGAAGAGAACCCAAGTCTTCTGACACTAAATCCATGACTCTCTCCTTTAATCCTACCCTTCCTTTACCACATTAATTTAATTAATTTAAAATCACTAAGTATTTATCAAAGGACTATTATAGCAAGGCACTGGCCTAGACACTGGCAATACTAAGAAAAAATGAAGGTAAAGACTCTTTCTTAATCTTATGGAAAGATTCATTTAATGTATTTTCAATTTCCATTGGCCTTTTGTGGTTGTTCACTAATTGCAGTTGTGCCCAACTCTTCATGACCCCATTTGGGGTCTTCCTGGCAAAGATACTGGCATGGTTTACCATTTCCTTCTCCAGGTCATTTTACAGATGAGGAAACTGAGGCAAGCAGAGTTAAGTGACTTGCCAAAGATTATACAGCTGATGTCTGAGGCCAGATTTCAACTCAGGAAGATGAGTCTTGCTGACTCCAAGTCCTGTACTGTATACATCATGACACCTACATGCCCTTCATTGGTCCTACTTCTGCTCAGTAAATTTCAGTGCCTCTTGATTAAACATCAGATACAAACTCCTTCTTTTTGCCATTTTAAACCCTTTGAAACGTAACTCCAAACTCCTCTTCCAGGCTTTTTATGTACCCTTCCCTTTTACATAACATTGCATCTATAATCCAGCCAAAGTGAGCCTCTTGCTTTTCTTTCCTTGCATTCCTTGCTTTTGTATAAACTGCTTTTCAAGAGTGAAATGTTCTGCCTTCTTATCTTTGCCTATTAGAACCCATCATTTCTTTCAAAGTTCAACTCAAGCACACACACACACACACCCCTCCTCCCTCCCTCCCTCTTATATCAGGTCTTTAATGATTCCCTTAAGGTGCTAGTACATCCATCATAAAATTACCTCACATTTATTTTGCATATATTGTTATATGTTTCTGTTGTCTTCCTTCATAGAATGTAAGCTCTTTAGGGTCATAGATCATTTGGGTTATGTCTTTATATCCCTTCTACCTAGGACAGCGCTTGGCAGATAGCAGATATTTAATAAATGCTCACTGATTAATTGAGTTAAGGAAATGAGACAAGACTTTGCAGTGTTTCAAGCCCTGGTTCTTTTAAAGTCAATGATGAAAAGACCCAGTTTGAATATTTAATAGTCAGTGAATGTTTGTTTGAAAAACATTCAGCCACAACAAAATAGAACTTATAAAAACAAACTTTCATTTAAAAGCTTACTCTGTCTCCTCTCTAACTCAAAACCATCAACATCAATTGGCAACCGAATTCTCCACTTTTGAAAGCTCTATAAACAAACACAGATGTCAAACCAGAAACAAATTGATAGGGTACACAAAATTATCTCAGTTGCCTTACAAGGTGACACTGAATATATTAAACAAAAGTTGGAAAGAAAATTTAATTTATGAATCTCACAAGAATATTGGTTTGATGTTATAAGGGCTAGTTCACATACAATGAATTTTCCCTCTAGGAGAGAACACCAACAGAAAGTAATCTCCAGATATTTTAACACTCTAGTATTATACAATAAAATACATCAGAAATTATCTAATCAATGATGAAGAAATGTCAAAATAGAAGCTCAGATTTACATTCCTTTTGGGGAATGCTTATAATTGATTAGTCTACTTAGGTCTCCTGTTGTGAGAAACAAAAGGAAAAAAAAACAGCACTGGATGTTTAAATTCTATGGCCTTAAGTAAAATATTACAGGGGAGAGTTGCTTAGTTCCCACTTTTTGCTTACATCTCCCCATATACGTTCTTCCTTTTCTCTTCCCAGCATTCTCCTCCTGTACCCTAAAGGATCCTCTTCTTTTCTGCACTTTACCCTTACCCTGCCAGACACTAAAGGCTTAGCTTGGTAAGTTATACTTAAAAGAGGGAAGATTTTTAAAAATGTTTCTTACATTGTCAAGTGGAAAAGGGAAAGCTGGCATAAAAATAGGGAGACTATTATTATAGGAAAGGTCATTGGAGGAGGAATTAGAAAATGGGCTGGAGTTTAGTCTCAGGCTTTTACGAGCCTTTGATTTATTCTTGGACAAGATACAATCTCTCTGAGACTCAGTTTCCTGAGGCTATAAATAGGACATAATGATGTCTGTCACACATTTGCTACACTGGCAAAGTTATCATAAGCATCAAATAAGGTACTATATAAGTAAATATGTTATTTTTTGCTTTGGGTTTTTTTTTTTTTTTTTTTTTGCCTTTTGGGGGGAGAAAGGTAGGGCAATTGGTGTTAAGTGACTTGCCCAAGGTCACACGGTTAGTAAGTGTTAAGTGTTTGAGGTCAGATTCGAACTCAGGTCTTCCTGACTCTCCTGGGCCAGTGCTCTATTCATAGCATCACCTAGCCTCCCCAAGTAAATGTGTTTTGATAGGCATCATAGTATAGTGGGGAGCATGCTGTATTTTGAGACATAACACCCTGGGTTCAAATCTTCCCTCTGATCAGCAATACAAAAAAACTCAAAATACCTTGTCTCTAGCTCACAGATCATGATTCTCAAGTGAGATAGATAGGATAGGTAGATAGGTAGAGAGAGAGAGAGAGAGAGAGAGAGAGAGAGATACACACATATGTATGTATACATGTATGTATGATTTTGATGCCAATTATTTATCATCTTCCAAGTTCTATACAAAAGGAAGGCATTACTTCTTGTTATTTGAGATCCCTAATTTTGGTGAGGGCATTGCTTATATTTCTGTAGACTGTAGCCTTCTGAGTGTCACTAGATTATCTCCCTTAATTGCTTTGGCCTAGAATATGCATCACTTTGAGGCCAGCCTTTCACAATGAGCCCCTTTGGATATTTAGCCAGACTGGTCCTAGACAATAGATACATAGTCCATGCCCAAGCCCATCTGTTTGTGTTGCTCTGGTGCCATGGGCAGGGACTTTAGCAACTGCAGTCAGCCCTGAAGCACAAGACATCAAAGCAGAGTTTTTGAGGAGGTTATTATGATGTCAATGTTGATCATACTATATATAGTGTGACCGCAAATCCATAATTAAACTTTGGCTAGAACCAGGTTTAGGTTCTTTGTGTTTGGTTGATTGGTTAGGGTGGGGGGTTTTTGTTTGTATGTTTTGTTTTGGTCCAGACCAATGATCTCTTTAATGCTGGGAATTCCCAGCATATATAGAAACTCTTTCCAGTAAGGGTAATCAGATATTACCTTATAACTTATGATCTTAGAGAATTGTGTAAGAACAAATGATTTACCCAGGAGCACACAAATTAGTGTGAGAGGCAAAAGTGGACTAGGACTTCCTCATTGCTGGCTGCCTCAGTTCGCCTAAGTGATAAAGCTTTTTGTGGTTGTTCAGTTGTGTGAGTCTTGTCTGACTCTTCATAAACCCATTTGGAGTTCTCTTGGAAAAGATAACAGTGTGGTTTTCCATTTCTTTCCAACTCATATTACAAATGAGGAAACTGAGACAAACAGGGTGAAATGATTTAACCAGAGCCACACATCCGAGACCAGATTTGAACTCAGGAAGATGAGTCTTCTTGACTCCAAACTGGGCATTCTCTCCATTGTGGCACTTAGCTGCCCCGTGATAAAGCTAAGTAAATGCAAAGAAAGCACTGGAATACATTAAAAAAAAAATGATCAAGGTAAAAAGAAAAAAAAAGAAGAGAAGAAGATGAAAAGAAAAAGGAAGGGAGGGTAGGGAAAGAAGGGTAAAGAAAAGGGAGAATAATTATTTATGATTGTTATTATTATAATGGGTACTTTAATATCTAACATTTATACAGCACTTTAAGGTTTCCAACGTCTTGTAAATATATTATCTCATTTGATCAATAAAAGAAATAGGTTCAGACACATTAAGTGATTTGCTGTAATGGGAATGGGAATTTGAAGATCTTTCCTGCCCCTTAATAGACCTAGGGGGGAGTTTGAAGACCCCCGTTTGAAAGTAAACTCTGCCCCCTAATAGGCTGCCTGTAATCACATGAATCCTGTGATGGAGGGAATTTGCTAAAGGGTGCAGCAGAGCCCACAGGAAGCTTCCCTGCTGTGAAGATAAACTCTGCCCCTAAAAGGCTGAATGTAGTCACATGGAGCCTGTGGTGGGAGGAGTTTTGCTGAAGAGAAGCAGAGCCCACAGGAAGCTGGTTCAGAGCTAGCCAAATGGTGGGGGACAGAAGAGCTCAGGCAAGGAGATAGAAAGTTTTGTGAGTAAATATTGATCTTGTATTGGTTTCTGGGAAGGCTAAAGCACGGCATGGCTCTCAGTGTTGTTATGGCTTCTGAATATCTTTGTTACTATGATGGAATCGGCTTACTGGTTTTGGGATTTGGTTTTCTGGTGTCTAAATAAATCCTTTCGTTCTATCCTCTATAAGGAGAGTTTGGCATATTTTGCGATCAAACATTATGCAATACTTATAGTCAAGGTCTTTATCATGATCATGGGCACTGTAAATATTGCGTTGGTGCTGCATTTGCCCAATATAAGTAAAACTTGCATTTATACAAAATATTAGGTGATGAGGTAGAAGAAGGTACTAAAAACAGTAGGAATTAGGAGAGGTCCCTTGAAGGAAGTATCTCTTGAACTAAGCCTTGAAGTGATTAGGGGTTCAAAGAGGATCCATAGAAGAGGTAAAGTATTCCAGACTCAGGGGAAAGCCTGACCAAAGCAAAGAAGCCAAAGTCCTGTGCAGGAACAGTAAGTAGGATATGTTGGATGGAGGATAGAGTGCGGAGGAAAACTTAGTAAGTCATGGTTAATCTCTCCAGAAATGTTCCCTATGAAATTTGCTATGGGGTGGAACGCTGCTCCGTTACTTATCTGGGCTTATTGAGCCCAGTGATTCTGCCGCTTTTAGTAGGGTGCAGTGTCTCTGTTGGACTCAGTACTTCACTTCTAGGCTAAGACAAAAAGATCGCTCAGCTGGCTCATCACTGGTCTTGGTTACTACTGGGTTGAGTTGTTCACCTTCCAGACTGTTCCTTCTGATTGTCCTTGCTGAATGGGTCAATCTGCTGAAATCCCTAGAATCAGAATCCCTAGATGGACAACTGTGGTCTCCAACACCTCCAGCATCGGACTTGATTGGGAGTTCTTGTTCTTGTGTTCTTTCCGCTAGGAAAGAGTTCTGCTTCAAAGAGTTCTGCTGCTGTGCACTTTCATAAAGGATTGGGACCCTTAGTCTGGGATTAGCAGAAGCCTCTTATCTCCTTCCAGGTCTTGACTCTAAGGTGTGTCATCTCTCAGAAGGATGTAGGAAGTCTAGCTTCTCCTGATCAACAATTCTTTCAGGTTCAGAATGGTCCGGAGTCCTCAAGGGGGGGACCTCACCTTTGCTTATGGTGACCAGACAGTTGCATTTCCTAGAATCCTATTTAGGTCTTATAAAATGAGTGGGTAGGGACATGGAATTTGAGGCATCTGTTCCCTGTTTCTTAAGGAAAATTTATTGTCTCTGCTGGTCTTTTCATAGGCATTTGATCTCTTTAAGCTTCAAAAACCTCTCAAGTGAGCAAGGCTTCCTTTACACGTATAAGGACTTCTCAATCATATTTCCATCTCTCTAACTTTACCCCGGTCCAACATCACTTTTGCTGAAGAACCAGGCACACCCTAACATGCAAAGTAAGGATAATGCCACTCACACCATTTTACAGAGTTGTTGTGGGAAAGCAAAGTGTTATATAGTCATGGGCTGTTAGAATGTCACATTTATGTAGCACTTCTAAGGTTTACAAAGCACATTACCTGTGAAGTAATGCATAACTGTGATTATGTCAGGAGGACTGACTTTCCTCAGATCTGTTCAGTGTATTGTCCTCATCCCAAGCCACTCTCAAATTTAAACTTCCCCATATAACTTCCAAGTGTTGATAGCCTTTGGGTCATCACCCTTCCCTTTATTTTCACATATAACTCCTCTTCCTCTTACCCACCTCTGCTAAGTAAGATACTGGTTTCCTGCTATTTTCCCTGCTTTCTTTCTCCCCTCCCCTGAGTCTAAAACAATCTAACCTCTATTTCTTTACTCCTTTCTCCCTCACTAACAAATTATGGTGTGAGGGAAAGAAAGCATAGATGAATCATAGAATCTTAGTGCTAGGAGAGACCTTGAGAGATCATCTAGTCTGTCTTTCTACTTCAGGCAAGGGTACATCTAAATCATCTCAATAAATAAGGCTTTATCTTGTCTCTTAAGACCTCCAGAGAAAAGAATTCTGCAGCCTACCTGGATAACTCATTTCACATCAAACAATTCTCCTTGCCAGGAAATAATTATGCTCATATGTAGCCCAAATCTATCATGCTTCAACTGAAGACTGTCTCTTATTTAGTCCTCAGCAGACATGCGTGTTTTGGTTTATTTGTATTAATAAATAATATTTTATATCTTTTCTTTGAAGATTGAAGTAGTTGATGAAATGATGAGAAGCTGAACCACTAAAAAAAACTTCTAAGTAAGATTTGAAGGTAGGATATTTGTGTTATATACAAATAGCCAGGTGCTGCACTAACAAGAAAAAAAGGTGCCTACTTTATCAAGTGTCCATGATCTACAACCCCAGATGAAGAATCTTTGCAACTCCAGCCCAGCCCTCTCTTTGGGAACTCAATTAACCAAATACCACAGTCCTCCTCCCTTCCTTCCATTTGTCTTGCCACTGCCCTGGCTGACTGCACCACAGGCATAGGGGCAGGAGCAATTTTTCAAGGAAACTACACCTCTTTCTGTCACTTTGGTGACCTAGGTTTCCAGCTCAGACTATTAACATTCTCTTGATGAGGCTAGAGGGAATTGAATACTGCCCTCAACCCCCCACCAGAGAATACAAAATAGACGAGCTTAGAGAGATGCCAACTTGGCATATTAGGTCAGTCTGTGCCAGGCCAAGAAAAGAGGTTCTAAAAGAAAAGAAATAACAAGCAAATCAGACTTGTGAGATACTGCTGTCTTCAAGTACTCTTGTCTGTCTCATTTAGACTATAACTCCTTTAAAAAAGTAACATATCTCTGTTTTCTCTCACTCTTTTATACCAAGCACCACATATACTTTTGGCCTCAATAAATTCTAATAATAACAATAATTCCAAGATATATAGGTTTATTGAGGACATTTCCACTCTGTGGAATAGGGGAGAGGGTATCTTGAATAAATGGATTGTTATTTTAAGCTGAATTCATGAAACTATTAAGTTTTCTGCCTCATAGTCTGCAGAATAGCATTTCAGAGATAAACTATCTTGATGTTTTCATTTCAAAGACAGGTAATAAGTAGAATACAACAATTTTCCAGAAACCCCAGACAGGAATAATCTACTTTATGTAACCCGTCACCATCCCAAGGCTCTTAAAAGAGGTTTACTTTATAGTCAGCTTGAGCATCTGTAGGATTTGCAGAGATGGCTCTGGCTATATGGGGAAAGATGGATTGCTTGATTAATAAATTCCGTTAGAAGAAGAGGAAGCAAGGAAGACAAGCCGAGACACATTGGTGAAGTGAGAGAAGAAAATGGGTGAGGACAAACAGTGTCAATCCCTGTCCTAGGAGAAGGAAAGGAAAGGGAAAGACAAGTCCTCCTTTTTGAAAATAACATATTCCAAAATACTGTGCTTTCAATACTGGGGGGGAGAAAAGGTGATTCAGGAATTCTGACACATCCTGTGCTATGTGGAATATATTCCTCCTCCTTCTCATCTCTTATTTAAAAAGTAACAAATGTCCTCAAAGATGTATAGCATTGATCTCTTCTGCCTCCAGTTTATAAGAGACACATTTCTTGTCATAGCCAGCAACAGGAAGTCTCCCTGGTACTGAGTGTACACAGTGTGAAAGGATAAGAAGAAAGTGTTTCTATCACTCTCGTATGAATAAGGAAATTGAAGATTAAACAGAGCACGCTTGTGGTTGGGAATTTGTGGTTAATTTAATCAGACACCCTCGTGATTCGATGTATTAATGAGAAAAATACAAGTTCCCCTGATATCTGAACATTAAAAAAATGAAAGCATTACAGGCATTAATAAATGAAGAAGAAATGCCCCCCATAAGCAGGGAGGGGGAAAGGCTATTTAGAATAGGAAATGCCCAAATGCTAAAGCTATTTAAGAGAGGCTTACAGTTTGTGTGGACTAAGTAACACCTTACAAAACTAAAGAATGTATTCTTGCAAAGATCTAAGGGTGAGAAATGATCCAGATTTGTCCTTATTTTTTTTTAAATTCTTCTACTCTGCATCCCAAAAAGGAAATTAGTCTGTTCCTACCACTAGGTTTATAAACAGTAAAGGAGGTTTTAAATCCAGAGCTACTCTGTGTGAGAGGAAAAGGAGAGGAAGAACATAGGAGCAGTAAATTACCTGAGCCTGCTGATTTACAGGTCTTGTGGTATATGGTTTGAATATGAAAATTAAGGAAGGAAGCTACAGAAACCTAAGTTAGCAGGTAGTCAGAGCTGTGTCTGTCTCAGACACTTCATCTCTGGTGAAAAACCTCTAATGGCTGTACTCCATCATTTTTTTCTCCACTTTCAACCCCAATGCCAATACTCTCTTCACCAAACTGATTCACATTTGACCTCTCACCTGCCTTCAAATATATGAAAGAAGTGAGATCACAGATCTGGGACTGAAAGGGATCTTAGAAGCCAAATAGTCATACTCCCTTATTTTTATTTTTGGAGGGGGGAAGGCAGGGCAATTGGGGTTAAGTGACTTGCCCAAGGTCACACAGCTAGTAAATGTCTGGGGCCACATTTGAACTCAGGTCCTCCTGACTCCAGGGCCCGTGCTCTATTCATTGTGCCACCTAGCCACCCCTATACTCCCTTATTGTATAGCTGAGGAATCTGAAGACCAGAAAGTCCTCAACAACTTGGACTAAGGTCACATAGGTAGCAAGGGGCAGGGCTAGAATTTGAACTCTGGTCCTGTAACTCCAAATTTATCACCCTGGTTTTAGCATTCTTTTCCCTATGTTTGTGATTACTCACCACAGAAGAAAGATGTATCATATCCCTACATGCAAGCTATTTTCAAATATTTGAAGGAAAGTCTTGAAGAAAGAACTTGTTCTTCTTGGCTTACAGGTCAGAATGTGGAGTAATGGGTGCAAGTGACGGAATGGTAGATTAAGGCTTGAGGTAAGGAAAAAATTCCAATATAATGTATGCTTCTGGCAGGATTATTTCTCTTCTATTTTATATCCTCAGTGTCTAGAACACAGTAGGTGTTTAATAAACGCACAATGAATAGAACTGACTTCAGCTGGAGTTCTCTGAAAGTAAAATGAGCTGCTTCTCTAAGTAGTAGGTTTTCCTCTCACTAGAGATAATCTGACAGTCTCACAAAGGTGAAATTTCAGTCAGGCTCCTTGTAAAGGTATGGGTTAGAGGACATTGTCTCTGAAATGCCATCTAACTTTTAGATTCTATGAACTAAAGGAACATAGCTCAAATGCCTTGGACGTAGGAATGCTGGGTTCCTGTCAAAACCCCAAGATGTGCTTTGCCAGAAATGGTTTTGTTTCTTTGTTTCCACTGAACCAGTTTTCCCTTCTCTCTGCCCCAGCAAAGAGCTTTGGGAAGAATATCCTCATAAACCAAGTTAACACGAAAACATTCAGGAATCAAGAAAGAAGCTGACTTAGCTTTCAGGCCAATTAGAAGGTCAAATTTCAGATCCTCCATTGCCAAGCCTTAGAGGCATCCCCTTGATTGCATAGTCTCTGTGTGTGCCACAAGAAAAGGCAGGTACACAAAGCTTTCTTAGGGATTTTCTTAAGACAAGGCAGAGGAGCCAGAACTACCTTAAATTGTTGTCAGTTAAAAGAGAACATTCTTAAAGTGGATTTGCCTCAAATCATCAGTAAAAATACAGGCTGTACAGATTTAAAATGTCCTCCTATTTCTTCAGACATAAAATACATTAGGAACTTGTCCTTTACAAAATGCTGTTTCTGGGACACATCTGTAAACCTCCTTTTGAGTCATTGGCCTACCCTCTGTTTGCCACTAGGCATACTAAGTCAATGAGAGCTTTTGCTAGATCAGATTTTAAATAAGAGATGCTGAAGAGAGATGTTCTAGTAAGCTCAGTGGGACCCTCCACTGCCATCTTTCCCTTTGCTAGGCTTATATTTATAAAGGGCATTATCTTTATCATATTAGGTGATTTTTATTTCATATGATGAATGAATTTGAACCATCAGTTATATTTTGTAGTTTCTGTGACTTTTAAAGCTGTAATTTTCAAAATTACTTCTTAGCAGTATATTTTCATAGTTGAAATGTCAAGAACTATAAATTTGGAATTAGCCTTGTCGTTAAAAACCTTAATCATTATAGCAAGGGGGGAATCAAGGTAGTATGGTATAAGACTAGGGGCTTAAAAGACATGGATTCTAGTTTCAGGTCCGCTGTTATTCAAACTGTATGACCTTAGACACAAGTTCCTTCTTTTCTCTGAGATGGCTTTTATTTCCTAATCTCCAAAATAAAGAAATTGTATTGGATAAATTCTAGTCTTTTCAGTGATATGATCATAAATGTAGAATGGGTTCTTAGATGTAATCAAACCCAAACTCTTCATCTTATAAATGAAAAAGTAAGTCTGAGACAGGGTAATTGATCTGCTCAACATCCTACAGTTGACAAAGTGGCATTTGTAAATTTGTAAATCTATTATTAATCATCATCATAGATAACATTTGTGTATTTTTTATAAATATAAGTTTGGACCACTGGAGAGAGTTTAAAAGAACACAAAAGTGGGGGCAGCTAGGTGGCACAGTGACTAGAGCACTGGCCACAGAGTTAGGAGAACCTGAGTTCAAATCCGACCTCAGACACTTAATACTTACCAGCCGTGTGACCTTGGGCAAGTCACTTAACCTCAATTGCCCTGTCTTCTACCCTCAAAAGAATGCAAAAGTAGTTTCTGATTCTATTTAAAGGGACAAATTGTAGATCCATCTGTTATTATATACATCGACATATTAATTAGAATCCAGCTTTACTATTTTTTGTAGGTGGCCTCTATTTACCAACACTTATTGGTTCTGGTTTAGCAGCTGATGATCTTGACAGTAGTATTGCTACATTTCTTTACAAATATTCACCATTTCGTCTAATAGCTAACATTTATGTAGTGATTGCTAAGTTCCTAGCACAGACTATAACCCAGGTCTCCTGACTTTCAGACCATTGGCTTTTCTATTACCCAGCTAATCTTCCTAGAAAGCAAGGTTGGGGCGGGGGGAGGAGAGAGAAGAGGGGAGATGAGGGGGTAGAATTTCTAATAAGAGTTTCCCTTGGGAAAAATACACGCTGTGATTGGGGAAGGATTAAGAGAAACACAGGTGGGGATACAGAACACTATGTTACCTCAGCATTGAGAGGCTTGATAATCTGCTGAAAAGACAGAAATTCGAGAGAAATATAAAGACTCATAAACAAAGATATTCCCAAGAACATCTCATCCCAAGTGAGGTTGAATCAAACCATGGACTAACCCATGAACTCCTGGTTTTGAGTGGCAGAGAGGATGCTTATAATGAACAAATATCAAATTACCAATTCATCTGTTTATTTTCTTTTGTTTTTCATAAAAAGTTTTTCCTGTGCCATTTAACAGGATTTTTATTTATTAATTTACTTTTAGCTATCTTAATAAGAAGTGTTTTTGCCGACAGCCAGGAAAGCTGTGATATTCTGATTCTCAACTGCCAAGGACAGATAAAATTGGTACATGAATGCAACTCTCTGCTGCCACCTAGTGACAATGAACACTTGGCCAGCGTGTGGGAGAGCAAACCAGAGGGACAAGTAGAGATGGGGAACCTGTAGCTTCCAGGACACATGTGGCCTTCTAGGCCCTTGGGTGTGGCCTTTTGACCCAGTCCAAGTTTTACAGAACAAATCCTTTTATTAAGGAGATTTGTTCTGTGAAATTTGGATTCAGTCAAAGGGTTACACTTGAAGACCTAGAGGGTCACATGTGGCCTCCAGTTTGTAGGTTCCCCACCCCTGGACTAGGGGAAATTCTGTCCAAAATACAGGGTGAGTAAGTCTACTTTTAACTCATCATTTAACCAGCCCCAGGCAACAGGAAGAAGTTCAGTACTCAACATTATCATTTTGCCAAAAGGAAAACTCAGGTTCAGAAACATCCCATGGCCATGTAGCTAACTGATCATTTGTGCCATTTGGCTAAAGTTAGCCTTCATAAAATCACAGAGCTGAAAGGATCTCAATAGCCATTCAGAGAAACTTTACCTCAACATGAATCCTCCTGCTTGAAGACATTCAGCTCCAGATGTCCAAAATACTTTCCAAGATGTATGTTGGGAAGTGGGAAGGAATGCGGAATCCATTTTTGGACACCTCCAAATAAGTCAACCAATTTACTAAGCACTTGTTATATACCAGACAATTTGCTCAATACTGGGGTTACAAAGAAAGATAAAAACACAGTTCACTCCTTCAAAGATTAGTGGGGAAGCCATCTTGTAAATAATTAGGTACACACAAGATTTACAGACTAAGTAGAAGGAATTCTCAGAGAGGAAGATACTAATATCTGGGTGAAAGACCAGGAAAGATCTTCTACTAAAGGTAGAATTTGACCTGAGTCTTTAAAAAAAAAACAAGATAACTAAGACACAGAGGTAAGAGAGCATTCCAGGCATGAAAGACAAGACAGTACAAAGGACAAGATGGAATGTTGTATGTGAAGTCAGTGCAGCTGGATCACAGAGTATATGGAGAGTAGTAAAGTATAAGATGACTGGGGAGGTAAAAGAGGCCAGGTTGAAAGAGCTTTAAATGCCAAAAGAACTTTGTATTTGAACCAAGCAGCAACAGAGAACCACTTGGAGTTTATTGAGTAAGGCAAGTGATATGGTCAGACCTACACTTTAGGAAAGTCACTTTTGGCAACTGAGTAAAGGATGGGTTGAAGAAAGGAGAGATTTGAAGATGGAAGACCAATTAGAAGGCTATTGCAATAGTATAATCGAGAAGCGATGAAAGACTGTACTTAATGGTGGCTGTATGAGTAGAGAGTAGAGGACATATTGTTTTAAAGGTAGAAACAACCAGATTTGTCAATGGATTTAGATCTGTGCAGTTAGTGAAAATGAGCAATAGAGGTATGATTGAAGGTTGTGGGCTTGGGTAAC
>CM053591.1:128007225-128042414 GCA_028646515.1 Pseudochirops corinnae
ACATTACGATTCATAACAGTAGCAAAATTACAGTTATGAAGTAGCAACAAAAATAATTTCATGGTTGGCAGTCACCACAACATGAGGAACTGTATTAAAGGGTCATGGCATTAGGAAGGTTAAGAATCACTGCATTAGATGCTATCTAACAAGGATCCCTTTCCCCGCTCCCTCCTTTCCCCCCGTCTTTTTCCCTCTTCCACATTCCCTCTGACCTTTCCCCTCTTTCTCTCTATTTCTTCCTCCCAACTCCCTCTCCTTTCCTCCTTTGGGTTTCCCTTCTTCCTCTCAGCAATAATCTCCCTCCTTCTTCTCCTTCTCTGTCTCTATCTTGGTCTCTGGTTCTGGCTCTGGCTGTGTGTGTGTGTGTGTGTGTGTGTGTGTGTGTGTATCTGAATAGACTGTGGAAGGTCTTAAACTCCAGACTGAAGGGTATTTATGAGAGGTAAAATGGCAGCAGAGAAACAGTGGCATATAAAGCTGAACTTGCCTCACTGACTTGGTGTCACTGGATCCAAGTTCAAATACAGGTTCTTCCTCTTACTAGTCTATGTGACTTTGAGCAAGTCACTTAAGCTCTCTGGGCTTCAGGCTCATACCCTATAAGTTGAGAAGGTTGGCTTAGGTGATCCATAAAGTCCTATTCAGGTCTAGATAGAATCTATCGGTTCTCAACTTGTGGGTTATGTTCAATTTGTAACAATGAAAATACATTCTGCGTATCAGATATTTACATTACGATTTATAACAGTAGCAAAATTACAGTTATGAAGTAGCAGTGAAAGTAATTTTATGGTTGGGCGTCACCACAACATGAGAACTGTATTAAAGGGTCGTGGCATTAGGAAGGTTGAGAACCACTGAAAGATGATCCTATGATTTCTTTGACTCAGTATGCATTGGATAGCAACTAAAACCTCTTCATAGACGGGGCAATATGATTTGTCTGACCTGTCCATTAAGATTACTCTTCTAGAGATTGTGACAGATGGACTAAAAAAGAGTAACAACGGAAGAAGAAAAAGTCATTTCTTGAAAAAATTTCTCCACAAGCCAGCGTGCTTTAGAGAAGTATTTATATCATAAAACTAATCAGCAGATGAACAGCAACACACAGGAAACACCATGTTTTGAAGGAGTCTAAAAAGGTATTGGAGTATTTCTGTCCTCCCAAAGGTGTGTTCCTACTCTCTCCTGTGGTTGATCTAATCTACTCATATGTGCAAATCTTGAGAATAAAAGGAAGCATGAGGTGACTAAAAGCAGGATATTATAGAATCTTTGTTCTCTGGGGAAATAAACAACACACATGAGCTGCTTCAGATGCATAGTCAATAGGGAACCATCTAATTTTACTCATCCTTCAGCAAATGAAGAGAATCAAATGCAAAATCTAAAACTCTGGGGCTGTGCTATAGACTTGTGGCACTCCCTAGAGGTCTTCAAGCACGTAAAATAATGAATGGATTATGCTCACACATAACTAATTTTCTCATTTCTGGAAGATCATACAGGAAAGATTCTTCATTTAATAACTAATCAGAGTATAGCTCACTATAAATTAGTAATATTCCTTAGGCTATTTAACTGTTTCAGAACATCATACAAGGGGAATTATAATTGGATGGTGATCACTATAACTGATTAGACATGAGTGAAATATTTGGCAGGAAGGACACCTACACTCCCATCCACAATGTCCCTCCCCACTTCTGACCCTTCCCCTCTTTCTCTCCATTTCTTTCTCTCAACTCCCTCTCCTTCCCCCCCTTGGGCTTCCCTTCTCCCTCCAAGAAATAATCTCCCTCCTTTTCTCACCTCCACAAATTCACACATATACTAACAAAACTAGATGGCTCAGTGGATCGAGAACACTGAGTCTGGATTTTGGAAGATCTGAGTTCAAATGCGACCTCAGACACTAGCTGTGTGACCCTAGGCAAGTCACCTAAACTTCTGTCTGCCTCACTCTCCTCAGCTATAAAACAGGAATAACAATAATACCTACCTCCCAGGATTGTTGTGAGAATCAAATGAGGTAACTATTTGTAAAATGCCTAACACTCCATTAGATTCTAAGCTTCTTAAGGGCAGGGACTAACCTTTGCCTCTTTTTGTATCCCCAATGCTTGGCACAGTGTCAAGGACATAGTATAAACTTAATAATTATTTATCAATTGAAAGCAAGGAATCTAATTATACAAACATTTGTTAAGTGCCTGCTGTGTTTGGAGCACTCTGCTAGGTGGGGGAGTTACAACATTTCACACAGAATCTGCCTGTCTGAGAACACACAACCTTTCCACATCTGTCATCAGGTGAACTTTCAGATTTCTTGTAGGATGCAGCAACATGGTAGGTAGGCCAGTTGAGGGCTGTGCCAAAACCTTGAGTGTCATCTTAAACTTGCTAATCACCTGCCTTCATGGGTGGGCCTCAGTGAGAGATACTGTGCCTGACTCATTTTTCAATGCTTAACATACTTCTCCATCCTGTTATTTTCCCTGTCCCGATGAAATTAAAATCCTTATTTCCAAAGAACAAATCTGCTTTCCTAAATTAAGCTGTCAACTCCCTCATTCCCATTCTCAGTTCTATCCCAGCAACATCCCACTCTCAATCTACCTTACCTTTCCACTGTATCTTTCAGACTGCCTTCTCCATGATTAACAAACCTACTTTCATACTACGTTATTTCCATTCTTTCACTTTCTTTTGGCATTCACTGATGCCCAGTTCTCCTGTGTCCATGGTCATCTTTTCCAGTACTAACTTCTTCTTCACTTAGATGTATGTGTTAGCATTCCCTCAAACATCCTAATTTCCCAGTTCTTTGGTCTACTCAGCCTCCATGACCCATTACTTCACCCTACCATGGCTATAATAAGGGATACTTTTTATCTTGCCATCACCCACAAAGTGTTCCACTTCTATGTTCATGAACTCTGAAATTATCAGATCAAAATATTTTATCTTTGTATCTCTACCTATGACTTGCTCCTACTAAGCCTATTCCTCATCTTCACCAAAACCTCTATTCCTTAATAATATTTCACACCATCACCCCCTGCACTGACTATACTTTCTTTTTTCTTTTTTTTTTAAATTAGTCTTTTTTTTTTTTTTTTTGCTTTTTGGAGGGCAGTTAGGGTTAAGTGACTTGCCCAAAGTCACACAGCTAGTTAGTGTGTCAAGTGTCTGAGGCCGGATTTGAGCTCAGGTCCTCCTGACTCCAGGGCCGGTGCTCTACTCACTGCACCACCTAGCCGACCCCACTGACTATACTTTGTTCCCTTCACAATCTCTACTCCCTGGTAAAATAGTTTAACTCTACATTATCCTCTATTCTCTAATGAACTCTTCCTTAGTACTATCATCAATCATGATGATACCTTCCCAAACCCTAATCCTGAATTACTCCTATCACCCACCTCCTTCATTCCTACTGAGATGTTGCTCAACAAAACTGGAGGAAAATACAAAATTGTGCTGACTAGATTTGCAGCAAATTTATGGTATCTAATCTCATCAAGGCTCTTACTGGACCCAAACAAGTCTATTGCTATTCCTTGATTCCTTATACCACTCACCACAGTGGTTACTTCAAACCTTCTCTTCTCTTTTCAAGATCCTACCCTACCCTATCCTCACGTATGAAGACGCTGCCTCATATTTCACCAAAAACGTTTGTTAAGTTCTCTCCCATTTCCCTTTCTCCTCTCTTTCCATCCATTTGACATCCTCTTCCACAAAAGCCCTCACTCTAGCCTCTGAGGAAAAGTGGTCCTTCTGCTTGCCAAGGCTAACCAGTATGTACCCCAAATCCCATTCTTTCCAAATTTCTCCATCAGATTGTCCCCTCTATCCCCCTCCTTCTCTAATGTTAAATTTCCAACTGCTTCTTCCTTCCTTATTGTCTATAAATGCACCCAATATCCTTCACTAAATCCTACCTCCTAATCAGTTGCCAGATCTTGTCATTTCTTTCTCCACATTTCTCGCATATAGATATCCCCCATTCTCCAATCAATAAACTCTGATGGCTCCTTATTACCACTAGGATCAAATGTAAATTCCTCTGTTTTTCTCATTTAAAGCACTTTACAGCCTGACTCCTTCCTATCTTTCAAGCCATTATTCCACTTGACACATCCTACAGGTCTTGACATATCAGACTACTTTCTGTTCCTCACATGAATTCTGTCTCCCACACTCATGCCTTTACCCTGACTAGTTCCCAACCTTAGAATGATCCGTCTTCCCACCTTCTCCTCTTAGAATCCCTGATTCCTTTTAAGATTCTGCTTAAATGCCACCAATCTACAGGAGGCCCTTCCTCCTTGTCTGATCTGCTAGCACCTTTTACTCTAAGACTATTTTCCATCTCTTGTCATATATGTAATGATATATAGATAGATCTGTACATAGATCTAATATGTGTGTATGCGTGTGCGTGTGTGTGTGTGTGTGTGTGTATAGAGAAAGACAGAGAGAGAGAGAGAGAGAGAGGGAGAGAGAGAGAGAGAGAGAATATGAGCCCTTTAAGGGCAGACACAAAGTTTGCTTTTATCCTCATATCCCTGATGCTAAAAACAGGGATATTTAGTCAATGAACAGATGCTTGTTCATTGACGAATTCCATTCTAGCTAAAACTGAGATTCTCAGTTCTTTGAAGCTCCTGCTGATAATTTCTAGATCAAAGTCCCTGTCACTATGTCAGGGCCTCTGCTCCTGAAGGCTTCTGAGAAAACCTTCAGTTTGCCTAGAGAAGACTGTTCTTGTCCATCTACTTTTACTTGTACCATCTACTTTTTCCAGTCTTATGTCACATTTTTCTGTGTTCCAGCCAGTGACAGACCTAAACACCCTCCTTTGCTATCCCAATTTTATGTCTTTGTTTATTTCTGGAACATGCCCTCTTCTTTCTAACTCTTGATGAGACACAGTACAGTAGCCAAGAATGTGCTGCACCTGAAGGCAGGAGACAGCTGGGCTCCAGTCTCCTCTGTGACACATACTGGTTGTGTGAGCCCAAGTAAAACTCCTTCACCCCTTGGAGCCTTAGATTCCTCAACTATAAGAGAGAGACAATGACTGAAGCATGTAGAATGGTTTTATTTATTTGTTGATTTGCTTTTTGGAGGCAATTGGGGTTAAGTGACTTGCCCAAAGTCACACGGCTAGTAAGTGTGTCAAGTGTCTGAGGCCGGATTTCAACTCAGGTCCTCCTGACTCCAGGGCTGGTTCTCTACTCACTGCACCACCTAGCCACCCCTAGAATGGTTTTAAGACTCAAATGAGCTAATATGTGTAAATGAGCTAATATGATTTTTTCTTCCTCAATATTTCAAATCTCAGTTCAAATGCTAGGCTCTTACACAATACACATTTATATGTATATATGAATGCACGCATGCATGCCTGTATGAGTTATGTATGTGTTGTGCATTTCAGACATTCAGACTTTTCTGAATATCTAACCCATTCATACCCAAGTGAGTGCAGCATATAATTAACATATTCTTGCTAATACTCCAATCAAAACAAGATCTGCCCTTGACTACTAACTGATTCAACTTAATGGTCACCTCCTATCTCTTCCTCCTCTCTCTTCTTGCTGCTGATCAGACACTGTGCTTGGTATCTAATACCAAAATAGTGCTTTAGACTTACCAAGTAACTTTATACATGTTATCTAACCTGATCTTCACAACATTTGTGAGGTAAATAACAGAGGTATTAGTATCTGTTTCCACAGGCATACATATAGCTTGGGTCAGGCTGTGATGGTACATCCTGCAGGAACATTCCCATTGACTTTTCCCCTCAGGGCCATACCGAAATAAAAACAGGTGTGCTGTAATAGTTTGATCACATAATAGTCCATGGGGAACTATTCTCATTGGCTCTTTCCAAGAAGAGAAAGGGGAGAGCCAGTGGGAATGTTGCCCCAGGGTATGCTAGCATACTTGGCCCATATTCCACACATGCCTCTCTTCAATTTACAGATAAGGATATTGAGGTTTGACTATATTTTATGGCTTGCTAGGGAATAACAGAACTAGTATGTATCAAAAACAGGTGTTTGAACTCGGATCTTCCCATTTTTTACATCTAGTATCCTATCCATCCTATGCTATGCCAGGCTGCTTCATTTATTTCAAGTATACGGTATTTATTTGTACTCAAATCTCCTTTAGATAAGTTTATTATCTGCAGTACCACCACTCAATCAGCTATTCTCTCCAGCTAGATACTTTGGCATTGTCTTTGGCTCTTCCTATGCCTTCCCTTCCTGAATCTGCTTTGTTATCATCTTATCTCACTAGTTCTGTGTCCCATTGCCACATCCATTATTTCCATCCCCACTGCTACACCCAAGTGTATGGGTATGATGCTGTGATATTTTATTATAAATCAATAAACATTTATTAAGGACCTACTTTTTCCAGGCACTGTAAGTACTGGGGGTACAAAAAGAGGTAAGGAAAAAAAAAATCCCCACTCTCAAGAAGATTAATGGGGGAGACGACATGCAAACAAATGTATACAAAGCAACAGGAAATGGCTAACTGGAGGAAGGCAATGGAGGTAAGATAATAAAGGATTATATTACAAAATTTTAAAAATGAACTGGGTGGAAACTTTATGATTCTGATCTAGATCTTAGATAAAAGAGGATACTAAAAAGTGGGGAGAGGGCAGCTAGGTGGTACAGTGGATAGAGCACCAGGCCTGGAGGCAGGAAGACTCATCTTCCTGAGTTCAAATCTGACCTCAGACATTAATTACTTGTGTGACCCTGGGCAAGTCACTTTACCCTGTTTGCCTCAGTTTGCTCATCTGTAAAATAGACTAGAAAAGGAAATGGTAAACCACTCCAGTATCTTTGCCAAGAAAACCACAAGTGGGGTCAGGAATTGTTGGACACAACTGAAAGAACAGAACAACAAAAATGTGCTACACAAAGGCAGCAATGAGCATAGTATATCTAGGACTAATAAGATATATAAGTAGAAGAAAAGGTAGAGCATACACTGGGCAATGGTAGGAAATGTTTGACTAGGCATGGTAGAATGGGATTATAGAATGCCTTGAAAGTCGATCAAGTAAGTCAGTCTTTCAATTGATAAGCATTTATTTAAGTGATTACTATCTGCCAGGCACTGTGCTAAGTGCTAGGGATACAAATAAAGGAAAAATAGTCCCTACCATCAAGAAGCTCACATTATAATGGGGAAGACAGCATGTTAGCAACTAGGTTCATAGAAGAAATATACAGAGTAGAAGGAAGGAAATCTGAGACAAGAAGACATTACCAGCTGAGTGGACCAGGAAAGGTCACCTATGGAAGGTGAAATCTGAACTAAATCTGGAAGAAATCCAGGAAAACTAAGAAGCAGAGTATCCCAGGAATAAGGCACAGCTAATGCAAAGGTACAGAGATGAGAGATGAGGTGTCATGCTTTCTAAGCCAGCATTCCTAGACATGAGGGTGTGGAGGGGAATAAAGTACAAGAAAACCAGAAAGATAGGACAGACCAAGTTATGAAGAACTTTGGCAATTAGGTGCCAAAATGGATTCTTGAAAGGGGATTGCTATGATGGAAGAATTTTAGAAAAAATTAATCTGGCAGAAAATTGGAAGAGCAAGAAGCTAAGTATAAATATACCAACTAGGAGTCTGTAATTTAAACATGGGCACAGAAAAGCCTGGACTTGAGTGCTAGCAGCCAGGATAGAAATAATGGATGGGGCAACGAGACCCAGAAATAGTGAGATAAGATGATAACAAAGCAGATTCAGGAGGGGAAGGTATAGGAAGAGTCAAAGACAATGCCAAAGTATCTAGCTAGATAGAATAGTTGATTGAATGGTGGTACTACAGATAATAAACTTATCTAGAAAAGATTTGAGTACAAATAAATTAACGTTTGGGAAAAGCCCCAAATGCTTCTAGCAATGTCAACACAAGGAGAAAAAGAAAACATAAGAAAAGTGGTCACTTCCTCAAAGAATAAGCCTAAACTCATCAGCATCCATACCAGGGTCCTATGAAGTTTTAAGGAGAGTGGTGGAGAAGGAAATCCAGCCTCATACTAGACTGTCAACCAAATGCCAATTTGAAAGCAATTAGCAAGCAGAGAATGTGTGCTCACACACATACAGATCCAAACACTCCTAATTGTTCTATGAAGTAGAAAACAAAAAATAGAGAGAAGAAAAAGATTTGCCACTAGACTATTACCATGCATCTGTTTCTTTAAAGCCTTTGCCACAGCATTCCTATCAGTGTGACTATTGTGTTTCCACTCAAACACAATGAGCAAATCATGGCAAACAAGCTAACAGACTGAGGCAATGCTTTAGTTGTGAGGAACAGGAGGAAACTTTGTTAGCTTGTGCTTTCTGTCTGTGCCTGTCACTCATAAATCACCAGAGAGTTGTGAACTCCCCTGGAAGTGAATTTGAGCACCATCTCTGCAGGATGTCCATTCCACATGCATCTATGATTTGCTCCCTATAAAACTTGTTTCTTGCCATCTGTTTGGAATTTGTCATCTTTAGCTTACATTACCAAAAACAGTAAACTAGACTGACATTAAACAAGCAGCTTAAGGTTTTATTTCCACCAATAAATTTCTTCATAATCATTCATCCGAACCTTTCCCCATTTTCTCCATCCTGACCTCTTAAAGTACCACTCTAGTACACAAACATTTCTTGGGCTCACCTTTACAATGTATACTCCAATATATTTCTGATAAAGAAGCATCTTCTCTTATTTCATCCTACTATCTTGAGCTTTCTTCTATGATGGATAACTAAACCCTCACTTGACTCTCCTTTTCCTTTCTCATTTTTTTTTCATTCAAAGCTCATTATTCCTCCAAAAGAACCTCATTTCCTAGACCACTTTATTTAAATCCCTCTTAAATGCTCATTTGTAACCCACCAATGAAGGCCTCTTCGAGTGATAATTGTTTTCTAAAAATGGAACCTTTCACCCCAAACAATCATCTCCAAAATCATCCATACTCTGAGTGTTTGTCTAAATTGTTTGCCCAATTTAGCACCGAAGGAAAGAGAAGTTAACTCCTTTCATTCTCAATAAATTATTCGTCTTTGTTTTATTGCTCATTTCTATTTTATTGCATTTCATTATTTTTATTAGGTTTTTGGTTTTATTATCTATTGATCCACCTTCCACTTCAGTCCTACTCTGTTGCCTGACCATGACATGGTACTGAGTTCTTGAGGGCAATCCCCGTCAAATACAAGGTCTGGCTAGTTCTGCCAATCTATAAAGATGCTGAATAGGGATCTGGAGACTGAATGAATGCATATCTGTTTTCTAATGGCCAAAGCTCTGACAGACTTGTCATCAAAAGCTTGGCTGGAAGCTGATGCATTTTTCAGGGACAGTAACTCATAAAGACCATCCATTAAATCTTATCATAACACCAAAGATTGAGAGCTGGAAGGACTCTGTCTTTTATAACCTTTTCTTTTTACAGATGACACCCAGAAAAGTTGTGACTTGCCCAAGGTCATATAATTAGCTATCAAATGGCTGGGCTAGAATTCAAATCCAGGGCCTCTGACTCTAAATTCAGCGCTCTGCCCGTAGGCTTCTTAAAGAAGTTATGAACTGTATTATTATAGATGATGAAATTAGGTATGCTTAAAGTAGGTTCTGATAATAATTCCTAATTCTCTCTTCTGAACACGAAATACCACAAAAAGCATGTTCCCGGAGACATTTGTTAGACTAGCCTCTCTTCAACCCATCTACAGATTCTCCCGGGCATCCATGTTTAGGCCTAGTTACTATATAGAATCCCTTGGTCATCCCAAAATGACAAATCCTTTTCTACATGATGTAAGGTGAATTTGCTGTAGGATAACAGTATAGAATCATGAAGCATTTTGAAACAATCACTCATTACATCCTCATTTCCATCCCTTCTCCACCCTTGGCCTTGAACCCAAAGGGGGACTCCAGATCCAAATCTTCCTTATACCCTTTCACAGAGAGGGCTATATTTAACCTCAAGTAGTATGATCTTCATATAGTCAATTTCATTTCTTCCTGAGTACCTAGAGAACTAATTGATAATTCCCTCCTCTTCATCATCCAAACTATGTCTTCTATCTTCTTATTTCAATTTTAAAATTCCCATCTCATCAATTACCCAGGCTAGAAACTTGGAGTTATCACCTTCTGCCTCAATATCCTATATGCAATTAATTTCTAAGTCCTATGAGTTCTATCTCTGAATGTTTTTCTCTTCTGGCCTCCATTTTCCCTTCCCATTGCCATTACACTAGTTCAGACCCTCATTACTTCTTATCTGACTTCTTACAATGACTCCTTGCCTCCAGTCACTGACTCCTCCCATCTCAATCTTTACTACTCCCTCTTACCAGGATAAACTGCCTAAATCACAATTCTTATCATGTCAATCATATTTAAGAAACACACATACATATACATATACATGTTTGTATGTACACAAATACATAAATTTATATCTATAGATGTATACACATACACTCAGAAAGACTGTCAACTGACAAACATGAAGCCCTTTCCTGTATAAACACCCAAACCAGGACTTTTTCAAAAGGCAAAAACGTCCTGTCTTCAAGAAATTTTTATTCTAATGGAGAAGATAACCTGCAAACAAATATGTTCATAAAACACATAGAGAGAGTAAATAGAATGTAATCTCAGAGGCAAGGCAGCAGCAGTGGGATGGTCCAGTAAAGCCCTCTTATAGAAGGTCTGGGTTGAGCTGAATCTTGAACAAGGGCTGGGAATCTGAGAGGAGGAGGAAGAGTATTCTGGGCATACTGGACAGCCAGTGAAAAGGTACAATCAGGAGATAGATTGTTGTATGTAAGGAATATCAAGAAGGTCCAGTGCATGAAGAGGAACAAAGCACAAGAAGATTGGAAAAGTAGGAAGGAACAACATTGTGAAAAACTTTAAAAGTTCAGCAGAGGAATATTGGCAATAATATGAAACCACTGTGCTGTAAGATTAGTTCATGATCATGATAACAACATGTATAAAATACTTTGAGGTTTGAAAAGTGCTTTATATCTAATCTCATTTAATACTCACAACAACCCTGTAAACTGGGTGGTGTTGTCATTCTCCTTTCAGAGATAAGGAAACTGAGGCTAAGCAACTTGTCCAGGATCATACAGCTAGTATCTAAGGCAACATTTGAACCAGGTCTTCTTGACTTCAGGACCAACTCTCTGTCCTCTATTGCAACTAGATCCCTAACAAATTAGCTAATAAACATCCAAACCAGGACTCAAATGTATCTTTAGAATCAATAGCAGTGAATTTTAAGAAAAATAAAGCTCATGTTAATAGACTAAAGATTTTCTTTTTTTTCTAACATTTTAATGTAAATTTTGGGTTCTAAATTCTATCCCTCCCTACCCTCTCCCTGAGATGGTAAGCAATCAGATATAGGTTATACATGTGAAATAATGTAAAACATTTTCATATTAGTCAGTTTGTACAAGAAGACTCAAATAAAAGGAAAAAATGAAAGAAAGAAAGTGAAAAAATTCTAAAACCACCTTATATGCACTGTCCCATTTGGTCCTCACACCAATCATGTGGAGTAGTGTTTCTTTTTATTCCCCTCTTTCTAGAGGAAGAAATTGAGACTCAGAGAGGTTATTGAGGCCAATCACTCATCTACTAAGTGTTTGAGACAAGAGGTCCACCTAAGGCTATCTGACTACAGGTCCAACCCTCTAGCCAGCTCTCCACAGGGCACCATATTATTTCTTATTCCCTCTAAGTATTTCTAGGGCCCCAAATTACACAAAAATCCTGCATTTAATCTCAGATGAAAATGAGAACAAATCTAGGCCAAATGAGGATGTCAAAGGGAATGAGTGTTTGGAGGACGTATATTTTGTGCTAAAGGTTTTATATACATACCCAGACCTTGTTTTTTTCTAAAGTCATTGGTCTGTCTGAAAGTATTTTGAGGATCAGGTAAACCCCACTGGGAGTAAATTGTAATGTTAATGGGATTTAAGATCTTTCCCCATTAATAGGCCTCACAGTCCATTAAGGGAAGTTAGCTTAAGGGAGGTTTACTCTTAGGGAAGGCTTTCACACCTTTTGCTAATTTCTAATTAGGCACTGAGTCATGAGGGTTGTGATGCCTTCTGGCTCTGAGAAATGTGTATCTCTGAGTTGGTAGTTTGCTTTGGGGGCTTGCTTATGAGAAGGATCCCTGGTTTAGATTCTGAGTGGCCATAGTTCAGAGTTCCCCAATAGCTTAGATGTAAAGGCTCTCTTGATCCAGGGATGTATGTAAAGTGTATAGCTGATTCAGGCAGTACAAGCCCTGTCTGTTGGTCATTATTTCTCTGCTTGTATTTTCTCTTTTTGTATTTTCTCTGAAGTTCAAGGTGCTGACTTTTCCCCTGAACTAGTAAATATAATAATAATAAAAAATAGATTGTTGACCCCTTAAACAGCTATCTGTCCTAGTAAAACAGATCTAAGAACCTTTGCTAGCAGCCATCCTGGGTATGCTGGTGTGGTTGCCACTACCTAAGTTTGTATGAGTATAAGCATCTTTGAACTGCCTTTTAGGGAAGTGGGGCCTATTCCAGCCCTCCATTCCCCACACCACCTGCCATTCTTACTTCTTTTAGCAATTTCGTTCTCTTTTCCAGCTTTCTCAGGTCTTTAATGGGTCCCCAAGAACCACATGTAACGTCTCTTCTCTTGTAAATAAGTTTTCTTAAGACTCATTAAGATTTTGATCCTTTTCAACAGCCAAATTCTCATATTGCTTCCTATCCCTGAAGAATCCTCCTCTGAGTCATGGGGTTTCTGCACAGGGAGAAGGAGCAGGTGCAAAACAAGAAAGAACAAGAACAAATGAGAATCTGGTTTTTATTGTGGCTATCCCTTATGTGAATATGTTTTTCATCTGCATACAATGAATTCAGGAAACATTTTCCTTCCTGCTCTGCATTCTCTTTGGGGAACTTGTGTCTGTCCTCATTAATGGGAGGCTCTGCTTAAGGTCTAATTCCCATTTTGCTGTAAAGGGAACTAGGCCAGTATACTCATAAAGGTCAATACTAGGCAAAGAAACTAGAATATGTCAAAGACTCCCCATGAGAGGCAACGTGGAGCAATGGATAGAATGGTGGGTTCCAAGTTCAACAGTCCCAAGCCGAAATCTTGCCCCTAGCACTTATTAGCTTTCCAGCCATGGGCAAGTCACATAATCTGTTCAAGCCTCTACAAATATTTTCCACATCTCTATATTGGGGAGAATAGGAATAGTAAAATAGGGTTGTTATGAAGCTCAAATAATTTTATAATGAAGCAGTTTTTGTATTTATTTGTTAGTTTTTATCTAAATAACTGACTTTTATCTAAATAACTCTCCTTTGGGGTTTACCACATAGCACTCAAAAAGCATCTTCCTTTGTAAATGAAGGGGATAGGAAGCAGACCTCTGGTTTCATCAGGTAGGGAACTCCAGGGTAAGAAAGTCCCCTCCAAAACTGCAGGTTGGCACCTTCTATGCAATTTACAGTCTCAGAGAGTTGCCTAGAGTATTGAGTGGTTAAATGATTTGCCCAGGGTCCCACAACCAATATGTGTCAGAGATGGAATTTGAACCTTACTATTCTTAGTTTCAAAGTAAGGTCTCCATCTCCTATGACTATCTAGGGGTTTAAAGGTACTTAAAATATACTATCAGTTCCTGAATGGTACCAAGATGTGCAGGGTGGCTTTATTCATACATAAGATAGGTGCCTACTGATTCCAAATATGAATAAAGCAGGCTTATACACATGGGTACCAACACAAAAAACATGAAAGGCGTCTCCTCTATACAGAAAAATAATATATCTCCATTCGGCATCATACACTTTAATTCCATAATTACAGATAAGCTCAAAATGTAAATATCTCTGTGTGTAGTAATTCACCAACTTACCTTTCTTCATACTATATAAATGATTTATGTACAATCATTTTCTGAGAAGAGAGTTCATTGGGTGAAGGAGGGAGAGAGAGAACATTAGCACAAAGTCTCTAAAAATGATTTTAGAAGTACCATGTAGGGAGCAAAAGAAGAAAGGGAAAGGAAAGGAAGGGAAGGGAAGGGAAGGGAAGAAGAGGGAAGAGTAGAGAAAAGAAGGGCAGGGAAGGGAAGGGGAGGCAAGGAGAGGAAGGCTCAGGCAAGAAGGTGAACATCATCCACATCAATACTTTAACAAAGATCAATCCTACAAATGTGGATTGACACCCCTGAGGATTCATGGAACACAAGGAATCATTTACTTGATCACTGATCCTCAGGGTGCTGTTTCTCTGCCAGTCAGACATGGTACCTTCTACTCTTACATTTTAGTCTGTTGTCACCATCTCATTTTTTTTGGTTGGACCAGGTAAATGTGTTTCCCAGTAGTGACCGTCTAACTAGGCTGGCAAAAGTGAATAAGAAAAGGATGTTCATATTAGATCAGCAAAGCAGCAGTCTTAGTAAGAAGGGGTAATTTAGAAGGGAAGGGGTCCCTCAGCTGAATGGCGGATGGACATCTTCTGACCAATGAGTGTATTATTTGCAATAATTAGTCTATAATAATAGCATGTCTTTAATGTGCTTTATGCATGAGAAATTAGTATTTTTTTCTGCAAAAACAGTAGTGCAAGTACTGTCATTTTATAGAGGAAAGTGAAGTGATTACCCATAGTCATAAAACAAGTAAATGTCTGAGCCAACACTCAAACCTAGGTCTTCTAACTCCAAGCCTAGTGAAAGTGTGCAACAAGTTTGAACTCTGGGGGAAAAAATGAAAGAAACAAGCATGCTTTAGATATCTATTATGTGTCAAGAACTATGCAAAGTGCTTTATAAATATCATTTCATCTAATCCTCACAAGAACATCAGCTCTCTGAAAGGGAGGCACTATTATCAATCCCATGATTCCAGACCCAGTGCTCTATCCACTGATCCACCTAATTGCCTATGGGGATGAAAGCCAAAATTAATACAGGTCTTTCCTCCTACTAATTGAGAAATATAGTTGCCTTAATCTTCAATGGGGCCCAAACTCTGGAGTAATTGGCATCTTAGGAAAATAGTTGTACTTGATGTAGTAGAAAGACCCCAATATTTGAAATCAATAGGCTTGAGTGTGAATCTCTTAACTCAGGTGTTGGTCAACTGTGTAACTCTAGATAAACTTCTTAACTTGTTATGTTTTAACATGATGCCTTCTTTCCTCTCCACGCTGCACTCTTGACTCTCCCAGACTTTCTCTACAATGTTCCAGAAGCCTCTTCATGGAAATTCATTCAAACCCTGTTCTTCACACACTGGAAGTATCCACTACTCCCACATCCTCTTCCTCTAATTGCCTATTTCCTCCCAGAACCTCTGTTTTAAGGCAAATTCCCAGGCCATCCATGTATTCATTCCTGTCTAGAATGCATTCTTAACTCTCTCTGACTTTCTCTACAATGTTGCTCAAGCCAGGTATTTTCATCTCTCCCTCCTTGTCACTTTCCATTTTTTTGTTGTCCAGTTGTTCTTCAGTCATGCCTGACTCTTAATGACCCCATTTGGGGTTTTCTTGGCAAAGATACTAGAGTAGTTTGCCATTTCCTTCTCTAGCTCATTTTACAGATAAGAACATTGAGACAAACAGGGTTAAGTGACTTACCCAGGGTCAAACCATCCTCCATTTTAGCTTCTTTCTATGTGTTATCTTCCACCTTTAGACTGTAAGCTCCTTGAGGGCACGGGTATAATGCCATGCACGAGCAGCTTCCCAAAAGAATGCTACTATGAACAGCTTTCAAAGTTCTGATTATACAGTACAGTGAACACTCCATTTATTCCATAACAAATCAAGGCAAACATTCACAACAAATCACAATATAATATTCACAACATTACATCTTATCACAGAAAATCACAATATAGTGTTCACAACAGCTTAACATTAAAATGGCCACATAGTTTTCACCAAAGTGGCCACAGTATTTAGAACAAAGAATAAAAGAACAATCATCCGGTATCCCTAAGGAGGTTTGCCTCCTTACTCAGTCATTCAGTAATCTCACAATACAATAGTCAATCTTCCACTCATGGGGCAATCATAGGTTAACTTAATCAGTCACTTATGTAGCAATGAGTCACTTAGTAAAAATACAATCATTAGAAAATTCCACAAACCCCCACCCCTCAGTCTCTAGTAAACTTCAATTTCAATATCCAAGGAGAGGCCTTTCCTTCATCTTGACTTGGGGTGGTCTCTCAGATCGCCTAGATCCCCTTCCATGGTCCCAGCTCCTACCTGAATCAACCAGTCACCTGGATTCAGAGGCAGGCAGCTCCTAGGTTCTCATCCAGTCCTCCAGGCCTTTCTTGCTACACATTGAAGTTCACAGGGTCCAGCACATCTCAAAACCTTCACCACTTCTGTTGCTGGGAACTCAAGGAACACAAAGAAACAAAGTCTTATTCTGGTTATGTTTCTTCAGTCCTCCAGCAGTTTGGCTAGCCCTAAGACCCTGAAGAAATCTCAGCCTTCCACGTAGCCTTCCTGGCAGCAACTTTAGCCTCCAACAAATTCTGGTCTCAAGAAAACTCCAACTCAGTTCTCAGTCCAGCAAGTAGCAGCTCAGCTTCCAGATGCTGGGAAAATTCTTCTTCCTCCACCAGGAGCCTGCCAGGAGAAAAAATTCTAATTCTGACTGTCTCTCTCTGGGGCTCTTCTTATATACATACACAGCATTGGCTTGTTGTTTCAGCCAAACCCTTCCTGTTAGGTCAGCAACAGGAGACAGAGTTCATACCTTCTGCCTCTTAGCCACAAAGGTCTGATTAGTTACTAAGGGCTAAGTACCTACTTACTTGACATAACAAAAAGGAGTCTTCAAATTTAAATTAATTACCATTACAGGGGGCTGTCTTTCTTTCTTTCTGATTATATTTGTATTCCAGCGTTTAACACAATGAATGGCAATAGTAAAGACTTACTGCTAGTTGATGTGACTTCTTGACTCCACATCTCTTAAGTCAAATTTGCCTCTACTATAAAATGAGATAGTCAGACTGGCCATTACTAACATACTTTCTAGCTCTAACACCTATAATTGACAATATTTTCATTTGCCTTGCCCAGTGACAATGTTTTGTAACAATGGAGGCAATCTAGTTTGTGCCTGGACCTCCAGCATGCTACCAGCTCAGCCATTTTCCAGTAGCACTTCCCTGGGAAATATATACTATAAAATATATACTATACCTAGCTACCTGGTAGATCTCTAAGCACATGAATTTGTCCTGGGTTCCCTGATGGCTATTTCTAAGCAGTTTGTATAAAGACCCCTGCCATCCATTCTGAACTAGGATTGTTTTTCAACCTATCAGTTGCCCTTAAGAAGCTCCATAATTATAGTCTTCTTACTCATTTATGGATTTCTTTGTTAGAAATTGATACTGAACCAAAAGCAGATTTTCCTGTTTCTCATAATATCAACCTTACCATATGGAAAGATGGATAGATGGATGGAAGGAAGGAAGGAAGGAAGGAAGGAAGGAAGGAAGGAAAGAATACAATGAAGGAAATTATTTTGACTGGATAGAACAGTAAATAAGGCACAAGGTCTCTCATCAAGAACACCTGAAGTCAAATGTAACCTCATACGCTTACTACCTGTGTTACCCTGGGCAAGTCACCGTCTTTTGTTTGCTTTAGTAACCTTATCTGTAAAATGGAGATAATAAAAGAACATATCTCCCGGGCTTTTGTGAGGATCAAATAGTACAATAATTGTAAAGCACTTTGCACAGTGCTGGTACATAGTCATCCTGTGATTTTTTTATATAATTTGGGAAGCGTGGGTTACATTATCATTCTTCCTTCCACTGTCTTTGAAAATGCAACAAACTGCATAAGGTAATTCATAGAAGTATATGAGATAGGTATGTACTGAACAGGGTATATTTATATAACAAAATAATTTCTTTGTAAGACTTGTAGGTAAAAAAAGGCAAGGAGAACACTGTCTAATGGCTGTCTTGTAAGTTACACCACCACCCCAAGGGCTGTAGCTCAAAAACATAAATAAAGCTTCCACTGAAATATTAAGGAGCTTTAAAAATAGCAAAAAAAAAAAAAGTTATCCAATGCTGTCTCTTTTTACTGATTTCAGGCATAATAAAAAACTGTCTCTTAATAAACTGAAGGCAGCACAATAAATTCAAATTGCAACACAGACATAGCCCACCAAGGAAGCATAATTTTAAGACCCCAAGGTTTCTGATTAAAGTACTGTACGTAGCTGAAGGCAAAGAACAAACCTAGAGATAATTGCAAGCATGGGTTTTTCTGAGTAGTTAATACATGGGGGAGAGGGGATAAAGAAGGGTTTTTCCAAACAAAAGAAGTCCTTTAAAAAAAATTGCTCTTTAAAAATATGTGAAAAGCATCCCAGTATTATATACAGACAATGGAACGCTGATTTGGAAAACATATGTGCAAAAAGGGACAATGACAGATTAAAACTCATTAAAATTAAAGCAGCTCATTATGTGTTCTTAGCTGAAAAGAAAATGATTCTTTTGTGAAAACATGTATGCTCTGGGTTCCCCCTCCCGTTTTCCTTTAAAGTGCAGTGGATGGGCAAGTTCATCACTTCTCACACTTCTCAGAGACTTTCCCCAGTGTTGATTTGAATAGAGGAAACTGTCATGGCACCCAACCATCCAGGACATCAGAGAAACTTTGCAGTCAAAACTTTGTTTGGCCATCAACCCACCCAGCTGAGACAAAAAGGAAAGAATATTGTCATTTCTGTCTTTGTGTTCTTTTTGTTCCCCCAGTGGAGAACTAATTAGCCCAAGCTCATTTTCTTGTCTTTTTTCTGATACCTAAAAGATCTAATTGAGGTTGCTGATGAATGTGGTTGGCAAAATATAAATTTGTGTGTGGCATTTCATAGAGGGTGCTGCATAGGGATTCTTCCAAAAGTGCTCTTCAATATGTTCAAAAGGAATCTTGTACAATATTCCCATTGGAGTACTGTACATAAGCAAGCATTCCCGCTAGTAAATAGTCTTATAGCAAGGCAAGATTCTGGAGGCTTTCAGCCTCTGGAGACAGACGACAATGAAGTTTGGGAAATAAAGTTTAGTTGGTTTTGGGTTTGTTTAGTTCTTTTGTTCCCCAAATAACCTTTCTTCACCCTATTGGAAGACTTGGAGGGATTTAACAGGGTACAAAGATCAACAAACCTCAGCTGGGGTAAGGACAATCACTATGATCTGTGGTTTTTTGAGAAAGAAAAAAAAATCAAAGAGAGTGAAAAGGAAATCCTTGAATGGGAATCCTTTGAGAGAGGGTTCATGGCTATGCCTTTCTCTCCCTTTCTTTAAAATGCTAAAGGTGTGAAGACAGTGTCACAGTAGTAACAGTGAAACAAATTAAATGCATTTGCATTTCTGAAGATTTCTTTGCTGTTGCAAACCTAATCCCGCAATAAACAGTTTGCCATATATTTCTAAACCAATCTCAAATGTTTCATTTTTGAACACTGACATCTCCTAATTGATGAAGAAATAGCTCTTACATTCCTACTGCCTTGTAGTCATAACTCTCAGAACTGTGGAAGACACAAATCCTTCAAAATTCAGTGTTTTCAATCAGTGTCCAATATCCATACACATTTACTCTAATAAGTATAAAAATGTTTTAAAAGGTAAAACACCAGACACAGAACAGATGTACATATGTGCCTTGGGACTAATGCATTTTGAAACCTAGAAGGATTGCCTCATAATCCTGCTTTATTTTTAGGCACCTGTTCATGCAGTATACACCTGTGGCAGGTTTGGCAACCAATATGTTTGCACGAGAGTCCCATAGCTTCAGAGGCAGCTTGGTGCCTACTCCCTACTGTGAGTTATTCCAGGCCAGTATTCTGATGCTAACATGCTTTCTCTGGCTTGGGCAATTATTTCACTAGAATGTGTAAAGCCTGTTTTCCACAGGGGACCCAATTACCGAGGGTAATTGTGCATAGGCAAATACCTGCCTTTCCATTGGGTAGACATGGTAACACCCACTTTCAGAGGCACTATGCTCCCGGCCTGGGGATTTGCTTAACATCTCATCTCTGAAGTAATTAGTACACTTAGGGTTTTTTAAAAATGTATAAATGCATCAAATTTTCACAAGGGATTTTTTTGGTTCTTGTCAAAATCTTTAACATAACAACCCATGAATTACAATAGGAAGTCACTGGAACATGGTTGTTGAATAGGAACACTTTGAAATGTCAGGCTACTTCTACTCAGAATTTGTAATGTTGAAACTGTAAAAGCTCAACTATAATATGACACAAAGATATGAAGCTGGGATGGGGCAACCAGGGCTTTACACCATATGGCACTTGAAAAAAAACTGAATTCTAGCCCCAGAGTAGCAAAAATAACTATTAAAAATAGCAAGCCATGAACTGGCCTGGCTGCACCTTGTTCCTCCCTACTCCAGCGGCCCTGCCAGTGCTAGCCTCCTGCCTCAGAGACAAGTGTTCTGAGGGATCTCTTTCCTTCTTATAGAGTAGGAACTCCAGGTCTGGGTCTAGTATTGTGCTACTTATTATTGTTAGAAATAACAGGACCAGAGATGCCTACACATGCCTCAGGTTAAAAAAAAGTATTAAAACTCTGACAGCACCTCAATAAAAGCACTCTGATATACTGTAGTGAAAACACTGGGAACTACCTCTAAAGCATCTTTCAAGAAAGTAGATATACCTATATACCAAGCTCACTATGTCACTTTGAAGAGGTTGCATTCAGCTCAACTAATTCTGCCTTAACAGAGACTGTATGCCCATAGTCCACAAGGCATTCTACTAAGTATTGTGGAGGACACGAACAAGACTGACATAATTCCTACCCTCTAGGAACTAATAATCTATACAAATGATGGCACCCCTATGCCCAACCCAGGAACAAAGGAACAGAATAAAAATGACTTCTACCAATGAAAACTTTCAATATAATTCATTAAAGGCAGCTAAAAATTCCCAAAGCCAGGTATGCAATACAGATATAGTCACTTGACACTTACATTAATGGCAGCAAGCAGCAAGGTTAAAAATCATTGATGTTGGATTTTGAAAATGATTTTTCTTCTAGGTTTGCCTTCATAATTACCATGTGTTTGGTTTTTAATTCCTTTCTATTCAAGAATGTACAACATACTGTACTAAGTGCTGGAGAAGTAAACAGAAAACAACACAACATCTGCCCTCATGAACTTACACTTTAGTCGTATTGAAACTAGTTTGTAATTCTCACATTCCCCATCTGATCAGCAAAAGATGGTGAACACTGAGGACCATCCTGGATAGTGATTACAAAGCAGGCCACCATATAAAATTCACAATGAATAACAAACAGAGTAAGCAATGGCCGTGCGGAGAAGTAGGGCAGTGGACCATAGAACTAGAAGGAAATCTGCATTCTAGTCCTATACAGTTCACTAACTCTGGTGAGAGAATAAACCCCCTGCCCTCCAGCAATTTCCGTTCCCTCATTTGAGAAACAGAGATAATAACAGCTGAGATGTCAACAGGTTGTCATGATGATTTAAAAAAAAATAAGTGTGTTAAAATTCATTCTTTCAATGTAAAAATTCATTCTTTCAATCATTCATGCTTTCAACAAAGATACATTAGGACCCTATTTGTGTAATGCATTTTGAATGGTGATGTAGAACAGCAAGAGAAGATGTGAAACTATTGTCTGGTATGGGTAAGATGACAAGTACAAATGATTATATGATAAAATTAGAATGTGAATCATTCAGTACAATTTAACATACCAACTATATGCAAGGTACTATGGAAGAGGATTTACGTAAGTAGAGAACAAAATGCTACAATAGCAAATGAGGGCGAGAGATATCAGTGACAGCTAGAAGGATCACAGAGGGCGTCATGCTTTGAGCTGGACCTTGAAGCAATAGATATGATGTTAACAGGCAAATAGAGGGGGAGGAAAGTACATACCAAGTGAATCAAATAGTATGAACAAAAGCAGATGAGAGGGAAATCACTAGGCACATTCAGGTCACAAGAAGTAGTCTAGTTTGACTGGAGCTTGGGCTATAGAACAGAGAATAGGGTAAAAAAAAAAAAAAAACCTAGAAAGGTAGGTTGTAATACTGACTATGGAGATCCTTGAATCTCCCTCCATAGCTAAGTGTGGATTTTTCCATTCAACAAAAAAATGGGGAAGCAGGGAAGGTTTTCAAACACGAGTTCTACATATTAATATCAGTCTGGAGGTAGTGTGTAGAATGAATTGGACAAAGAAGGAACTAGAGATGGGGAGATCTGTTAGACTCAGGGACCTCTTACAATACTAGGGTAGTAATAGTTGGAGTTCTAAGTTGTATGTAATCATGTGGAAATAGAATCAATAAGCTTTAGAGATTCAACGTAATGATATAAATATTATGTTCCAAATAATCAAGATATATATATATATATATATGTGTGCATAATATGTATATGTATACATACATATATATATACATATATATATGTATATATATATATATATATACACACACACACACACACACCATGTTTAGTAGGGAACACAAATGATGCTGTCATTATACCAACTCAGAGAGGCTTTCCACATTGATTCAGGGTTGGATTTCAGAAGACAAATAAATTTAATCTTTCCCACGTTCTTGTTTTTAAATAACAAATTTTTCTTACTCTAGAAAACAGAACAAGATTAAGATATACCATGGTTCTCTTCACTTGGAAATTCAGAGGAAAAATTTACCCTGTTACCTAACATGCAATCTATCACTCACTAAGACTTCTCAATCAACTGGCATTTCCATGTTTTTCAAATACAATGATAATTAACATTCTTAATTATCAAGCTGAGTCAATGAAAGATCTTGAAATGCCTTCTAAATAATTAAGAAAATATTAAATTATATTCAGTAGAATTGCAGGGTTGACTGTTTTACATACTAAAATTTTTTGAAAAGCATTTCATTTTTACATGGTAAGTGGAGTAACTTAGAGCTTGATGTAGTGGGAAAAGTATGGGATTTCAGAATCAGAGAATCTGTAATCAAATCTTGATTCTATCACTTACCATGTGATATTGAGCAAATAATCATCTCCTTAAGCCTGAACTTCCTCAACTGGAAAAAAGGGAAAACTACATTGGTACTATATGTCCTTCGTTGGATTGTCACGAGGACAACACTTTGTAAGAGTATAAAGGACTAGAGAAATACAAACTGTTATTGGCAATAGCATTGATCAGGATAGGTAATTAACCAGAATTTCCTCTTTCTCAGTCCATGCCTATTAACAGAGGAGCAAAGTGGCACCATGGAAAAAGTATTGGATTTGTACCTAGATGACCTGACTTCAAATGTTTGTAGCTACATTACCATCAACAAGTTATTTCACCTCTCTGGGTCTATTTCTTAATCTGCAATAGAGTGATAACAATAATATTTGCACTACCTACCTTGCAAGATTTTTGTGATGAAAAATGCTTTGTAAGCCTGAAAGTGATGTATAAGAGCTATCTGCACCCAACCTGTGATGGAGTTTTCTGAGCTCCTGTTGGTCTTATCAACCATAGCTAGACAAACTGTACATTGACCCTGACATAGTGTCACTTTGGTCTTCTTCAAGTATGAAGAACAAGAGCAGTGATAGAATACAGATGGAAACAACATAGAAGGAAGCTTGGGGCAGTGAATAAATAACTGAATTTGGAATGAGAGGACCTTGGTTTGAATTCTGCCTCTTCCATTTTTTTATCCCTGTTACCTTGAGCCAGTCACTTAACCTATGAATGAATGGAATGGATAAATGAATAGATATTTATTAGGCCCTTCTTGTGTGCCAAGAATAATGCTAAGCAGCTGGAAATACAAATCAGTTAGTCAGTTAACATGTATTAAGGACCCACTACGCACCAGGCACTGTGCTAACTATCAGGGATGCAAAGAGAGGCAAAAGACAGTCTCTGCTTTGAAGGGACTCAATCTAAGGAATGAGACAACATCCAAACAGATATGTACAAACAAGAGATATACAAGATTAACTGAAAATAATCAGCAAAAAGGCACTAGCATTGGCGTGTGTGGAGGGGATGGATCAGGAAAAATTTCTGGTGGAAGATGGGACTTTGTCGAGTCTTAAAGAAGGAAGAAAGCAGAGATGAAGCAGAGAGTCCCATTCATGGAAGACAGTCAGTAGAAACACTGTTCCGGGAGATGAAGCGTTGTTATGTAAGAAACATCATGAAGGCAAATGTTACAGAACTGCATAGCACTTGGGCGAAGGTCAAGGTGTAAGGTATAAGAAGACTGAAAATGTAGGAAGGGACCAGGTTATGCAGAACTTTCTAAGCCAAACACAAGATTTTATGTTTGATCCCAGAGGTAAGAAGGAACCACTCAAGTTGACTGAATGGATTGAATGTGTATGATAGTCATATTTATCTTTTAGATATCAAATTAGAATATCGAATTGATATGCGACAATTAATTGGAGTAGGAAGAGACTGGGGCATGTAGACTCACCATCAGGCTATTGCAATAGTCTAGGTGCAAGGTGATGAGAGCTTACATGAGAATGGTGGCAGTGTCAGAGGAGACAACGTGATATATGTGTGTGTGTGTATGTGTGTTTATATATTTATCTATAAATACATATAATGATAAGACTTTGCAAGTGATTGGATATCAGAATGAGGAGCCAAGGGTGACACCTAGGTTTAGAGTATGAATAACAAGGAAGATGGTGGCATCCTCCACAGTAATGAGGATATTATGAAGAGGAAAGATTTGGTGGAGGAAGACAACGAATAAGTTTAGAATATGTTGAGCTTAAAATTCCTACAAAAGTACACATAGGGAAGTGGCTGCCAGGAATTCGTATGTTGGTTTGGATGGTTGTAAGGATGGTGAGGAGAACAACAAGGGAGTATGTCAGCATACCCCTTCCAGAAGTAGAAGAAGCATCGATTAGATCATTTTCCCAGAACTGGAAGGCTGGGGGAGGAGGAGATGGTAGTCTCAAAAGAAAGGAAGATGGCTTGTGAGAAAATAGACCTGCTTTTTCATCTGGAAGATGAGGGAGTTGGATTCAATGTCCTCTAATATCCTTTTTCACTGTAACTGTGATACTATTATTTTATAATAAATGTAAGTTATTATGCTGTATAAAATATCAGTACTTGCCTTCCCAGGTCTTGTGAGACTTCAGGTCAGTTTTTCATTTGCTTACACCTCTGGCTTCACTGTTGGCCCTAACTGTTGGGTGTCCATTAGTGTCTCACATGGAAACGATTACAGCAAGGTTTTCTTATAAATATATATTTATCTTCTAAATTAGGGAGAAGGGATGAAGGAAAAGGTTATGGCTTCAGAAGTAGGTTTTTCACAATTTCTATTTAAAGAAATGGTTAGCCAGGGGGAAAAGCATCCTGTAAGCAGCTGTGGTAATAATATTCATCCTTTCCAAACTTTTCAACGCTTGTTGTTTTCTGATAGGCTGCCCATTCCTCGGTTCCCTCCAGGATCAGTAAGGTTGAAGCAGGGAAAGCAGCTAGCTTAAAAGCTGTAAAAGAACATCACTTTCAAACAGGGCCTTTTGTTTTGCTTTGCTCTGCTTAGATCCATGTTTACATCGAAGATTTCTGTGAAGTGGAAAGCAATGCACTCCAGAGAAAACTGTATGGAAACCATAGAGAGAATTCAAAATAATGAGCAGAGCTCACTGGGCCATTTGCTCCCAATGCAGCAAATTGCTGATTTGATTTCAGGGCTCATTTTGATCATTAAAGTATAAGGGTTTTTTGTTTTTTCCCCCAGCTAACCTCAAAACTAGTCAATCTTAACCCCACGTTGCAGAGGTAGACATTGAACTGATATTGGATCATCCCCAAATGATAACCTGAAGAACAGGTAAAAGCATCTGACATGTTATAGAAAATAATATATTTTGCATTTGCATTAATAGCACTATGGTTTCCAAAGCACTTCCAAATATATTCACTTATTTGATTCTCACAATAACTTGGAGCACAGCAGACCTAGGAATTGTGGTGTCCAAGACAAGAAGAGGAAGGAACTTGGGGAGACGCTATAAAGTCAGCTATGGAAATTTTGCCAGATGGCATTTTGGGAAAAGATGAGGAGACACTCACCTGGGATGCAAGAAGGACTCAGGATCACACTTCTGCAGCACAAGAGTATTTGCCATCATTGTAGCACAGGAGGTTTTCCTGTAAACCATTATCCAAGGTAGGGAGTGGTCACAACAGCAAAGTAATGGCCTATAGCCCATGCAATCTGGCCCACTCCAACTATAGCACAGCCAGTCATCCTTAAGGGCATTTGATACTTCCATCACCATCTTCCCAAGGAGGCAGAGAATTTGGAGGAATGCATAGCAATCATCTCCCTCAACCACAGGACTATAGGCTTAAATGTAGAAAGAATTTAAGAGGATCAAATCTAATTTTCATAGACTAAAGTCATTCTTCCATGGGCAAGAGAGCTGAAGAGCTTAGTGTAGACATGAGGCTCATAGTATGATGGTAGCACAAGCCCATAGCAGTTGGGAGGATGGACTGCAAAATTTGTACCACAACTTCTCTGCCCCATCAGTTCCTACTCTTTGTATTCCAGGTCCCTTTGACCTTCGCCCCACCTCGGGTTGTGATATTAAACTCCCTTTTGTTGGAAAGTCTTAGGCAGACCACAGATATCAAAACTTTCAGATATCAAAACTTTTAAAGCTATTCTTTGAATCTTCTCTTTCCACCAACCTTGGGCAGTAAGTCTGATGACTAGAAGGTATAGATTTTGCAGCAGAAGTCTTAGTCTTGTGTTGAGCTTTCTGGGAGTTAAAGCACAGAGTGATTTGTAATGATTTTCACAGCTTAGATAACTGAAAACTGGTTTGCTCACAAAGGTCAGAACTAGATAAAAAAATGAATGTTGCTGGTAACTTTGGAGCAGAATATTTAGGGAGTTACCTGCAGTGTATACATGAACTGTTTGCTAAGACTATGTCTTAGAAAAAAAAAACATTGTTTAGGAGATTTTTGTGTAAAAAACAATCTTTTCTAGAATGTAATACTTGTCTTCAGGTATTCAGAGCAAAATAGTTTAAGGGGAGGAAGAAGGAAGGTAAGAACAGATTAGACCAGAGTTTTGAATAAGAGGACAACTCTCCTGATGTCTCACTATTAGTTGTTGTTGTTGTTGTTGTTTTAAACACCTAATATCAATAGTTAAAATGTCTGTGGCTGCCATGTGGAAGAGGAAGTGGCATGCATCCAAGTGTAGATCTATCCTTGGGAACCCTGGAAAAAGGTTTAATTGAGAGGCAGCTCTCTTCCCAACTACATCAGTTAGTCAGTCAGTTGATCAGCCAAGAAATATTTATGAAGGGCTTGTTATGTGCCAGATGCTGTGCTAAGCACTGCAGATACAAAGAAAGTAAAAAATATAGCCTCTGCCCTCAAAGAGTCAATATTCTAATGAGAGTGACAAAAAAATGCAAGCACCTATGCAATATGTAGCAAATAGAAATTGTCAGAGAAAAGGAACTGTGGAGAAGGGAAAAAGGAAGAAAACTGGGAAAGTCATTCTACAAAAGGTAGAACTTAAAATGATCCTTAAAAAGAAGCTAATAAGCTGGGATAAGGAGAGAGGGCATTCCAAGTATGAGGGATAGCCAGTAAAAAGGCATAGAGACGGGAGATGGAGTACTATGTGCCAGGAACTTCAAGAATGCCTGTGTAGCAGAATCTCAAAATGCAGGAAATGTAAGCAAAATAGAAGAAGACTAGAAGAATAAAAAGAGGTCAGATTGTAAAAACAAATAAACTAATAATGCCAAACAGATGAATTTACATTTGATCCTGGAGGCAATATGAAAACACTGATAAGGCGGAAGGTGACATATGCTTTAGGAAAAATTACTTGAACAGCTGACCAGATTGCATTGAAATGTGGAGAGACTTGAGACAAGGAAATCAATTACAAGGCTATTAAAATAGTACACATGGGAAGTGAGGAGGGACTAAACTAGGTGAGTTGCCATTTAAGTGAAGAGGATGTATATGAAAAATCATACAAAAGTAGGAATGACAAGGTTTTATGGCATATTGGATATATGTAGGGAGTGCAAATGAAAAATCAAAGATGATGCTGAGTAAGCAAGATTGTCCATTAAATGTATGTGCTCCAAATCATATAACAACTACATTGTTAAAATCAAAACTAAACTAAGAGCAAAGAGAAGATATCACAATACTAGAAAGTATAATAAGGAATAATAATAAGAACTAGGGTTTTAAAAATAACAGTAGGAAATTTTAACATGCGTTTCTTAGAAAAGGATAAATGCAATGAAAAGATAAGCAAAAAGGGGACTATGGAAGACTTGAATTTGACTGAACTTTGGTAATTACTGATGAGGAGATAAAAGAATACACATATTTTAGTATCATATACTACTTTTCAGATGATGAAACAATTAAGATAGCAATAAATAAAAAAATGAACAAATTAGAGAGAAGCTAAGTAATGGCATTTAGAATTATTTTCAAAGAATTGAGCAAAAAAACAATAAATAATTGTCTTAAAAGCAATCTTAATTATAAGAAAATATGTTAAAATTTATGGGATGAAGCTAAGTAAGTCCCTAGAGGAAAACTTGCATTCCTAAAAAAAAAGTTTTTAATAAAATAGAAAAACATAGGGTCAATGAACTAAACATAAAACAAAAGAAGTTAGAAAATTTTAAAAAAGCTCTAAAGCAAGTTTAAAGAAAGATTTTTTTTGAAAATTAGAGAAATTGAGAAATTTGTAAATAAAAAGATTGATAGAAATATAAAACACAACTTTTTCAGACTTACAAAAGTGTTTAATACCTGGCTAAACTAATCAAGAAAAAGGAAAATCAAATTACCACCATTTAAAAAAATGAACAAGGTAAATTGACATCAGAGAGAAATGAAAAGAATTTTCAGAAACTACCACATATAAATATCTGCAAAGAAAATTGAGAATTCAGAGAAAATTGAAAAACATCTACACTTACATAAAACTCCCAAACTAACAAGAGCAGATAATAAAGATCTTAAACAACCTAATCTGAGGAAAATCAATCAATCAATCTATAAAGTAACTACCAAAGAAAGAAAAAGTGGTTCAGCTTGATTTATGAGTCCTATCAAATGTTTGATAGATTAAACATTTTTTAAAAATTAGTGTCTATGCTATAAAAAATATTCCCCAAAATAGAGACAGTATGCATTTCCAAATTTTTATGAGGCAGCTATAGTCCTGACACACTTTTCAGAAGAGAAAGAGAACTAATGACCAAATTAATTTATAAATATCAACGTAAAAATCATAAATACAATCCTCAATAGGAAACTTTCACAATATATCCAGAGAATAATTCATTTTAACCAAGTTGGAGTTATACCAGGGTTACAAAATTGTTTTAAAATTAGAAAAATCATTAATGTAATTATGCATATGGAAACCACATGATTAATGTAAAGACACAGAAAAATTCTTTGAAAAAATATATCTTTCAATTATGTTTTTAAAAATCTTTAAGGGGCAGCTAGGTGGCATAGTGAATAGAGCACCAGCCCTGGAGTCAGGAGGACCTGAGTTCAAATTTGACCTTATGAACTTAACACTAGCCATGTGACTTTGGGTAAGTCACTTAACCCCAATTGCCCTGCCCTCCCTCCTCCAAAAAAGCAAAAGAAACAAAACAAAACAAAATAAACTTTAGGGGCAGCTAGGTGGCACAATGAATAGAGCACTGGTCCTGGAGTCAGGAGATCCTGAGTTCAAATTTGATCTTAGACACTTAACACTAGCCATGTGACCTTGGGCAAGTGACTTAACCCCAATTGTCCTGCCCTCCCTCCTCCAAAAAAGCAAAAGAAACAAAACAAAACAAAATAAACTTTAGGGGCAGCTAGGTGGCACAATGAATAGAGCAGGCCCTGGAGTCAGGAGATCCTGAGTTCAAATCTGACCTTAGACACTTAACCCTAGCCATGTGACCTTGGGCAAGTCACCTAACCCCAATTGCCCTGCCTTCCCCCCACCAAAATGCAAAAAATTTTTAAAAGAATAAATAAATAAATAATTTTTTTAAAAATCTTTTAAAATATAGACATAGTAGGGCCAGTTCATAACAAAGTCTCATAAAGTACATATTTAAAACCTAGAACTAATGTTATTGGCAATGGAGAAGCACATGAAACTTTTCCAGTATAAAGAGGCATGCAGCAAGTTTAACTGCTCTTCTGAAAATACTAGCGATAGCAATCATAACAAAAGTAACGATATATATAAACATCAACAAAGGAGAGACAAAATATCCTTATTTGCAGATATTATTATGTACCTCTACAACACCAGAAAATTAGGGAAGAAATTGAGCTGATGAATAGGTTAAGAAAAGTAGAATGATGCAAAACAAATCCACCAAAAAAAAAAAAAATCAGTATTTCTTCATAATATTAACAAACACCTTGTGGAATGGATAATACAAGTAATTGCATTCAAAATGTCAGCAAAATGCTTAAATATCTGTTATTTATTAACACAAAGACAAGATTTATATAAATTCAATTACAAAATTCCAACTACAAAACACTCTTTACAGAAATAGTGAGACACATGATTGTATAGACAGTCACTGTTCTTGGTTGAGCCACACAAATACAATTCAAAAGGACAATGCTACCTTAATTAATTTACAGACTTGGTTATATACTAGTCAAATTACGGAAGGGATACAGTAAAAATCTGACTGAAATAATAACAAATTTCATTAAGAAGAGTAAAAGGCTTAGAATCTCAAGGGAAATTATGAGAAAAAGTAGGGATGAAGGAGACATACAATTACCAGACCTCAGACTATATTTTTAAAGCATGAGATATCAAAACTATTTGGCAATGGCAAAACAAACAAAACAAAGAACATAAATTACTAGGAAAGGAGCTAATTTTTGCACATGAGCTGCTGGAAAACTTGACAGAAATTAGATTTGGATCAATAAATTAATCCATATACCACAATTAGCTCAAAATGGATATGTGATTTGATTTCACAAGGTCACAGGATAAAGAATGAAAAGATAAGAATGTTATCAGGCAACTATTGTTAGGGAGAAAATTCTTAACTAGGGTCAGAGGACATTACAAAAAACAAAACAGATAAGCTGGAGCCCATAAAATTTTTGCATGAATAAATTAAATCATAGAAATAGAAGAAAAACATTGAACTAGAAAAAAATTGTACCAAATACTAGCAATAAAATTTTGATACACAATTTCCATATGTAATTAATACAGATATGTAATATTAAGAATCATTACCCAATAGATAAATGATCAATATGAGACATACAAATTAAAGCAAGTCTAGGATTTCACTATATAACACTAGAATCAGCAAATATGATAAAATCTATGAATATTCCATCTTGGAGGAGTTATGGAGTAGGCAGGGACGCTAATATATTATTGTGGAAGCTGTGGATTAAATCTCAGTTTGGTAGTGTGTAAGGAAAATGACTAAAGCATCTGTACCTTATTGCTCATATATGTCAAAGAAGTCAAAGACACAAGCAAAGGTCCATCCACTATGTAGTATTAATGTGTGTCTATGTATGTATTTATTGATAATATCATCCTGTATTATTAAAAAATTAAAGTGGGTCCCCATCAATTGAGAAGGAGCTGAAAAAAACTGTGGCACATGATTATGACAGAATTCTACTATTTATTGCATGACAAATGTAAGAACCACATAGGGAGATCTGTATAAACTGAGGCAGAACAAAATAAGCAGAATCCACATGACTATATGGTCCTCTATAACAATCAAAATGAAAAGATCCCCAAATGGCCATTGAACTCCGAGTGAATAAAAACAACAACAACCAATTAAGGTCCCAGAAAGCAGATGAGAAGTATATTTCCCACTACCACCATCACTACCATCCCCAGCTCAGCAGAAATGAAAGGTCTCAAAGACTATTCAGATTGAATATAGTCTAATATGAATGAATGTTTCTCCTTAATTGTTTTACCTTGTCAAAAGAGAGAGTTCAATCCTAAGAAGAGAAAGTTTAAAAAATTAGAATATAAAGACAAAAAACTTCCAAAAATTAAAAGAAATAAATTAATGTAAGATTGAGGGAAAATGCCACTTGACCTGATCTTGTTCAGGTGGGGTCCGCCTGTGAGAAAATTAAAATTAAGATAAGAATTAAATTCTTATCTTTTTTTTTTTAATTTTTTAGTTTAGGAAACTGAGATCAGACAGCTGAGTGGGCAACAAGGATAGTATAAACATTGGAGTCAAAAGCCATAGGTTTGAATCTTATCTGTGCAACTCATTATTTGTGTGAGCTTAAACAAGTTATCTGACTTCTCTGGGCCTCAATGTCTTCATCTCTGAATGAAGAAATTGAATTAAATAAACTCTAAGCTTTGTTTTGCTTTTTATTTTAAAGTACCAAGATCTTATTTGCACCAAATCACATAGTATTGCTAATGAATGACAGAGAATATCAGAGCCCAGGTCTCCAGATTCCTTGTTCATTTTTCTTTCTAATACACCATGCCATATCAAGGCTCTATTATAACTGAATTCTGAACCAAATATGCAATTTCAAGTGTAATCCAAACTTAGAGTAGAGACAAATCTTAGTAGAAGTTATGCAATGAAACACCCATTCATAGAAAGTACTTAATGGTCAATCAAATATTTGTCCCCTGCATAGCCCACCCCTGGAAATCATATATTCCCCTTGGGAGAAATTTTGAATTGTGCAAATTTAGATCATTCTTTAAAAAGTATTATATCTCTGAATTTAGAAGAATATTGATTTCCAAGCTTTTCCCAAATTCTTGGGTGGTAAGCTTCATTATACTAAATTGTCTCTGGTGTGTATCATGGAGATAACCTTGAACTTTACAATGATTAAAAAAAAACGTTTTATTTAGTAAACCAGAAAAATCACTCACCTTTTTATTTTATTCTGAAAATAGTTCTTTAGTTTATCTAAGTTTTTACCCTACCTTTAAACTTTCAGTGAGACTGAGTTTTATTCTTACAAGGTGAGTGGTTAAATGGATCCTGGTTCCACCTCTATCTTTATCATTTGTTGTCATTTCCTAGTCAATTTCCTAGGCAAATTTCACCAACCTTTTATTCATCTAAAAAAGATAAAACTAGAACCTGTAATTTACAGACAGACAAAAATGGCAAAAGATTACCACGAAATTGTGTCATATTTAAGACATTAGCTTGCTTTTCAGCAAATTATATGATCAAAATCATCTTTGTCAAAACAACTAAAATAACTTTAACCCATAAAGTAGACAATTACTTTACAACAACATTAAGAAGATATATTTTTGAGTATAATTTTGTACCTTTCTTCCTAATCTTCAAAATTTCTTTTAACGATCCACCTTTTGTAATAAAAATCAACATTACTACCACCCCTGCCATCATGATTCTTGGTGATCTTAGCTTAGAGTCAAAAGCCCTTCTTGGCAGCTGCAGCTTTCAGTAGCAAACTGTTCTTTATTTATGCCATGGGTAAGTCTAGTCACTCTATCCAGGATGTGAAGCTGCTTAATCTAATCACAGACAAGACAGATCTTAGTTTACCTTTTCACCTGCTCTCAGAGCCTCTGCTTCTTTCCTCTACATTGAGAAAAGAAAACAGAGGAGAAAAGCAATATAGTGTTGTTTTTGCTTGAAGAATATCACTCCTCATGGTCTCTTTTTCCATAGTCAGGAGACTTTCCCACTTTACTCTTTGCACATACCCTCCCATCAGATGAACCTAATTGATGTATTTACTTCTCTGACAGGCTGTTGCTACTAGCAACCAACTTGAGATGGAAGCTTAGGATAGTCAGAAAGTTTTCTTCAAAACTACTTCCTTAAACAGCCAGTATCTTTGCAAAGAACAGAATGTGTTTCACAAAATATATTAAAGTTTTGAACAAAAATTTAAACTCACTTCCTCACAGAATTTTTATTCTCTTTCAAAATATATTCATTAATTGGTATCAAGAATAACCATGCTTTATTAAAGGTTCTTACCTAATGTTGCCTTACAATTTCAACAGATGCCTATTTTAGAATCATCTTCTATCATCCTTGTCTTGTTCATGTAAGGATGTCATGAAACTATGTTTCAGAAATTTTCTAGGGGACTCAACAATTATCTTAAGTCATGGGTTTCATCCTATGTATTCAACTAGAGGACTTACTTGTTTCCAAGAAATTCAAACTTTTTGAAAGGAACAAATTTTACATGGATTGTCATTTCATTCTCAAGAGATAATAGCAAATACATGGAAAAAAATAGCTACTTTATCTTACAAAAAAAGTAGGCAAGGCAGCCAAAAGAATGTCAATAACTACTGAACCACATACCCACTATCCTAGTGAATATATAAATGCATGTATACCTGTATACACACATGAACATGCACATATATACACATACACATACACATACACACATACACATACATACTTGTATCGAGGGAATTCCTGATTAAAGTATGTGAAGGAAAAAGAGGTCTTCACAAATCTTTCTTTCACAATAGATATAATGAGAAGTAGTGTGGTATAGTGGATAATAGGCCAGCCTTAGAGTCAGGATCAGTTTCAATCCTGCCTCTGAGACATCCTGGATATGTGATGATGGACAAGACACTTAACCTGAAAGTACACCATAAGTTGTAGATCAGTTTCAATATGCAATGACTGAGGAAATTTCTTCCCCAGTAGTTCCTTATGTCAATAAAATCATAGGTATGGAATCCTCACCCCCAACAAGGTAGCATCTCAGTTCTCACACAATTAACCAAAAGATGTAACGAATACGATATATCACTATATTTTTTGTTTATCAATGGAGGGAAAAGGTCTTTGATTTAGTGGAGAGAAAAGGTAATGTTCAAGCCGCAGGAGAACTTTACTGCTTTCCAGTTTTCCTGACATTTTTTTTT
>CM053591.1:128042514-128094215 GCA_028646515.1 Pseudochirops corinnae
TGAAGGAAAAAGAGGTCTTCACAAATCTTTCTTTCACAATAGATATAATGAGAAGTAGTGTGGTATAATGGATAATAGGCCAGCCTTAGAGTCAGGATCAGTTTCAATCCTGCCTCTGAGACATCCTGGATATGTGATGATGGACAAGACACTTAACCTGAAAGTACACCATAAGTTGTAGATCAGTTTCAATATGCAATGACTGAGGAAATTTCTTCCCCAGTAGTTCCTTATGTCAATAAAATCATAGGTACGGAATCCCCACCCCCAACAAGGTAGCATCTCAGTTCTCACACAATTAACCAAAAGATGTAACAAATACGATATATCACTATATTTTTTGTTTATCAATGGAGGGAAAAGGTCTTTGATTTAGTGGAGAAAAAAGGTAATGTTCAAGCCGCAGGAGAACTTTACTGCTTTCCAGTTTTCCGGACATTTTTTTTTTTACCAAATAACAAATCCTTATCCCAAAACTTAAGTCTTTACACTTCTCAAATACAAGGTTATATTATTTCTTTGATGCTGTAACTTTAAAGTTATAACAAATAATTTTGTTCAAGGACCTTCTAATCATAAACAGGACTGAGTCATAAAGTCGAGAGAAGTATACTTCCCCAATTATTTATGTCATCAGGGAGAAATGTCCAACATGGAGTTCAATTGAAAGGGGATTTCCTATCTGGAGTAGGTGATCATCTAGCTACTTTTTTTTTGAGGATGATACTGTATTGCTTGCATCATACTCTGGAATATCACAGAGACATTCTAAAGAAAATCCATAATCCCTCATTTCTTAGTTTTTCACACTTGAAAAACAAGTGGATGAAGAATGTCAATTAGCCAGACAATGAGATTCAGTTGAATGGACAACCCGTGGAACCTTCACTGTTTATAACTTTTTATCCCTCTTTTTCATTTTGAATTTGACAAACATCAACCAAAATAATCATTTCCACATACAAATCAGTACAGAAAAAGATTGCATAGGCTGCTACAAATCTCCATTGCAGATAGCTCATTTCTCTCTCCAAGTATATGAAAAATTCAACATGTTATTTTCAAAACTGTCCTGTTTATTAGTGTTTCCTATTGGCCTTCCTTTAGTGTTCTGTGGTGCATCTTTTAATTCTTCAATGACTTCTCTCTTCTTGTTTTTTTTTTTTATTTTGGCACCCCTTTTACTAGCTCTCCTTTCCCCAACTCACTCTTTCCCCAAAAAAGCAATTAAAAGAAAAAAAATATTTTATCATATTTGTCGAGTCAATCAAAACTGTTCCTCACATTTTTCATGTCTGAAAATAGGTCTCTCATCTTGTACCTTAAATTCATCATCTGACTTTTAGGAGGTTATTCGTCCTCTAGAATAGTGGTTGGTCATTATGAGTTTTCATCTTAGGTACAGATTGAGACACGCTTTTCTGGACATGACCAATATGGGAGTTTGTTTTTCTTGACTATACATGTTTGTTACAGAGGGTTTGTTTTCCTTTTCTTTCTTTAGTAGAAGTTTAGGGAGGAGAAGAGGAAAGAGGGAATGAAGGAGAAAAGGCAGGTGTTTGTCGATTAAAAATGAAATTTAATATAAAAATAGTCTTTCTTAGTTTTTTGCCTTTGTGATATCAGTGTTACTGTATAAATTGTTCTCTGGTTTCAGCTAACTTCATTCTGCCTCATTTCAATATGTCTTTCCATATTTATCTGGAAAGATATCGTTTCTTACAAATTAACAATTTCTTTCATAATTTGGTCAATCATTCTCCAAATGATGCCTATTACCTTAGTTTCCAATTCTTTGCCACCATTACAATGAACATATCTTGGACAGGAATAACAAATGGATAAAAATCTAGGCCTGAACTTGATCAGGAGGAAAGGAACAAACTGGATTGCCTTTAAGAAACTGACTGAAAGGCTTATGTTTTTAACATCAAAATTCTTCCATTGATGTCATGTGTCTGTGACTCATGAAAGACAAAAGTCTCTAGGGAAATTAAAGTTGAGGATTACCAAAAGGGACAACAGAAAAATAGATGGTGGATTAAAACAAGTAATAGCATATTATAATTGAGGAATTAAACAAGAGACCCTTAAGGGTAAAGAAAGTTATCAGAGATTTATATGGCTACTTAAAAAAAAAATCAGCCAGTCACATAGCAAGAAAAAGTGATAACAGATGGATTGCTGGTGTGTTCCATTGGCAGCAATATAATGTCATGAAAATATGAGGAAAGGTCCAGGCATATTGCGTGTGTGTATTTTTTGTGTGTGTATTTAGGAGAAGGCATGGACAACAGTCCAGCGGTCACAAGATAGCAATTTATATTAATGGATTACAATCTGCCTCAGCACTTTATATGGTGCCTGACATAAAATAATAATAAATTATTATTTATCATATGTTATTGCATAATTAAGTGATTATTTATTATATTTTAATAAATGTTTGTTAACTCTGACTGCTTAATTAGGAGTACCTTCTTTGATGAGATCATAGATACGTTGTAGAATAAATTATGCATTTTTTAAGGAAGGGGAACCTAAGGACTTTCTATAAGAAACAAACTGTGCAAGTGACATGATCATCATAATTACATAGGTCATCTTCATTATTGATCCTAGTCACTTCAATCAAATATTCAAGAATCATAGATCTGAACATTGGAGGGGACTTTCAGGGTTAAGCTATTCCACTTCAGGAAAGTAAGCAATTATTTCCATCTTATTTACTTTGTAACAGAGGACTGACAGAGCAGGTTTCTAGAACCCCAGTTTCTATCTTCATTATCACATAACTGATAAGATGACCAATTTAAACTAGACCAATGTCTAATTATTTTAAACAAATAGACCAATTCTAAGCCTCAAGAATCTGAAGATCATAGGAATAATAAGAGATACCATGGTATGAGAGATAGAAAGCTAGCTTGTAAGAAATCCCTGGATTCAGGTTTTGCCTCTGAAACATAGTGCTTGTGTGGCCCTTGCAAGTCACTTAAAATCAACTTTCAGATTGAATTTTAGAGCAATTGGTGATATGCATTGACAGAAGGAATTCCCCCCAAGAGAACAGTCAAAACTGAAGAAATCTCAAGATCCAAGTTCTGACCAGATGACCATGTAAAAGATGAAGGCTTTTCAAAGACTTCTAACAAATGTAATGCTGATTCACCCAGTATTTCTCCTTTCACTACTATCATGTGCGTTTGCATCCAAAAGGAAATAATTGTGTGAAATTTGTAAATTAGTACATTTTATCCAACCAAAAACTTTGGTCATGAAAATGGGCTTGTAAAAGAGAATTGCATGCCAATTGATCTTCCTTTGATCAAATTTAACTTAAAAAATATTTCTACAAGAATCATTTTCTTGATCTACTCATATCCATAAGTAAGATTAAGATCCATAAAGTAAGGAGATCAAAATTAGTCACTCAAGAGTCAAACATTGTTTGAATAAGGTCTTCAGGAAGGGATAGGGGAAAAAATAAATTCTCTGGACAAAATAGAAAACTTAAGTGCCCATCACAATCTCCTCTGACAATAATTCCATATCCCATATACTAACGAAATGATATGCCCTGGCAAGGAATTTCTTAGGGTGTCAAAAATGACCTGAATGAGAATACCAAAGTTTCCATTCATCTTCTTTTTAGGAAACTGTGATCATTAAGTAATTTTTCAACCAATCAATCAACATTTATTAAGGATTTACTATGTGCCCGGCCCTGTGCTAAGAGCTAAGGATATAAAAAGAAACAAAGGACAGTCTCTGTCTTCAAGAAGTAGTATTTGGGTATCAGATTTTAATTCTATGTGTTAAACATCTGTCATTTTGGTGGTGAGAGTCTTCTCCTCCAATGAGACAAGTTGCCAAAAAAAAAAAAATCATCATTCTGTGATCAACCTAATGATAAGTAGAGATGTCAGGCACAGGCTAAGTACAGAGTAATTTACTTTTTCCTTACATTATATTTAAATCTCCACCAACTCTGCTGTTTATAGAAAGCTTACCAAAGACCAAAACAATGCTTGATGATCCTTTTCCTAAGTGAAGGGTATACCAATTAGCTACTATTACTGAAGATTGTTTAGTCCCCTCAAAGATAATAAATCTGCCCACTTCATGATTGCCTTATTAATTTTGACATTTTCTTTGTTTTTAAACTTTTTAAGACAATACAAGCAGCAGTAAATCTACCAAATAAGGGGGAAAAGATATTTCCAACCCAAGATCTAATTAGATGTTTCAAGTTCATTACATGTAAGCAAGCTTGCAAAAGGACATTATCGGTTCCTTTTTCTTGATAACTGATAAAAATTTATTTGATTTTTCTTCTTCTTTTCCTCTTAATAGGTGAGGAATAACCTTCAACAGCTACAGTAACAATTTTTATCCATGACTTTTTTAAGGAAAGCATAAAATATATTATTCTACAGGTATGTTGCATTAAAAATAATTTCGCAGTGTGTTAAAAATAATAAGGGAATAAGTTCCAATAATTGATAGAATGACATCAGAATTTATTAAAAATGAATTATGAATAACACAGCATAGCCATATGCATTCATTCTTTTGCTTTTGACCATAATAAAAATATGCATTAAATTAAACTCAGCCTAGCATTTATAAAACTCAAACTTTTTAGCATTCATTAAAAGTAGACTAATAACTCATTACAAGTAGAATCCAAGCCAATTATAAAAAATGAATCATAGTAAAATATTAACATATAAACCTAAATTAAATATTAATAAAGAGTTAAGAATATCAAATTTATTGGGGTTTTTAAGGAAAGCAAAGGGTTAATATTTAAAGATGTGTAAAATTAATAATATTAGCATGTAACTAACAACTTTGTAATAAAAAAACAAAGAATTTTATGAGATACATAAAAGGGCAGAGATGCTGAACTATTTATTTAGAAAATAATCTTTTTGCCATTGGAATAAAGGGTTTGCTGTTCCCACAAGTTATGCCAGAATGTTGTGACAGGTTCTACTAAGTTTTATGTCCAGACCCCAGGAAAAGGCATCTGAATAACCGGAGAAGCTAATTACAAGTTTACTTCCAAGAGACCACTTTCTTTGTCCACATCTTAGGAAGTATCAGTTTGTGGAGAAGTTTGGAGTGAATTTGTGGAAGATGGTATCCTTCTAGGTTAAATTTTGGATCATAAGATATCTAGAGCCAGAAGACACCTCTCTTTTAAAAGCATAACAGAAACATCTAGTTGATTAATCAAGTTGTTATGTCAAACTTATTATACACTTACTAATATGCTAGGCACTGTGCTAAGCACTGGAGGTAGAAAAAAAGACAAAAACCATCCCTTAACTCAAGGAGTTTACTATGTGCAAATAGTTATGTAAAAAATAAGATATACAGGCAGGAGTGTGCTGCTAAATGTTTAACAACTGGGTTGCCAGAAATGAAGGAATGAAGGAAGGAAGGAAGGAAGGAAGGAAGGAAGGAAGGAAGGGAGAGAGGGAGGAAGGAAGAGAGGGAGGGAAAGAGGGAGGGAAAAAAGGAGAAAGAGAGAAAGAGTGAGAGAGAGAAAGAAAGAAAGAAAGAAAGAAAGAAAAGAAAGAAAGAAAGAAAGAAAGAAAGAAAGAAACAAAGAAAGAAACAAAGAAAGAAACAAAGAAAGAAAGAAAGAGAAAAGAAGGAAGGAAGAAAGGGAGGAAGGAAGGAAGGAAGGAAGGAAAGAAGGAAGGAAGGAAAGAAAGAAGGAAGGAAGGAAGGAAAGAAAGAAGGAAGGAAGGAAGGAAGATTATACACACAATATGTTGTTGCTTGTCCTTTATTCTGGAAGAGGACCAGTGACATCAGGAGAGTGATATCTTGACTTACAAGTCAATTGGATTTAAGTGATGCAAAGCTGTGCAAAGTCATCAGCTTCACTCTCCAAAGTCATCAACATATGACATACTGTTAAGTTTATTCTTCATTATAAACATTTTCCTCATTACTTTATTAAGTCTAACACTCACAAGACAATAAATCAAGCCTCAGTTTTAGGATTTGCCTATTTTTGAGGTGCAAATACTCACATTAATCATTTAACAATTGACTCTCATGAGCCGATTCAAGCTGGCTCCAGCATACCATCTACAATATAAATCTCTGAGAGAAGGCATTAACTTTAAGGTGGACCAGGTAAGGCTTCTAGGATAAGGCTTGATTTCAGGTGAGACTTGAAGGAAGCCAGGGACAATCATCTAGTCATTCATCATCATTTGGTGTCAACTAGGCCTTTATCAAAGAGTTAATCTTGTCCAAGGTACAAGTTGACATATTAGCACACCTAGCTAAGGATCAGTAGAGATATTCAGAATGTACTTATCCAGCTCTTCCTAGACACTTGAAAAAATATGCCATATCCCCAGTCTACAAATATAATGCTGCCCACTTTCGATCAGCATAATATGTGCTATGTGTCATATTTTTTTTTAATGAGATCTTTATTGGAGAAATTTGTGGAGTTTTTTGCCTTTTTTTTTTTGAGGGGGGGAAGGCAGGGCAATTGGGGTTAAGTGACTTGCCCAAGGTCACACGGCTAGTAAGTGTTAAGTGTCTGAGATCAGATTTGAACTCAGGTCCTCCTGACTCCAGGGCCAGTGCTCTATCCACTGCGCCACCTAGCTGCCCCCTATGTGTCGTATTTTTAACAGCAGGGAATCTATGCTCTTATTCCTTGGAGTCAAAAACATGCATATGATATAGGACTGAGTAGGGTTAAGGATAAAGTGTGTGGCTAAGGAGTAGAAATTTTCTCTGTGTAAAGCTAATAAGCTCATTAACTGAGATCAAAAAAATTACTGAAATTTCATTAGCCCTGTCCTATGTACAGCCCAGATCAGGTACTATGGTATGTGTAGAATGAACAGAACCATTCGGAAATATATATCTATATCTATATCTATATCTATGTAGATATAGATATAGATATAGAGATAGAGATATATATAGATATAGATATATATATTTCCCCCAAATCATTCATTCCTTGAGAAAAATCCTCAGTGAGCATATAATACAGTTCAGTTTAGACCAGCTTAAGTTCAAATTCAAAGACATATTAAGGAACCCTTATGGAGATCTACTCTCTTAATAAACACTATCTTATGAGGTGCTTATGAGGGACACAAAAATCAAAGGGAAGGTCCTTCCTCTCACTAATTATATAATCTATTATGTTTCAGACAGCGTACTTGACATTGTAGTTGTCCTTCCTTTTCAAAGAGGCCCAATGACATCACAGATGATATCTTGACATGTCCATGAATTGAATTTAAGTGAGGCAGAGTTGCACAAAGTCATCAGCCTCACTCTATCTTTCAGAGTCATCAAATTCCAGTAGCAAAGGAAAAAAAGTCAGGACTACTGGCCCAGGATACAGTGGGTGACCTTAATATCTTTGATGTTTTACCAAGTCCTACATGATCCACAGAGCCTACTTCAGTCACCTTCATGGCCACTGGAACAAAGTATTCTTATCCCCTCATTCTACTCAGAAAATGCTTTGGATAGACACCCCACAATTCACTAGTTGGTTTGAGGCCCATCAGTTACTCTCAAACTGGTTTAGGCTGCCCATGCCCATCTGCTGAGGCAGTATGGCTACTGCATATGCTGCAGCTTCTTGGAGCCATAGGTGAGATTTGAGTTCCAGGTAAACACCAGAGGTAGATGAGTAGCACTGGAAAGAATTTGGTAAGCCCTCACACCAGCAATGCTAGTCATCCTTGAACCCCGCCCCCCCTTCCCCAACTTGACACTGTAGGAAAAGGATAGAAAGAAGCATGAGATACTCTAAGAATATGTACTCTAATGTATATATAGTATATAAATTAATTATGAGTATGTCAGATGATCAGTGAAGGTTGAATGTGTTAAAGTAGTTCAAAGTGGGAGAAATTATACTCAGGGAAGACTTCATGGAGAAGGTGGTTTTTTGTTTGCTTGGGTTTTTTTTTTTTTTTGAAACTTTAATAAGTAGGGTTTTAAGAGGCAGAGAAAAGGATGATACCTATTCCCTGAACTTGGCAGGCCATTTCCCCATCTCCTGACACAGAGGCCTTTATCTATCCTTGCAATATACTCCCTCCTCATCTCATCTTTCAGAACCATTCTTTTCCTTCAAAATTCAATCCAGTAACACTCTCCCTACAAAGACTCCTTTTATCTTCCACTGATTACCTTGCTCATCCAAAAATGTTCTATCATCCCTCAAATGCTGTTACAACATGTTGTCTGGTTCTCTCCATTGCCCACACCATACTCTACCTGTTACACTTACCTATATCTTTTTTCATATCTTCTCCACTTGCCCCAAACCTTGACATGCAATATTTTATCTCGATAAACTAATCCAGTGTCAGATTGGACATTGCAGGGACTCAAATTTTACTTGAAATCACAAGAGAAAGGAAAGACAGATAGGTATATGAGTCAACAAGTTTGGGTGGAATGGAGGGTATATGAAAGAGACTCCTGAAGCTGTCATATTAAAAGATAGATAAATGAGAATAAGAAAGATACAGACATGACAACAATACTGGTAAGTGGTAGCTAAATAGCCTCACAGAATTTGACTTGTTGCTCAATTGCAGAATCTCTGAGTTGGATCAGATATCAGAGGTTGTATCCAGCATAACATTGCAGACAAAATGCCATCCAGCCACACTACCTGAAGACCTTCCCTGGTGGGAAATTTATTACTTCCTTGAGCTCCTACCCCAAGGCAGCTTATTCTATTTTTAATCTATCTAATTTTAGGAAGTTTTTCCTTTATGCAGCTCCTCCCCAGAGATATTCCCCAACTGGAACTCATAAGTTAGGTCCCAAGTGGCGTGACAATTTTCAAGGTATTCTATGTCAACCTAAAACTATAACTCTTGAACTTTACCTTTGATAGTTGGTAGACATAATTAATTCAAAACACAGTTATTTACTGAGATGGCATCTCAGAAAAGGAGCTACAAAACTTTCTCCCTCCATAGGCACGTTGTTTCACAAATATAAATAGCACCTATAAAAAGAGTGAGTTCATACAGAGTATAATAGCAGAGTGGTACATATATTGTCATCTATGTAGCCCAGGAAATTCCCAACACTGAGCATGGTAAGACCCAATATCCTTTTTCTTCCTATAGTATCTCCCTGGGGATAGTGTTTCCAAGGGCTGGTTATTCAAAAGGACTACTTGGTCTTATTCTTCTCTGTAGCTCAACCATTGAACTTGTTCCCCAAGCTCTTCTTGAATTGTGTCTAGCTTAATTGGGTCTGCTACCTGTTTGTTACAGTGTCTCCTATTGGGCAATTGGATGAGTAACTACCCTAAAAGATATGATGGCTAATGGAGGTGGGGGAGAAGAGAGAAATCCCATGAGCTTTCCATGGAAAGATAGGGAATTAGTCCTTCTCAAGAAATGGCTCTCTCTTCTTCTTCCAGAAGTCATATTCCTCAAAGTAACCTTCCACCTTGACTGTTAGGGAGTGTATTTCACTTGTTAAAGGGCCCTAAATTCCTAACTATCTCTAATTTCATTATTTTTATCAGAGATCTTCATACCACATAAAGGGTAGCAGTGTAAAACTTTCTTTACACTTTGTTTAAAACTATAACACTTTGCTGTCTCTGTAATCTATCCCTTATCTTCTATGATTTCTTCAACTGTGTTGGGGGAAAAGCAATTGATCAGGGAAGCCATGATCAATTCCCCACCACCTCCTGCCCAAACACCCTTTTACTGAGCCAAAATCTGCTGCTTCAACTCCTACCCATTGCTCCTATTTAAGAATGTAGAAATAGAGATAGGGACTGAACCTATTATTTCACTGATATACAGAACTCCAGATGATTACTGATTCAGGTCATCACCTTTTTTTCTACGTACATCCCAAGCTTAGCACAGTTCATAAGGGCTAGACCTGTGATTTCATTGATAAAAGGATATTCAAAAATCAGAAACTCCCTCTACAGGTTAAGGTTGTTACCTCTACTGTAACTTATAGTCTAACAGAGTTGCCTAGAACACTGAGAGTTTACATGATTGACTTGCCCAGGGTCCCACAGCCATTATATGTGGAAATGTGGATTTGAGATTTTCATACATTACACCATGGCTGCCAATTCATAGTCCAAGTCTAGCATAACTGCCTTATGATTAATAAGCAACTAATAAAGTTTTGTTGATTGGAACAGGACAGAATTAGAGAACTCTTTCAACAGAGTAGGCTACCTTTTAAAACTGTGAATTCCCTTTCACTGGACATGTTTGAGCAGAGTCTGGATGACCACTTGTCAGCAATGTCACAAAGAGAATTCTCTATTGGGAATGGGGTTACATTTCATGACCTTCATAGTCCCTAAGAACTCTGAGATTCTCTGAGTCTATAAAAATGCTTTCTCTCTTTGATGCATTTTCTTTGCTCTTCAGCTAGTCACAGCCCTAGTTCTTTGTCTCTGTCCTGTAAAATATTTAGCAAGAATTGGGACAGGAGGGTAAAAGGTGAGGTGTTTGAACAGGAGGAAGAATGAGCTAACACTCTACTGGTCGTGACTGTTTGTAGCAGCACCCCTGGACACCTGCAATCATAAGAGAGAGTCTGATGAGTCTAATCTTCAACTAGGGAGTCCTCAACTGAGTTCTTAATAAACCCATTCTTGTCATCATATTCTTCTCCCTTGACTTAGTCTTCAATTAGATCTAAAGGACTTAAATTTTTGCTTTTTCCATAGGACTATGCATAGTTCCTCTCTTTTAAAAATAGGAATTTCTTTCTGTATTGTCTTGATATCCTTATCAGTGGAGCTCATTGCTGAGGCTTGCAAAATTGATTCTGTTTGCCTTGTCAGTATCATCATTAAGCATTTATAGAGCACTTTAGGCTTATTTACTGGTTAAAAACTTACGATATACCTGTAAGATACCTTGTTATAATGATCTTCTTATAAATGAGAAAATGGAGGTAAAGTGACTTGTACAGGGTCACATTGTTAATTTGTATGAAAGACTCAAAGTCTCTGGATCCCAACTTAACGTTAAATGAAAATTCTTATATTAAAGTAAAAAACATTGAGTGTCTCAAAACTTTTTAACTCAATTCTAACTGGACAATAGTCAGCCACTAATGTTTTCTTTTTAATTTTAGCAACTGTGAAAAATTAGTGTCTTGGGTTTATGATAATAGTCAATATTTGTGGAGCTCTTTAAGGTCATATTCAGTTAGGTCACTGGATCCTTGTAGCAACCTTTTGAGGCAGGTGTTTTGAGATGAGGAAAATATGTCTTCAGAGAAGGTAATGACTTGAATATGGATGTATATCCCAGTGGTTCTCAACCTATGGGTCGCGACCCCTTTGGGGTTGCAATGGGGTCACCTAAGACCATTGGAAAACACATATTTCTGATCTTAGGAACCAAGACACCACTCCTCTATCCATCTCCAGGCGAGTCTGTCCACATGTAGATACATACCAGTATTAAAGGGTCACAGCATTAGAGAGGTTGAGAACCACTGGTATATCCAATAAGAGTAGAAAGTGGAATTTGGACTCAAATCTCTACCTAATCTAAGTTTATCCATCTTTTGATTATTCCCTTGCTACCTTTCCTATACCATACTGCCTCTATTAAAAATGCAGGTAGTGCTATATCATTTTAGAAAACCATATGTCTCCACTTACCATTTTGCCAGTGCATTCTTATTTGAAAAAGACTGTGAAGATTATATATTTCAGTACTTCAAGGACCAATGATTTCATTGCTATAGATAGGTACTCCCTCTCCTGATGCATTTTACAATCCCACCAAACTATATAAGAAGCTATTACAGATTCTGTGTCTGAAAATGAATCATTTCATGCTTAACTTCCTAGTGATAAGAGGTAAATTCAATGAAGTCAGAAATTATTTCCTTTTATGTTCAACATACATTTATTAAGTGCCTACTATATGCCAGGCTCTGTGCCAAAACTCTGGGGATGCAAAAAAAGGGCAAAAAATAGCCCTGCCCTCAGGGAAGTCACAATCAAATGGGGAAGGCAACATGAAGACAGCTACATACAAATGAACCATATAGGTTGATTTATATAACCTAAAGGCTAAGTAGGAAATAATCAACAGAAGGAAGGCCCCGGAATGGAAAAGACTTCCTGAAGGAGGGACTTGAAGGATGCCAGAGAAGCCATGAAGTAGAGATGGTAGTGCCCTGTACAGAGTTGGTACTTAATAAATGCTCACCTTACTGAACTGACTTTTTAAAAATTTTTTTAAAATTGACTTGTTTATTTACTTTTAGTTTACAAGATTCAGTTCCACAGTCCCTCGCATTTTCAAATTTTCTCCCTTCCCTCTCCCCCTTCCCCCACCCATGGCAGCATGCAATCAAGTATAGGGTCTGCAAATACTTTCACATCGGACATTAGTCTGGTTGTATAGAAGGGTTGTAACCAATGGAGTGAACTGACTTTTTTATAGATAATAGAAGTCAGGTAGATGGCACAGGGGATATTGCACTGGGCCTAAAGTCAGAAACAACCAACCTCAGAAACTTATTAGCTATGTGATCTTGAGCGAGTCATTTAACCAGTCTGCTTCAGTTTCCCCAACTATAAAGTGGTGATAATAGAACCTACCTCCCATACTTGTTGTGAAGATAAAATAATATTTGTAAAGCATCTAGCCCACTGCTTGGTACATAGTAGGTGCATAATTAATGCCTGTTTCCTTCTTCTCTGAACTTAGTCAAATGATAGATTCTCACTCTGTCTATATTCAAAAGGTTTTTTCTTTCAAAAATTGCTCAGACCAACCAGATTTTATATTCTGTCCATATCACCTTTAAGAAGCCAAATTCACCTCCTTGTCATAATAATGAATTAACTGAGTTGAATCAGGAATATGCTGGAGCTATCTCTATTTGTCTTGTTAGAAATCAGGTCTCAATTGTTTTTGTGACTACCTAGATCTAGGAAGTATTAATAATGCTGGTTAAACTTAATAGTGTATGTGTATATGCATATATATTTATGTGTATTATGTATATGTGCATAGAGATACACATATGCTTGTATATAATCACATATATACACATATACATGCATATACATTTATTTATTTATTCATTCATTCATTCAATTATATCAGACTGGTATACCATCTTATTATTCTATAAACATTGCTTGAGCTCAGCAAGAGTATTGTAGAAGGTTCATGAAATGAGGTGATTACCAGACTAGAGGCCTTGTGACTAGACACTAATTAAAAACAACAAATATAATAATAATAATAATGAGCTGCATTCCTATATGTTCATGAAGGTTTATATATATACATATATATATATACACACATATATACATATAGGTTTATAGCCATTATATGATATAAGTCACAAAACATTTGAGTACTTCTTTAATGGAAGTTATAGAAACTGACTTCTCTTCATTTTTTGAAGGGGAGAAATTAGTGACCAAAATTAACATGGAAATTATCAATGGCCCCTCAAGACAAAACCGATCAGTTTCTCACTTCTATTCTACCTTTCAAACATCTTCCTTATAAAAATCATCAGCTACAATAATTCTCATTACCAATTTTTAAAATTTAATAAAGCAAATTTTTCCCTAAATTTCAATATCATAATGCATCTATCTCATCCTAGAGTACAACATATAGAGTATATGATACTGACTATTTTTATTTTAATCATTTTTCTATAAATATGTATCTTCAAGATTTTTAGGTAATTTATATACCTAAATGTTGAGTCCCTGTATAATTATATAAAATAACAATGTATAGTTCTATTTTTTTTCTCAGCAGGATATGGAAACTGTCATGCTGTCTCACCCAGCATGAATGAATGAAGCAGCTATCCCATTGCTGATCAGCGCAGGACTTTTATTTTGTTCTATTTGCAGTATTGGCCAATTCCCCTCTCCTTAGGCACTCTGCAGTCCTCTGATGTCAGGAGCACACCATATTGTTTCTGTACTTAGTGTAGACAACCAATCACCTCAGCTCAAAATATTAAACTCAAGTCATCTACCAGTCTTAGTCCCTCCAGTAACAGGCACTCCAGGCATGCACAGGAGTGGTATAAGGCTCAAATAAGATGATAGGTATTAAACCCTTTGCAAAACTTAAAGTATTATATAAATTTTCATTATTATTATAAATATTAAATATAGCAAACAATAGTATTTAATTATTGACTCAATTGATATTAATATTAAATATTTAATCTTATTAATTATCATAATAATAATAATACCATCTTCTACAGTTTTTCACCAGGCCTGCAGTCTGGTGATGACTTCATTCCCTGAGCCTTCTGCTCAACTCCTACTAAGCTCAAGCAGTGCTAATAGGGAAATATAAGGTTGTGCAAGTAAATGTTTCATGTGCACAGCTCATACTTTTAAGTTTAATTTTCATTATTGACAGTTTCTTAAGTCTATACAATAAACAAAAGAATGAATCAAGTCCTGATTTGCAGTAGCTCCTGATTTCAGAAGTGTAAATCCTCACATCGAAAATTTAACAATTGGGTCTTGCAAGTTGGTTAGAGCTAACCCAGGAATGCCCCTACCTTTACCATTATCCTTGCCAACAATTCACATTTCTATTTTCTATTCACGTTTCTAGTTTAGAAAGCACGATCTTCACAATAACAGTATTAGATAGGCATTGGAAGTGTTGTTATCTCTCTTTTACAGATGAGGAAATGGAGACTTACTGAAACTAACTGGTGTTGCAAGTGGTGGAGCTGGGTCTCAAACCTACCAGGTACCAGTTGTCACCACCACCCTCTTTTCTACTCCTTATTTCCTTATTGCCATTGCTAGAGAAGTAGCATTTGCAGCACAGTACAGAGAGGTAACTTTCCTGAGGTCCCACAGCAAATAGCTAGGAGAGAAAGGGGCAAAACTGACATTATGCACCTGCATGTGCTTTGGAAGCCAAAAAATGAGCAATGGAAGTCTACATGGTACATTATCATTATCATTCTTATGATTATTATCTCTAATTTCCAAGCTTTTGGTTTACAAATGCCTTCCTTGTCATGATTCCCCACTCCACCTCCCACCCCCACCACCCTCAAAGCTAGAAAAGATGCAGGTGCCCATACAAGCACAATAAAATAATATTGAAGGAGTGCTATGGAAAAATAAGCTTTGTGTTAGATTTCACACCCATCCAAGTGTCACCTCCAAAACTTAAAGGTCAAACCTTTCCTTTTGAAAATTGGTACATCATAAAATAAGTTTCCTATTTAAAAAGCAATCAAACTTATTTGAGACTAATCATTTGGGATAATTTTCTTAAATTTGGTTAGTTCTCCTTGTTCTTTGGCTAATTTCCCAGACACCAATTCCAACTTGTAGGCCCCTTTGTTTATTACTGAGAATGATGCTCTATATTCAGGACATGGATTATGTCATACATGTTCATTTATCATTATTATTATTGTTATTATTATTTTCTAACTTGACGCTGTGTATTCTTACACAGCTGCCTTAGCCAAAGTTGTCAAATGATCGTGACTATCCATCTGCTGCTCCAAAGCACTCATTAAGATGCTCAAAGCTTCTAATTTATTAGCTAATGCCTTCACCAACCTCTCCATTGCTTTTTCTGTGTAATTTTCCACTCAATGTTTCCAGGAGCTCCTTCAGAAAAGAATTGCAGGGGTATAAACTAGCAGATAAATTTGGCCACAAGGTTCTCATTCTTCATTCATTCAGAAAGCCAGAAGCCCTAGTGCCTGATCTTGGGACTTGATTATGGTTCAAAGTAAAGTGTGGCCCACCTCAAAGATGGATTTTTCATCAAAAGTGCCTTAACACTCACTCAGGGGGTTGAAATAATTTTTTTTTCCTTCCCATACCCTTGGTTCTCTGTAGCCTTACTGGACTCCCTGATTAATATAAAAGAAATTCTAGAGTTCACCCTGCAAATGCACATAAGAAATAAATTAATTTTTCATAAAAAAAAACCTCATTCAGAGCATAACAACATTCTTGGTACCATAAAGTTGTCATATGTTTATAAGAAGTCAAATAATTTAATGAGACTTCTCTTCCCTCTACTTCCTTCCCCTCTGCTTCCTTTCTCTTTCTTCCCTTTCCTTCTTTTTCCCTTCCCTCCCCATCCTTTTCTCTTCCTCCCCTTTCCTTTCTTCTGCTTTCCTCCCATCTCTTCTTCTTCCCTTCTCTCTCCTCTCCTCCTCTTCCCTTCTACTCAGTTTATCCACAGTGTAGTATGTAAAAAGGAATACTACACAATAAGCCAGGAAAGTTCAATTGGATTCAAGTTATAAAGAGCTTTGAGTGCTAAAAAGAAGAGTTTGTATTTGATCCACTAGAATTTTTTCTGTAGAGGAATGATATAGTCAGACCTGCACTTTAGGAAAATCACTTTGGCGACTCTATGGAAGATGGATTGGAGAGGTTAGAGACTTGACACAGGGAGAGCAGTTGAAACAATTAGAAAAGATAAGATTAGTATTTTTATCTCTACTTAGAAAAGGTTTCCTAATAATTCAGCATTTGTCACCTAATATACTTCCATGCATCAGTGATCTTCTTGATATAGGTACATTCTCCAATGTTATAGATCTTGACCTTTCTTTGATTGCTCACTCTAGGAAAGTTGTATCCATATCCTTCCATAAATCCTCCACCGAGTGTCAACCAAATACAGAGGAAAACATCCTCTGATCACTTAATTTTTTATAAAAATAATTGCAGCACATAGACTACACATATTTGATTCATCAAAACAAAGATCATTCCAGCACTGGAAAGCTCACTGGATCTTGTGTTGGAATACATGGGTTTTAATCATCACTTGATTACCTCTTTGTTAACTCAGCTTTCTGATCCTTAAAACAAGAGGGTTGATCTCTAAGTTTCTCATTACCTCTTCATCTTTTATACTATTAATCATTTACTATGGGCAAAACATTATGACCTTGATTATGTCTTTAATGAATGACCTCAATGATGTAATTTATGGCACTTGGCATTCTCATCACTACTGACAATACCCAGTAGCCTACTTAAACCCAACAATGCATTTCTACTTTATCCTTTCATTCATCCACAATTTTGATTCTTCAGAGACCTTGGCATTCCATGATTTTCAGCCCTAATAGCATAACAGGGACAGTATTGGTACCAAAGAAGTGTTTGTTTGTTTGTTTGTTTGTATGTTTTGTGTCAGATAGCACCTGGAATCATAAAAAGTGTTGCATAATCTTCCCAGGGTAATACAGTTCCACTTGATAATTCCTATTTAGTTCTGGAACCAGCTTACTTTCTGTCTTCAGACCATATCCAAGGTATGCATTTTATGCATATATACACATATGCAGTGCATGTGCTTATACATACATACATACACACTTATATATACAGACATGTATGATAGATTCAATGTGTTCCACCTAACTGTTATAATTTGGGCAATAAGCATTTTTCATTCTTTTATTTTTATGTGACTTATTGCTTCTCAATGGGACTCAATCTCAGTGAATAGTCCCTATGATGACCCTGGGCTTTATACAATAAGCATACTGTCATTCACAAAAAGGACCCACTGGACGAACTCATAAACTCCTCTAAAGAATTCACCTGGCATTTGGGTAGCATGAAGGACACACATTAATACATTTATAAAGGATGTCTCCTTTCTTTTATATTTTACTTGATATTGAAAGTCTAAGGACCCAATTTAATTCACGATGCATTAAGCACCTCCTGAATGCTGGGCTCTGTGTTAGGTTCTGAGTATATAAAGATAACACTTTAAATAATCCTCATCATTAAGGAAATTTCATTCTATTGGGAGAAAATCAAATATTCACAGATAACTAAATAGAAAATATATTATTGTTGTTGTTCAGTCATTTTCCATCATGTTCAATTCTCTGTGACCCTCTCTGGGGTCTTCTTGGCAGAGACACTAGAATATTTTGCCATTTCCTTCTTCAGTTCATTTTACAGATAAAGAAACTAAGACAAATAGAGTCAAGTGACTTGCCCATGGTCACACAGCTAGTAAAGGTCTGAGATCAGTTCTGAACTCAGAAAGATGAGTCTTCCTGACTCCAGACCTGGCATTCTATTCACTGTGTTACCTACTTTCCCATAAAATATATACAAAATAAATATAAACTTCTAGCTGAGATGGAGCTTGAACAGAAAGCAACAGGCGCTTGAATAAGTCCATCCAACAAACGCTGAAGTTCACAATAGAACAAATAATGGTAGAGGAATCCAATGAGGGACTACAGTAAGTTTCTTCCATCTAAGAGCTGAATGAACTTTCAGCCAGAAGCCAATAGAAATTCCTCCCAATAAAACCAGTACCAGCGCAGGAAGCCTTTCAGCTTGATCAGTAGCCTACAGATGGCTGTGCTTTGAGACAGCAAGAGCACAAAGCTCCTCCAAAAAGCTACAGAATGGTCAGAAATCCTCAAGCAGGGATTTTGAAAGCTCCTGAGAATGGTAGCAAAAAGTGGGGAACCAGCCACCAGTAAGCATGGTGTATTGGGGCTCACATTGGAATACCTCAATCCCAGGGGTTTAGATATCCCTAACAATCCCAAAGATCACCACTCCTATGATCATAGATAAATCACTTAACCTCCCTATGCCTCAGTTTCCTCATATGCAAAATGAAGTTTTGGTTTAGATGGCTTCTAAGGCCCCTTGCAGTTCTAGATCTATGACTGTATAATTGAATTACTGTGACGAACTCCTGGGCTGGAGGTGGGGTGAGAAATGCAGATCTGTAGTTTATAACCATAAAGAATCATCTGGGCACTAAAAACCTAAGTGACTTGACCATGTTCCCCAGCTAGCAAGTGTAAGAGGCAGGCCCTGAACCCAGATAGTCCTGATTCTAAGACTTGTGCAATGTATCTACCATACCAGCCTGCCTCTTACATACAAGCTAGCACTCAATAAATATTTGTGGAATGAATAATAGTAATGCTGCCTTTTTGGAATTTAAAAAAATAGCTTGTTGGGTGGCTAGGTGGTGTAATGAGTAGAGCACTGGCCCTGGAGTCAGGAGGACCTGAGTTCAAATATGGCCTCAGACACTTCACACACACACACACACACACACACACACACACACACGTACACACACATACAATCTAGCCATGTGACCCCAATTTCCCTGTCTTCCCCCCTCCAAAAAAAAAAAGGAAGAAATATTTTTAAAAATAGCTTGTGGGAGGAAGTAATCTTTGTTTCTGAAACTTTTTAGTAGAGATTTGATCATCATTATTAAATAGTACAGTATTTATTCATTTGATGTCCCAAGTCATTTAGCATTTCCCTTCCTATAATGCTCAGTGTGCCTTGGTCAGTGTTGTAATGACAATAAGCAGAACAAGGAATGAAAATGTTAAGCTAGTGAATGAAGAGGTCAATAATTGAAAGGAAATGCAGAAAGCAATTGTGAATTCTCCAAACCAAGCAAAACTAGAGCAATTATCTGAACAAAGAAAAGTTTATGGTGATCAGAAACAGAATGCCAAACATTAGTAAAAATAGCAATAATACTAAAATAAAAAATCCCGGCAAATTGACCCAGATACTGCAAGGGTATGTACACACTGTTTCCCCATTAAGCATTTCTTCCAATGCATATTTGATACATCACACAAACGTTGAGGACTGTGTTTCAATGGGTTGCTCCAGTGTGTTTGTGTTGGGGCAGGAAGGAAGAACTTTATTGAATCATGAGTTAGAATAAAGAATCACAAAAATTCAGATTCTCAGATTTAAAAGAAGCCTCAAAGGTCAGTTGTCCAAAGTGTACGTGAGCATCAATACCCTCTAAAATATTTCTAACAAGGGATCTTCCACTCTCTATTTGAAGATCTCCAGGTATGAGTAAGTAGCTCACTGCCTCCTAAGGCAGCCCCTTCCACTTTACATAACTAATTGTTGGAGTTTTTTTCTCCTTATATCAAGCTGAAAACTGCATCTCTTCATCTTATGCTCTATTATTATATTTTTCTGCCCTCTAGGGCCAAATAAAACAAATCTATTCCATGCTTTTCAGTTTATCTTGTTTTAACTTGTTCCCTCAAATCTTCTCTCTTCTCAAGACTAAACATCTTTGATTTTTTCAAAGATTCTTTATATGGCATGGTCCCCAGTGTCCTTAGTACCCTGGTCTAGATACACTTCAATTTGTCAATGTTTATGATACAATATGTCACTCAGAATTCAACATGTCCTTCAAGATGTGGTCTTACTTTAGTCACCAGTAATGTGGTGTCACTAGAAGAACTAAATAATGACCATAGCACCACCATAGCCCAGGATAAGATTTGAACAGAGAATGGGGAAAATGATTGTTAAAGATATTAAATAGAAAAGGGAATAGAGAAATGATAGGAAGGACAGAAATAAAAGAGAAAGAAGAAAGAAGAAGACAGGTTGGGGAATGATTGAATGTCATCTATAATGAACTCAGGTACCTTGAGGTTCAATCATTGCAAACAATGAAGTCTCTGTTTTCACCAACAATGGGTTAGTGGAAGGGGCTCCTTTGAATGGAAGACTCATCAAATTCTACTAAACTAACATGCTTTGAGTAGGACAGAAGATAAAATGGAAGCTCATTTAACTTAAGGAGACAGGTAGCTCACCTAAAGGACCACGTCTGTTGATAAATCACCCTTGTTTCATAAACCTCCCCCTTCCTGTTATTTCCAACTTCCAAAACTAGAAGAGATATCATCCTACTTTTTTTTTTAAGAAAGTCAGGAAATTATACCACCTTCTTTCCACCATTATTTATGTCACAGAGAAAGTCACAGGCAATACAGAAGAAAGAGGGAAGGATTTATCTTCAGAGGATTTGGGTTCAAATCCTGGCTCTACTACTTATAATCTGTGGCTATGTGCAGGTCACTTAACCTCATTGTCTTCAATTTTTCATATGTAAAAGGAAAGAGTTAAACTACATACTTAATGATCTATGATCCCATACCTGGCTTGAGTGGAAATTTTCTTTCTTTCTTTCATTTCTCCAGAAGGAACAAACCAACCATCTCTTTGCATTTTCATTTTTAGTCACAAATCAGTCAATAGGTATAGGGACTCAGCAGCAAGATCTGAGACATTAGTCTCAAAAATTGGGTCTTACAGGCAGAAACCTGGGTCAAGCATGCTGGCAAAGCCAGGAAGGAGTTAGGTCAGATGATTTGCTTTAATTCTATAGACCGTTTTTGGACAACACACATACACACACACACACACACACACACATACACAAACACACACACACACACACACACACCACAACATACTTTCCATATCTCCTCACAGCCTGTGTATCACATCATTACAAACACCTACTCTGCATGCAGAGCAGACATAACTGTACTGTTGTTTCAAATCTCAGTATCTTTACAATTTAGTGCATTTATATACTTTCAAAAAATAGCTAAGGCACTAATCTCTATTAGGGACTAATGGTCCACAAAATTTCATATCTTAGCTTGGAACTGTGTTTGAGTTAGAAGCCACTGGGGCTTTCTATATCCTTCCTTTACTTAAAACATCCAAAGTTGACTTTATTATATTTTTATTTTACAATATGTGGATTCTCTTCCAAGTCAAAAGCATTAGACCCCCTGCAAAATGTGGAGTTTAAAAGGAACTTAGCAAACTGGGCTGAATGGTAAAACCTTGAATCAGGAAATTTCTTGCCAAGATTCTGGCAGGTATTAATCTAGTCATGGTAGTTACCATGGTCACCTAGAATAACTCTGATGTAGTTCAGTATGGTGTTTATTTTTCCCGTCAGCTGAATGCTTCAAAGCAATCCTAGAATAAAGTGTTATTCCAATGTGATTGCTTTGAATAAGTTAAGGCCAAAATCAACTCTGGTAACAGAACTGAGAGGAAATGAGGAAGCAGGGATTGAGCTGCTTGGATTCCAACTGCCTGAGTCTGGAGCTGTAAGGATTGAGGCAAACAGTACCTCCCCTACTCCTACTCTATAAAGACAGAATCTGCTGCAAAGCAGCCCATGATATATCCTAGAGTTCATTAGGAATCCCAATTGTTACTGTTCCATTCATGTCTCACCCAACATCCCTCCTCAATCCAAAATGAATGTTTCTTAAGGAAGGTAGAAATAACATGATATGGTTAAAACAATAGTGAATTTGAAATCAGAAGACCCGGTTTTGAATCCTAACTCCATTATTAACTCTCTCTGTGTCCTTGAATCTGTTTCTTAATTTCTCCATTTTTCAATTTCTTCGATGTGAAATGGAGGATTCAGGATAAATGACCTCTAAACTGCCCTCCAGTTCTAAATTTTATGCTCCTATGGTATGCACGGGGCAGGTAAGTGGTACAATGGATAAAGAACCAGGTGTGGATTCAGGAGGAGTCAAGTTCAAATCCAGCCTCGGACATTTATTAGCTGTGGGGAAGTCACTTAACCCTCTTTGCCTTGGTTTCCTTATCTGTTAAATGAGCTGGAGAAGGTAATGGCAAACCACTCTAGTGTCTTTGCCAAGAAAATCCCAAATGGGGTCACAGAGAGTCAGACAGGACTGAAAAGACTCAACAACACCAACGACTTGTTTTACAAGATGTGATGTAGGGAAGAAGAATTAATCCAAACTTCTTTCTAGCCCAACTTAGAGAAATTATGAAATAGATAAAATATGTTCTCTCTTTTGGCACTTTCCTCACCCAAAGCACAAGGCTTCCCAAGGACCCTCAGTGTGGTGCCCCACCAAGCTATCCCCTTAAACCTTCCTTCTCCTAAGCATTGTTTATAGTCTTTCAGAGGAATTCTAACTTAGCAACTAGAGCTAGAAAGGACCATGTAAATCTAATCTGATTCCCTTTTTCAACAGATGAGGAAACTGAGACTTAAGAATATAAGCTAGCTTCCCATTGGCCATACAGTTAGTAATTAATGGAATATGAACTTGATCCCAGATCATTTGACTGTAAACCATGTTCTTTCCATGATGTCATGGCTGTTCCTATTACCACCTTATAAAAAAGTTCACATTTAGATATCAATGATATGATGTCTTCATATGGTCCCCCTGTCAAATAAAATATTTACATTTTAATCAGAGCCTGCAATGAAATAGCCTGAAGTAATGACTGATTACTTGATTTAAATTTCAGGTAAGTGGAATGCATGACCAGTGCAATTGATGGTGTCTATTTTGTTTTTGTTTGGTTTTTTTTTTTTTTGGTGTGGGTTTTTTGGGTTTTTTTTTGCTTTTTTTTTGGAGAGGGGAGGGCAGGGCAATTGGGGTTAAATGACTTGCCCAAGTTCATACAACTAATAAGTGTTAAGTGTCTGAGGTCGGATTTGAACTCAGGTCTTCCTGACTCCAGGCCAGTGCTCCGCCACCTAGCTGCCCCATTGGTGTGTTTTACTTTCACTAAGGTTTCTTTTTGAGTACCTTAAATCAAATCTACTCTACCTGCATAGGGGACCAAGACTGAAAATGTCCTTCCTTCTTTTTTGTACTACCCAGGAACAGCACACTATGAGATAATCCTGGGTCCCACACATAGTTAATCTGCACAAAACAAAATGAACTGAGATCCAAATGGTGGAAGGGACAGTGCCCCCACCAGACTTCTCCTCTTCTGACCAAATGGAAAACTGATGAAGAAAACAGAACCCAGGAAGTGGCAGAGATGGAAAGAAGGGGAGCATAGACTGTTTTATTTTCCCTATACAGCCCAAGTATAGAAACAAAAAGGTCACAGAACACGAATCCAAGACCTAGGCATGATAGTTGATTTAATGCCATTTCATCATTTTACAGATAAAAAAACTGAGAAGAAAGAAAATGGCACAATTTGTCCAACATCAATCAATCAATCAATAAGGATTTGTTAATGACTTCTCTGTGCTAGACACTATGTTAAATACCTGGGATACAAAGACAAAAATGAAATAGTCCCTGATTTTAGGGAACTTTACCAGGAAAGACAACATGTGCATGTATATTTACATTTATGAGTGTATGTATATGTACATGTATATATATACATGTATATATGTATATTATATATATGACTACATATATAATATACACATACACACAAAATAAATAAATACAAGGAAACTTGTAGGAAGGAGCGGAACTAGAAGCTGGGACTTCAGGAAAGAACTTATGTAAAAGGTAGCACTTGATCAGAGCTTTGAAAGAAAATAGGAATTTTAAGAGGTAGAAGTGAGAAATGGATTCATTCCAGGAATAGGGGCTATCCTGTGCAAAGGCATGGAGGTGGAAGATGTATATGAGAGAGAGAAAAAGATAAAATGGCCTCAAGAACACTATATTCTTTTGGGGATAGACAAGTAAACATATCTACTTCAGTGGTATTGGATGGTTTCAGAATTTAAGCCTCTTGAATCCAAATCATGCCACATTCCACGATTTATGTCAGATTTACCTTTGGGTACCATGCCACTTCCATCACTCCTCATGCATGCCTGAGTGCTCAAAGAGGGCTGACATTCTCTAGCTTTCTTTCAAGCCTCAGAGAGGACTAAAAGTCAATACTCCACTATTTTCTGACAGTCTTTACTTACCACAGGAGAGAGAAGTATGGATCCCAGATTCAGGTTCTGTCTCTGCAACTTATTAGATATTTAATGGGGTATAGAAGTGCTCGCAGAAGAATAGCACCTCTGGTGTGAGGGCTGCCAAGCCCTTTTCAGGGCTGCTTTCCATCTTTGGTGTCTACCTGCCACCCAATTCTCACCCATGATTCCAAGAAGCTGTAACGTGCACAGTGAATTGGTTTGGCTGACTGACTAAACCAGGTTAAGGGTAATCAAGGAGCCTCAAACCTTTCAGTGTCTATAGTAGGGAATCTATCCCAAGTACTGTGAAAACTTCCCCAGTGAAATAGGTAGATGTGAACAGTTTGTTCCAAGGGGCCATGAAGGTGGCAGATGCAGGTGCTATGGAGTCCTTACAGATCCATTAGACATCAAAAACACCAAGTTTGTCCACTGCATCTTGAGCCATTCCTAGTCACCTTGACTTTTGTCTTACCACTAGACTCCAATGACTGAAAGAAAAAATTGAGGCCAACAACTTTATATAACTCTGTCTCACTTAAATCCAACTTATGCATGAGTCAAAAGACATCACTCATACCATTTTACCTGTCTCAAAGTCCAATGGAAAGGGGCAATTGATGACCCAGCAGATGCAAATTCACTGGGAGCTGTAATCACAACTCTGCACATAGGCAGCTCAGGCCACCTAATCATCTTCTCACTGGACTGAAGCAGCAGTGAGATTCAGTAATCCACTGGGTGTCTGACAAGTCTTTTTGAAGGACTACACTGCTCACCTCATAGTGTGAGTAATGAAAATTATGAGGAAATTCAGAAGATGCTAAACAAAAAATGAGAATTCTACAGGGTTTACCAGCAGAATAGTCCATCGAAAGTAAAGTTCAATCAAAGATTAGAGAGATGCAGCATTCTTGGTTCACTAAGAAGGGAGATGAAATTCAGTTTTACACTGGTAGTAACAATTCAAAGTGCTTTTATGATTCCCTGAAGGTTATTTATGGGCCATAGACCTATGGTGCATCTCAACTACTCAGGGTTGAAGGAGCCACATTTATTAGTGATAAGAATGTGATCCTAGAGATAGGTTGAACACTTCCAAAGTATTTTCAACAGACTATTATCAATCAATGCTAAAGTCACTGACTGTATACCTCAGGATGAAATCAGTTGCTCAAGTTGAACATCCAACTGAAGAAGGGACTTTTAATGCTATTAGGCTCATCTCAGTGGCAAAATGCCTGGTGCTGATTCTATCCCAGCTGAGATTTACAAGGCAGTAGGTCCACTCTCTTACAAAAGCTAACTGAAGTTTTCCAGAGTATATGACAAAGGAAGTTATCTGCCCAGGGTTCAAAGATGTCTTCATTGTCTATTTCTATAAAAGTAAAGGAGATAGGTTATCCTTTCACAATCACCGGGAATGGGGTGGGGAGAGAGAGGAGAGTCTCTCTCTTAGGCATTGCTGGCAAGATTCTTGTCAGAGTTCTCCTTAATTGACTTATTCTTCACTTGGAAGATGGTCAAATGTGGCTTCAGAAAGGGCCAAGTAATAGTTGATGTGATGTTTGCTTCCTAACAACTTCAGAAAAAATGACAAGAGCAGGACAGAAGTCTGTACACATGTTGATCAATCTGACCAAGACTTTTGATGCTTTCAGTAATAAGGGATTGTGGAAAATTATGGCAAAATTTCAGTATTGTGTGCCAGTTTCATGATAGCATTCTTGCCCAGGTCCTGGATGACAGATGATGCTCTTATACTTTCCTAGTCACCAATGGAGTGAAGCAAAGCTGTGTGCTTGCTTCTTTTCTTTTAAGGTTGATGTTTTCAGCAATGTTGTCAGACATCTTCAGTGAGGATGAAGACAGTATCAAGGTCAACTACCATACTCAATGCAAATTATTTAATTTGAAAAGGCTACCAGCCAAGACTAAAGTGGAATGACTGTTGGTGCATTATTTTTTGTTCTCAGATGATTGTGCATTTAATGCAGCCTCTGAAGCTAAAATGCAACAAAATATGTCTCAATTATCTGCTATGTTTGCTAATTTTGGCCTACCAATTAACACCAAGAAAACACAGAGATCAACCAGCACCACACCATCCATATGTGTAACCACTGGTTATATAAACTGGAGAAATATTCAATGCTTTGGATAAGGTCACTTACTTTGGCAGTATACTTTCCAGGGGTATGCCTACATACATACATACATATATATGTATATATATATACATACACACATATGTATATATGTACATATACATATATATGTATAAAAATAAATAAATTATATATATATATATGAAGAGGGTCATGCATAGATTGCCAGAGGTAGCTCAGTGTCTGGGAGGTTCCAAAGGAAAGTATGGGAAAGAAGAGGTATTAGACTACCTGCCAGACTGAAGGTCTACAGAGCCATTTTGTTGACCTCATTGTTGTATGCCTGTGAAACCTGGACATCATACCAGCTCTATGCCAGGAAATGGAATTATTTCCATTTGAATTGACTTAGCAAAATTTTAAAGATCATTTGGGAAGATAAGGTACTGGACATTGAGGTCCTTTCTAGAGTTAAACTGTCAAGCATTCAAATTCTACTGCAGAGAATACAACTCTAATGGACTAGCCATAATGTTCAAATGCCAAACATATATTTGCCTAAAAGACTATTTTACAGAGAACTCACACAAGACAAGTGTTCACACAGAAGTCAGAAAAAGCACTCTCACTCTCAAAGGTCTCTCTGAAGAACTTTGAGATTGGTTGTGAGACATGGCAGACACTGTCACAGGACTGCCCAGCCTGGCATGCCCCCATCAAAGAGGGCACTGCACTCTATAAGCAAAGTATAATTGTAGTAGTTCACAAAGAAACACAGGATATGCAAATTTCTTCATATGGTCTGTTTGTACCCAATATGTGGGAGAGCCTTTCAAGCTCATATTTCTCTGATCCATCACAATCAGACATACTGTACCTTGACTCCAACATAGTGATATCATTTTGGTTCTCTTTGAGGATGAAGGATAAAAACCAGCCATATTACCCTAAACTAATTACTGAATAACTCTAATCCTCAGTTTCTAAATCCATAACATGAGAATAATAATGTTTATGCTATTTGCTACCTTGTATGTGATCACCTTGTATGTATTTTATATTTATACTACATATACTTAGATAAATATATGCTGTCCTCCATGAAAGAATGCAAGGTCCTTGAAGGCAGGGGCTATTTCATTTTGTTCCTTATTTAATGCTTGTTAATTGATTAACTTATTTATTGACATAATGTGTGTAAAGTAATCTGAAACTACTGAGTGTTCTATAGGGCAAATATAATATAGGGCAAATATTATATTACTGAATGAATAAATCTAATTCACTCAGCAAATGATTATTAAGTTTTATTGTATTTATTTTTTTGTATTTTTATTGTATTTATTATTTTATTGTATTTACCATGTTCCAGGCACTATGTCGAAAGTTCACAGAATTTAGGGTTGGAAAGAACGTACAAGTCATCTAGTCTAATTTTTTTTTTCCATTTGGCAGGTGAGGAAATTGATACTAAGAGACATTAAGTGATTATCCAAAGTGTCAGATCTGGGATGCAAACATGTACTTTCTGATTTCAGAACTAGGTCATGGCACCACACGGTGTCTTGGGTGTCCTACACCCGAATTCTCTAGCAAAGCTTAGAATCTAGATGTTCAGATCTCTAAACCATGTGCCAGCTGCACAATCTATGGCTCTTTGGGATTCACTGGGCACTGGAAGAACAATAATTCCTGCTCTGTGGGGAGTACCATTTGCAAAAGGCAATACTTCCTTCTGACATTGTGAATGTGTCTGCAAAGACCTTCTTTTGCACAGGTCTCAAATCCTCTGAAAAAAAGTTCACAAGTTATTTTTAATGTCAGTAAAGAAGTGGAAATCAGCTTAGAAATAGCAGCACAAACTATGATATAGAAATGCAATGAGATGATTTTATAGTATGAAATGACACATATAAAGAATTCAAAGAAACATGGGAAAAATTTTTATGAACTGACACAGCATGAAATAATTAGAACTAAAAGAAGAAAATGTAGAATGGCAATAGCAATAGAAATAGGAGGGTCACTAAAGTAAAATTTCAAAATGACAGGAAACCAATAAATCGATCCAGAAAAAGATAAGCAAAGCTGCAGAAGGTGGAGACAGAATCTCGTATACATCATCAGATGTAGTCATTGCATCAGGTATGTTTGGTTTTCGTTATTTGTTAAAAGGCAGGGCTTAATTTGGGGGAGATAGATGAGAAAATGATCTTTATGTCAAAACAAACATCAATAACATTTATTTTTAAAAAATGCTTACAAGTAGAAGAATTGGAAGTTTGGAAGTCAGACACAGGGCCCTTGACAGAAGGCAAAGCCAAAGTGAAAACAAATTCCACCTCTAGAATCAATTAGGTTTGGTGTTTACAGTAATATTTTAGCTCTGTGAGCCCAAAGCTGCTCATGTTATTCTATATTCAGGTAGTGACTTTGAGCATCATGTAGCTTGATAACTTGAAGCGAATTTTCTGTGTGGTTAATAAGCTCTCCACAGCAATATTAATGAACAATGACCTTACACTGAGACAAATGCTCTATAAGTGTTTGTCTCTTCATTACTGCCTTAATATCTTAGAGCCTTTGCCACCCATCTTGATCACTGTTGGCTAAGATTCCAGCTCCATAAAAAATAGGAGTGAAGGAAGCAGCTTATACGGACACAGCTCCACTTGTCACTCCCCCCTCAAAAAAATAGTGACCTGCTGTAGAACTTCTACAGTATTTCTTTTATTAAATTACATCTCTACATACGTATCAACTTCAATATGATGGACTTTAAGTGAATCAGAACAGGGTCTCCAAACAGGTCAGATAGTCAACAATATTTACTGAGCGGTTGTTGTATCCTGAGCACTGTCCAAGGTACAAAAGGAGACTTCATTAGGAGACTTCAAGTCTATCCTTTGAAATATTCTTTATGGGGATTGATTTTGTAGATTGTAATTTTTGTAAATTTTTATATATTATCTTTGTACATTATTTTATTTTTAAAGATGAAGACCTGAAGCACAAATAACTGAAGTAATTTTCCTAAAAGGTAATAAATAGAAGAGGCAAGATTTGAACCTAGATCTTTCATGATTCCAAATCAAGTAACACACCTACAATGACAAATTTCTTCTCTAGCAATAAGTCTTGGAGGAAACTCATCAATGGGCCTGGACTGCAGAGGTGAATTGCTGTGCTAAATGGGGAGGATATTCTCAACTCAAAACTGACTCAGACATTAAAAAGGATCACCTCCAAAATTAAATCTATAAGCATGTTATCAGTTATAATGTGAATTGCAGATAGAGTGTGATTCTATCTTTGACCTTGAAAAAGGCTCTAGAGCCTTTTTCAGCAAGGAGAAAGGTAAATTTTGTCACATTTTATTAATGAGGAAACTCAGATCTGGAGATGTTGACATCTCATTGCCTTCTATCCAGCCAAATAAAAGAAGGTTACAATAACGCCTCACTCCCCAATTTTTACCACCAGATTATAGATCCTCTGCTCACCTAGGGCAGTTTGAAGGTACAAGAGGATAAAGGGCTAGATTTGGAGTCAGAAAAACATGAGTTCAAGTACTACTTTATACTTGCCATGTGATCCTGGGCAAGTCACTTAATCTCTCTCTCTCCTTCAATTTCCTCATCTGTAAAATGGAAACAAAAAAATCTGCCTTACAAGGTTGTTGTTATAATCAAATGAAATAGAATTTATAAAATTCTTTGCAAACCTTAAAGCTCTATGTAAATGTTAGTTATTATAACTCATCTGGCCCAGTCCCACTCTCACAGATATCTTCCCTTTTTTTCTCCTTCTCCCCCTCTTTCACCCCTTCTGTCTCCCTCCCTGCCATAATCTGTGATTGAAATTCACATACCATGATTCTGAACCCACCCATAATCTCTTCAGTTCTCAACAGAGATACGTAAAGTTCTAAAGTTCTAATTCCATATTCTTTTTGCAGGAATATAAGTGTATCTTTAGGATTAGCACCAAAAATTATAATTTCACACTTTGATAGTGTTGATCAATTTACATTTCTGTCTGTATCTAGAAACTTCCCTGAAAATCCATGTGCCAGCTAGTTGTCATCTAAAACCACTGCTCTTTCTCAGGCAAAAGTTATACCTGTCATATTTAAATTCAGCTAGGCACAAACTCTATTTGCCAAATGCAATGGGTCTTAGGAGTTATTTTATGTGAAGGGGGAGGTAAAAATGAACTCCAGATCTCTTTAGTATGTGTAACAATGGCCTTTGTTCTCAAAAAAACTATTCCAACTTAATGGATATTTACTGTAAACCTTCTGCCCATGTAGACTGGGAAAGCAGCTTGCTTTATTTTGGGGGAGAGAACACAATTATGCAGAAGTCTGTAGCTGTAAAGGTCTTCAAAATTATTGAATAATGAGTTATTTTAAAGCAGAGGTTCTTAACCTGATATCCTTGAACTTAATTTTTAAAATATTTTGTAACTTTATTTCAATATAATTTATTTTCTTCTTAATCCTGTGTATTTTGTTTTATGCATTTAAAAGCATCATCATAAGAAGGGATTCACAGGCGCCATTAGACTGCCAATGGGGCCCATGACACAAAAACATTAAAAATCCATTTTTTAAAGACACAAAGGTTGAGTCTATGTCAGATAAATGGAAAGGATGCACTAATAACTTTTCTATTACTTTAAGACACATAAATCAATAATTCTGATTGTAAAACCTCTTCGAGGCCTCAAATGTCTAGATTAGTCAAATTTCTGAAAAATATCAAAATGTTATTTGAAACATATGAATTCATGGGGTTTAGATATGTGATTTGTATTTTATACCTTAACAAGGAATGGAATTCAAATCACAGGATGAAATTTTGCTTTTTTTTCCTTGAATATCTCTACTCTTTAATACATGCTCATTAGATTCTTGCCTTCTTATACTCTATCTCCCCTCCCCACCCTAACCATACACACACACACACACACACACACACACACACACACACACACCCCTCTTATTCTTCCTCTGGAAGAAGTAACCAAATCAAAATTGCTCTTGCTACTGAAAGAAGGTGCCAATCAACTCCCTTATGCTTCATCTCTTCATCCCTGTGACTCACCAGACTAAAATGCCCTTCTTTGAACACTTCTTCAACACAAGTGCAGTCTCCCTCAATTAGAATGTAACATACTTGAGGGCAAGAACTGTCTCATTTGTGTGTCTATATCCTTCATGCTTAGCACAGTGCCTGGCTCATAGTAGGCAATTAATAAATGTTTTTTTTTAATTCTTTGAAGTTTTGAGATGCATTCTCCAAAGTTAGAGATTCATCTATAACTGCTGCTTTCAAAGGTTAAAGTTAAACACTTTAGGATTAGAATAATTCATTATCCACAATTAGCCCTTGCACCTCAAATATAACAGCTACATGAGTCTTTGGTATAGCAAACTTGTCTAGACCCACTCATGATCTTGCCCTTCCCTTTATAAATTGATGTTTTCCTAATTACCACGGAAGGCAAAAGCAGGTCCCCATTGATTAATGATAATATATATATATATTTTTTTTAACATATTTTAGTATCTTGTGTCACATGCATAAAGAAATTAGTCATTCACTTTGTTTATTTTTAGTCACTCATGCCACCCTCAAGAACAGATTTATTTTAGCCTGAAAGAGATAAAAGCACAAAAACACAAAAGCACAAAAGTGTTTTATTTTGTCATGAAACTTAAATTCTGTTGTTTTTCTACTAAAACACCTCATTGACCAAAGCACTGGAAGCCTCAGATGGCAGCTTCAAGAACTGTCACACAAGCACTAGTCATCGTTTTAACTTTGCTTCAGCTTGTCAAACTCAGAGATGCTCTTACTTACTCACTATTTTTTCTCTGCTTCATTTGTAATTTCTCTGCTAAGGTACATGAGTAACTATGATGAAGTAAACTCCCAAGTGTCAGAAGGAGGCTAGAAAGAAAGCTATCATGTGCACATACAAATCATTTTTATGCAGTATGACTTGTCACAGTAAAGGACCTTCTTGCCATTTCTAGAACACTATTCAGCCCTTCTCTTTCCCCACCCATCCACTTATATAGACATTCAGTTCTGTTGTCCTCCTCCTCCTCCAGGGAAGAATGGGGAGGTCAGGCAGAAAGAGAGCTCAAAAATTCTACCATAACAGAAAACTAATGTGCTGAGACTAGATGGCTCAGGAGATAAGTAATGGGTTGTAAAGGCAGGTGCCTGTAGGTCACCAGATCAATTTAGGCCCACTCCTGGAATGGCTCTTTGTATACAATGGACAGTGGTGAATTGAAGTAATTATCTGGATAATTTGTCGCCTTCCTTTTTGTTAAATATACTTTCTATCTCAAAAAAATGAATTATCAGGATAATTATCTCAATTCTTTGCTTCATGCAGTAAGTGTAGCCATAGCTTTTCAAGTAATTGCCTTTGAAAGCCTCTTTGAAAATTGTTCTTGCTCCTACACAGGAATGTATGAAATGGACTGTGAGTTTGAACTACTACCAGTAACATTTTCAGCAGTCATAATAAAGCCACAAATTGAAGAGGTATAGGTCTCTAAGAGGAGAGAGCTTTCAAGTGTAATGAGTTCTCTTCTGCCCAAGAAGTATTTTAGCACAAACACACACCCCTTTAAAAAAATTCCTAAGGTGTCAGGAAGGAAACACATTTTCTAGGATGAGTACATTAGTCAATGCCAGCATGCTATTCAGAAACCCTTTCCCTCATTTCTTTTTAACTTTCTCTTTCTTGTTCCCCATAGAAAGGAGGGAGGAAAAAGAAAAGGAACAGAGAGAGGAAGGAAAGAAGGAAGGAAGGAGAGAAAGAAGGAAAGAAGGAAGAAAAAAGAAAGAAAGAAAGAAAAAGAAAAACTTTGAATCAAATGACTTGCCTATCTCCTCATGCTAGAAAATCATCCCTTGGCCTTATCATCGCCTAAAGATGGAATCTTCCCTTTCATTATAAACTTTTATTTTATTTATTATAAACAGTCTGCCTTTGCTACTTTTATTTTCCCATCCCCCACTCTCCTAACCCAATTTTCATGTGATTTGACAGTCTTATGGAAAGAAGGAGTGAAGAGAAGGATCTGAAATCAGAAGAGAAGTGATTCTAGTTCCCCTTCTGCCCGGGCTAGCTGTGTGATCATGGGCAAATTGTTTTACATCTCCAAGTTTCAGGCTTCTTTTCCCGAAGATGTGGATAGCAATATCAGTGGCAACTACTTAATGTAGTTGCTTGGAGGATCAAATGAGATAATCTATGTAAAGTACTTTGTAAAGAACTACAAATGTCAGCTATTATTGTAATCTAGTTTCTACCCTTACCACTTTATTGCAGCTGTCTTTTCAAAGGTCACTAATGAATTCCTAAATCACCAAATTACAGTGGCCTTTCCTTCAGTCCTCAACCCCTTGACATTTTTTTTGCAATATTTGACACTTTTGTCCATTTTCAAAATCCTCTCCTATTCTGACTTCCCTATCATTCCACTATCCTAGCAATCTTCTTAATTCTCTGTTCTTCTTCATCTCCTGCAGTGGTTCTATCTCCTCCCCCTCTTAAATATTGACACTGCTCAAGGTTCTATCTTTAGTACTTTTCTTTCTTCGATCAATGATCATACTTGATGATTTCTACCTTGACTCATTTCAAGTTAATTCAATATTTATTGGACTATTCTAGTGGTTTCAATTATATAACTAGGCAGAAAATTGCCAAACTTTTCTTCAACTGAAGTGCATTTCCAAATCCTTCCTGAGAATTCTCCATCTAGATTTTCCACTGACATGTTCAAAACAAATGCATCATCTTTCTGGCCAAATGTACTCATCATCCTGAATTCCTTATTTCCGTTATAGCACCAGTAATCTCCCAATCAGGCATGCTTGAAATGTCATTGTCAGCTTTGGTTCCTCCTTCTCTTTTGCTCTATCACATACAATCAGTTTCTAAGACTTTGTCTATGAAATACCTCTTGGGTTCTCCCTCCTTTCCATATGCACTGCCAGTACCCTAGTTCAGGCTTTTATTGGCCCCTCTCATGTACTATTAGAAATAGCCTCTGTAACTAGTCACCTCGACTTATTTCTCCCCTCCCCAATCCATTCTAGATACCACTGATAGAGTCATCTTTCTTAAAGTACAACTCTGATCCTTATATCATGTCCAAATTGAAAAATCTTCACAGACTACTTTTTGCTAATTTAATTCACTCCAAATTCCCTCCTGTTACATGAAAGACATTCCATGTTCTGGTTTCTTTATCTCCCACTAATTCCCTTCATGTACCCATGCCACAACCAAACTGTTCTGTTCTCTGCTCACTGAAAACTTTTCATCTTCTATTCCTTGAAATTCCCTTCACCTGAAATGCTGACTATCTCCAGTTCTCATTTCCTTTTGTTGAAACTCTACCTACCCTACAAAATTTTGCTCAAATTCGACTTCCTCTTCGACATTTTTCCTGCTAAACCCCTAGCTGCAAATGATCTCATCAATCCTGACCTCTGGACTGACATTTTGTGTGTTTCTCACCCAATTATGTAACATACCATTAATATAGCACTTTAGAGTTCACAAGACATTTACCATACAATTCTATACATTCTTGAGGTAACTTTTATAACTATTATTAGTCCCATTTTACTTAACAAAGAAATAGAAGTTCAGAACCCAGATCTTCCTACCTCCAAGTCCAGTGCTATACCATGATATCTCATTTAATTATTTTTGTGCGTGTATACATGTTTGTACCCGACAAGATTCGTTAGCATCTTGAGGAGAGAAACTGTTTTTATTCATCCTTGTATCTTTCACACCAGGTGATGTGAAAGGAGCTTAATAAATGTTCATTAAAGGAATTAATATAGCCATTTTAACCTTTTAGTTTCTGAAATAATCATTTTTAGCAGTTGGAAATGGTCTCACTATCCCACATGTCCCTAGATACTGTTAGACAAGTCAATTAAAACCTCGTTCTTAAGATTTTCCAAGAAAACAAGTTTTTAGAGATAGTTAAAGAAGGCTTACAAAGTATAACATGCTCCTCTCTTCCAGACAGAGGTCTGTCTCTGGATGGGATTTATGTCTGAAAACTCCAAAATGGAATTTCAGCACATCCATGCCCAAATGTCCTCGTTGGTTGACAATAGAATTGGCAAGCTAACAGCTTCCAAACTGACACTATCTTGCTTTCCTGGGGAGAGTGACTAAAAGCAATTTACACATTATAGACAGGCTGAGAGTGCCTTTTCTTTCTCTTCTACACAAAGCATAGTAATTGATACCAGTTGCAGGGAGTCAGTCTTCTCCATATCCTTTACGGCCTGATTCAAAAGTCTAGTTTCTAATGTCTTTCTCCTCTTTACCTTGCCTTCTCCATTTTTTGTAACATTTGAAGTCTCCATTCTCTCCTCTTAACCCTATCCAATCCTTGCCCTTTATTTGTGAGTTGAACAATTTCTTGCATTAGCAATCTTTCCAATTTTTCTTCACAGAACACTTTCCTCATTAAAGATATCGGTTCTCTTTGTTCATCTATACCTTTCCATTTGCTGCTCACACTCCCTTCCCTCTTGGTATAATCCTCTCTTGGCCTGCCATCTCATTTGGTCTCTCTTCCAATTCTTTATTCCATTTTCTCTCTTATAGGGACCTTTGCTATCTGCCATTCATTTAGTGATATTCAAGCTAGACTTACATGAGAGCTGTTCACAAGGCCAGGAAAATTACTCCTGATCAGGACTACGGTGACTGGGGATTCTAGAAGTTTTTTTTTTGTTTGTTTTTTAAATCCCCCAAATCACTTCCAGTAATCAAAGACAACAGCACTTGTCATCTGGGGCTGCTCCTAATTAATTCTATTATCTAATCTTCCTCAGAGTGCCACTTTGGCTAAATATTCAACAAGTTTCTTTTTTTTAATAATGCAACCTGTGTTGATAGATGGTTTGATGCTTCATGCGCGCGTGTATGTGTGCACTCTTACTTTTCATAATTTATTCCGGTGCCTCATGGGAGGGAACTAAGGATCACAGTTTGACAGATTCTAGAGAGGCTATTTCTCTGGGGAATAAAACCCCACATATGCCCAAGGAAATTTGGAAGTAGAAGAATGAAGTTGAGGTGTAAATATTGTTGTTGTCCAGTTATATCAGATACCTTGCAATCCCATGGACTTGTCCCTGGGGCTTTCTTGGCAAAGATGCTAAAGCGGTCTGCCATTTCTTTCTCCAGTGTGTTCCATTTTACAGATGAATCTCCAAATAGGGGGTAAGTGACTTGCCCAGGGTCACATAGATAGGAAGTGACTGAGTCCAAATTTGAATTCAGATCTTCCTGACTTTCAGTCTGGTGCTCTACTCACTACACCACCTAGCTTTCCCTGGGTATAGATATAGATCACCCTAGAATCATAAACTGTTACATTGGAAAAGTCCTTAAAAATCATACAGTCTAATACTCTGGGCAAATCGCTTCTCTATGACTAGAGGAACAAACCGGATTGCCAAAGGTCATCTCATTAGTTGGTTAAGGGTAAAATTAGACCAAAATCCAAAGCCTTGGACTAACAAACCACTATACTATTCTGTGAAATGGACAAACTGAAAAACAGGTAGAAATAGATATTCCTAACCTTTTACTGTTAATTGTTGTTCAGTCATGTCCAACTTTTTGTGACCCATTTGGGGTTTTCTTGTCCAAGTTACTGGAGTGGTGTGCCCTTTCTTTCTCCAGCTCATTTTATGTATGAGGAAACAAAGGCAGATGGAGTTAAGTGACTTGCCCAGGGTTACACAGCTAGTCTGAGGTCAGATTTGAACTAAGATAAGTCTTCCTGAGTCCAGGCCCAGCATCCTATGTACTTTGCCATCTACCTGCCTATATCTACAACCTAGTGAAAAGGAAAAGAAGTGATCCTCTCTTCTCACCCCTACCCCCAAGTAAGTAGCAAAGAAATCTAACAGCATGGAACTGAAAAGCATTTATTAAACTTACTCTGTGCGAATCACTGAGACAGTCCCTGTCCTCAAGAAGCTCATATTCGAATAGGGTGGAGCAAGGAGAGAATACAAAGGAGGGTTGATTTTCATACAGATAGAAAAGCCAGGTAATACTTTGTCAGGAAAAGAAATAGGGCAGAGAGCAAGGCCCAGAGGACCTCCTGTCATATGGGTAGGATAGATAGTATCTTCTATCAAGAAGATGTCTACTAGCTCTACCAAGGGGTAGAGTGGGGTTCTATGATTCCTCCAACAATAACATCCACATCCTATACCTGATGGAAACTGGGCAATGGATCAATGGGGATCATTGAAGAAAGGGCTTCTCTTAGGTAGCAGGTTGTCTTTCAGGTGTCCATTATAAGGTCAAGTCTCTGACTCCCTGAGGTAGCAAGCTGATCCTGGTAGTCAGACCTTAGAAGAGAAATATTCCATTCTTTGTAAAAGACAGTGCCAGATGACTATACTTCCTGCAGCCAGTATGAGCTAAAATGAGAAAGTCCTCTCAGACTACTTTCTATTAGTACACAGAGTCTGGGGAGAAGTGCCAACCTCTGAATAAAGGAAGATACAAAGCAAGAAGACCTCTCCTTGAATGACCTCTCCTTGAAAAGTACTTCAAACAGGAGAGTAGTTGAAATAGGGGCCACCAGTACTGCTGCAGCATGGAAGAGGCAATGTCCCCAAGGCAATGGCACCCAACAGCAATTACAGAGGCTCCAGGCTAGATCCTGGTTTGGCCTCTACATGACTAGTACAAGACCAACCTTCACAGAGCAAGAAGAAAAACCACAATATCTTACACTTCCAAAACACTTTACTCACAACAGTCTTAAAAGTCATGTAATGTGAGGATGATAGATCCCCATGTTGCAAGTGAGAAAAATGAATTGAGGTTCAAAAATAGTTAGATTCCTTACCCAGAGCCTTGAGCGTCAAAAATGGGACATGAGCCTCAGCTTCCAAGATAAATATGCTCTCTACTATACCAGGAAAGACAATCATAAACTTTACCTACCACATCACCAAGTATGTTCTTCTGAATTCCTGATCCTGACCCCAGAAATCTCATCATCCTATAAGATCCCATCAACATTGACCCTCACACCTCCTCAGTACCCTCTGCTCCTGGAACACCTCTGAGTAGATGATGGAGTGGAGGGCTCCCCCCTAAACCACCATTTTAAGGATGGTGCCCAGGACAGTCATCTCAGGCTGTACTCCTTTGGATTTTTTCCATTATGCTCCTGTGCCCAGAGAACCTCCCCCACCCTTCTCAGCCTCCTTCCATGTGTTGCCTTGCCCTCATTAGATTGTTAAATTCCTTGAGGGCAGGGACTATAGTTCTTTCACAGGAAGTGATTGGTAGATCGTGTATTAATTTCACTTTGTCCTTTGGTTCTAATAGATCTAAGCCATTTTTGTAGAATGTCTGGGCTTGGTTTATTATTATAACTGTTGTCTATTTGTTTTGAAATTGTGGTCATTGCCCCTGCTGCTCCCCAAGGCTTTGTAAGCCCCCAGCCTGGGGTTTTCTAACCACCCAGGTCCTATCTCTAGGGAATCCTCTTCTCTTGCTGTTTCTGGAGACAGAGCATTTCAGGCTGTATGTCTTCATTGTCTATCTCTGATCACATTGGGAAACTACTGCCCTGCATTGGTGCTGGCTTTGTCAGAGATCCCCTTTTGTACTCCCCTGTTGACCTCTTGTGTAGTTCTGGGGTTTAGAAGTAACTTCCCTCAATTTCTTACTAGAGTCTTAACCATTATTCAGGTTGATGGAAATGTAAACGCTGAAGTACATATATGGGAACTGGGCTGCCATCTTGGTTCAGATTTCTAATAGGAAGTTTCTCAGGCTCACTCTCTTTTCTGTGGAAATTCAACAATTCAGGAAGTGAGAGACTGCTTCCCTCACACTTTGATGTTGAGGAGAACTAAAAGAGGTTGGATACCAAACAACAACCGCCTCTAGGGAAGCCACAAATAGTGTTGCTGATTGCTTTGGTGACTTTATGTGTGAATTATTGCAAAGTGGGGTTTACCCAACTGTTCAGCAGCATATATCATTTCTCAGGCTTCTAGGTAAGATTTCTCAACAAGAGACATGTAACAGAACCCCAATAAAATTGGGGGTTTTTTGGAGCCTTGACATATAATATCCAATCCAATCCCATCCATTAAGGCTTTGTAATTACACTTGCCTTTATCCTGTAGGATAGCTAATACCTCAACAAAGAATAAATGAGTTCCTCTTGACAGCTTGCTTGTGGCCACAGTATGTCTAGTGACACCAATGACTCCTTAGACGGTAAGAAATCTTAAAAAAACAAAAACAAAACTATTCTAAATCCCAAAGTAAGTCAAAAATTCACTCTTCCTCAGTAGCTTAGGAAAACCTAGGGGAGTTATCACCCCCATTGTTGGGCACTTGGGTTCTAACTTGTTATTGAAAGCGTATGTTGCAATTCTTCCCTTTTCACTGTCCAGGGGTCACTTTCTGTCCATTGGAATTGTACACATGCAATTTCCACATCCACAGGGCATCTTCCCTGGAAAAGAAAGGGGATCAGACAGCTTTTTGAAACCAAATTATTGCAACTGTGACAGATATCACTGTGCTGCTTACAAGTATTTTTTCCTATTAAGTTTTTGCAAGTGCAAGGACTATAGTAAATAACCTTTCATCGGCAGAGGCTTTGCAAAGAGCAAATAAGGAATAATGCAAAGTAATCCTGGGAGAAGTTTAAAGAAAGATTGTATCACCTGAAACTTAAACTAATAGAATAGGGCTGGGGGGGGGGGGGAGAGGGGAGAGAGAGGAAGGGAAGTCCGTCTATATATACAATTGCTTTCTGTGGGTATCCTCCTTTCTCATCTATAATTTATATGCAAATTTTTACATTATGTAGAAATAATTAGGCCTACTTGGATTAGAAAAGGAAAATAGGAGATTATATCTAAAGCAGCGAAAAAGCATCTGAGATTAAATAGCAATTCTACAGAAATGTTTATGGAGTTTTGATATCAAACAGCCAAAAGAGAATTTTTCTCTCAATTTCCTATTATGAATGTATTGGAGATGGGGATAGAGGGAGATGCAATTTCTCTAGGGCAGGAATAAAGGCTTGCTGTAGAGGGTGAGGGGCTTGCCTTTTGATTTTTTTAAGGTTTTCCTAAATATTTTATGCAATGGTAACTGCATTTCCAGGAGAGAGCTGAAAAGGCTCATAATATTGCAAATCAATGAGAAGCAACAAAACAAGGTGGATCCTGGCACTTGTCTTGGTTTGAAACGAGTCATGCATACATAATTGGTGGCAAAGGACCCTGGACTGCACCCAAAATGGAGCAGAAGAATATAAACGAACACAGACCACAAGCGTGTTCCTTGCTACAGAAAATGCAAAATTATCAAGTCGTTTTCTGTAAATTGAAAAGTAGTAGGTACACAATTATTGGAGGTGATTAAGCAAATCCCTGTGTCAGTCAAGCAGACAGTACAATGGAATCTGGAGCGGAGGTTCATTCTCCCTCTGTTAATCTACACACATTACCATGTGCAGCATGGCAAAGTTGGCAATGTCACACCTCATTTCTCAGCAAAGACTTGAGAAAACTGCGCTGTCTTGAGATGGTTTAGATCACCTTTGCAAAATATATCTCTGTACATTTCCACGTCTCTTCTGAATTGTTATCACGTACAATTAAAGCTAAACTGCACTTGTCAAAACAAGTTAACAAATCATATTTCCTGGTACAGTAGTCCTACTTTTTAAATCACCATTTGTCACCTGCTCAACAATTCCGCCAATTCAATCTTATGCTATGCGTCTCCCTAGCAGCAGCATTTATTAGTGAGGGGCCATGAGTACTCATGGTTAGAGCTACAAATATAACTAACTTTAAAACTTTAGCATAACAAATAATTAGCAGATAATAGCTTTTATAATGTTTATTGAAGTAGCAATAATTTACTGTAAATAAAAAATTCAGGGATGAGATAGTGTTTAGGTGTTTTTTTTTCCTCTCCTTGTTTATAATTCTGAATTTAAGATACTCAATTTTGGAGTCAGTTTAGGGTCCATTCAAAGAGGATCAGAAGTAGACCAGATGACATTAGTTTTCTCCTTTGTGTTAACTCAGCAAAGAGGGCAGAGAAGTTGACTTAAAGGAAGGAAGGTGTTGGCTGCTGCCAATAGCCCCAAGAATGGCACCAACCTTTATCTCACAATTAGGCTGTCTGCAGTCAGGGAAAAATAGCTAAGAGAAACAGGACTTCATAACTAGTGTGATTAACCCACCACACTCTGGTTACAGAACTGATTATATAGAATAAAACAGAAATCAGGGAAGAGGGAAAATATAAGTCATCCTAGCAGACCTTTCCATGATGGAACAATGTGATTGTCACAATCTGGTCTTGCCAGGTAGTATTCATGTATTTCTCTTTTCCCTTGTGATTTGTTTTCACTGAGAAAATTTGAGTTGCCAGGCTAGCCTTTTGAACTGCTCAAAGTATTGGAGACAGACACTATGTGCAAAGTCACGGAGGTAGGGGACAGAATAATATGCAAAAGGAATTGTAAGCAGACCAATTTAGCTTCAATACAGAGTGTATTATGAGAAATAATGTGAAATAAAACTGGAAAGATAGGCGGGACCAAATTAAGAAGAATTTGAAAACACAAAGGAGCTGGTCTTTTTTCTGAAGACAACAGGGAGTCACTGTAGCTTCCCGAGTAAGAGTGTGGTATATTCATGATTTTATGTATGCAACTGGTCACCAGTTAGCATTTTTTGCTCATCCGCTTACATATGGCTCTGTGCTAAAAAGTATATAAAGCAAATTCAATAGATATGGTTGCTGATGTAAACATCAGTGATATGCTTGCCTGAAAGGTTGCATGTGGGCATTTGGAGATGGAACTTCTTTGGTTGTCTCAGCAATCAAAAAACTTTGAGACTGGATCTGTCGCACAAGTTGGCTCTTCTTTTCCCCAAACAGATGAAACTGAAGCGTTCAGATTCATTTTATGAGTTGGTTTTTCTGAACAGATAAAATTTAACTTTTCAAAAGCTCTCCTCTAGAGGAGATTACTTGCTGAGATGCATACATGTGTGGAAATGCCAACTGGTCTGGCCAAAGAAAGAGCAGCTGCCCTAGACTCCAGGGCTCAAGAGGTTAGAGATCTCTCAGCATCAAAGGTTAGTTGGTTCTACATACTGTTGGCAGCAAGAAAAATTTGACAAATTCTCATCCTGAGCCTTCAGCCTCTAAGTTCTGTTTCTTAATTTCCAAGTCCATTTAAAGTGACCAGAATAAAGTCTCTGTGTTTGTTTTTTCAAAGCTAAATAAATTGTGTAGAATTCAAAATTAACTTTAATTTCATCCAGATTTTACAATTTGATAACCAATTAGAGAGTCCATATATATTGTAAAAGACCTTCTTTTTCTTATCTCTTAAATTAAAAAAAATAATGTCAGTAGGAAATATTCATGTCTTACCATGCTACATACACACACACACACACACGCACACACACACAAACAGACAAATATGAAAATGGGTATGACATAGTGTAGAGTGAGCCAGCTTGGGAGTTAGAAAGACTTCTGTGTGACCTTAAGGAAAATAATTGATCTCTCTGGACCTCAGCTCTTCATCTATACATTGAAGGGATGAACTAGATGGTCTTTGAGTTCTGTCCCAATTCTAAAGTTATGATCCTATGACCTGGATTCAAGTCCTGACTGAAATCTATTGGTTACATGACCCTGGAAAAGTAACTTAGGGTCCCAGTGCCTCCTGAAAATTCTCTTTAGAATACAATTGCAAAGTTTTATTGGTAGATAGAGTTTGGATTTGAGGTTTTTTTAAATTATATATGATCTCAATTTGGATCCCCCTTGCCGAAAGACATGAAATGGCACTGTTGAGAGCCATTGAGTTCCTATAAGCAACTTTCCTGCTGACCAATTATTTCAAGGAACCCCATGATCAGTCAGTGTGTAATCTTTCATGTCAAAGGTCCCATCCAATGTGTCAGTGTAGTGAATATTGCAGTGATAATTCTCTTACCAAGGCCTACTCAGATGAAGCCATTCCAAACGAAACTAAGTCCTGCAAGACTGTGAAGGTGGCAGTTTGTCTTCATTGCCTCCCGCCTTCCCTTAGCATATGTCTCTGAGTGTGGTCTTCCCCATTAGCCTCCTTTTGCCTCATGGCTTCTGTCCTTCTCACAGAATAAGATGATATCATAAATAAATCCACACTAAGGTGCTGTCTGTGGATATTTGCTTAGTCTGACTCAAAGACTGAAAATCTGTTGCTGGCTGCACATATATAATAAAAGGCAAGAATAGAGAACAAAAGATTGCGCTGAGGTATCCACTTGGGTTTTTGTTGCAGTTGTTGTTGAGGCCGGTGGATCTTGGGAGAGAGGGTGGTATTGAGAAAACCTGTCTATAGAGACTAAGTCCAGGAAAAAAAAAAACTGCTTGATGGTTTATTGAAAGGCAATCCCTCAAAATGAGTTTGAAGAGATACAGTTTGGCAAACAGGAAATGAAAGATGTTTAAGGGGAATTTTCAACCCTACATCAGAGGCTTGGGACAAATGTGTTTGTTCTCACTACCATCAGTACTGGCATAACGTGGGGGAGAGAATGGGGAAACCTTCTCTGCTTTGTTTGTAGTCCAAAGGAAAGCTTGCATTAATTGTTTCCCAACATAGAGACTACTTCAAAAGGGACTTCTTGTAGCCAAAATAGTACATGGCTCTTTCAATGTCAAATCTTTTTGAAACAGTCCTTCATCACAAAGACACTTCAGGAAGTGGCCAGAGCATGTGCTCCTTCCCACAGAGCCAAAATGCACATTTGGTTACATGGGAAGTGAAGCCATATAGTATATCAGGAGGTTCTCCTAAGTATCCTTCTTACAAAAAGAAAAATTCTACTCCCTACAGATAGACTTTGCATGAAGTCAGCAGACTAGAATGTAGGGAAATCTGAATGCTAAGAGTCAGACAATCCTAGAACTACTTTCCATGATCCCACTCCTCCCAATATCAACTCAAATAATCAAGTACTTCCCCCTAATACCATCACACCATCTTTGAATCATAGATCATAGATCTATGATTAGCTTAGAAATCATCCTTCTAGCCTAATCCCCACTCACACACGATTTTCAAAAACTGATTATAAACCTGAAGCCCAGGGTACTCATGTGATATGTCCAAGGCTGTTTAGCAAGGTATGAGCAAAATTGAACCCAGCTCTCCCGACTTCTGCTTCACCAGTCCAGAGCTGCTTAAATAGCTTGATTAGGTATATTGGGAATCACTTAAGCAATAGTTGTGTGATCAGAGAACCTGGATTCAAATCTCAGCTCAGGTGTGGTTTTTGAGAAAATCACTTCATTCTCTGGGCTTCAATTTCTTCATCTTTAGAGTTAGAGGCTTACATAGAAGATCTCTAACGTACTCTTCTGAGTCCAAATCTTATAATCGTCCTATGAACCCTGGGGCCCAGGGATCTCAGTTGATGAGTAAAGGATCATAAACTCACCATGGCCATTCCCTCTATCTAGTGCTCCTCCAACAAAAGTCAGTCACATGTCATTTAGCTTTCCACTCCAAGTCATCTTGTAACCATGCCATCTCACGGTTGGTTCTTTATGCTGCTTTTCATTTACTGCTCCACACCAATAATTGAATTAATCCTATCATTGCTTCTGGGAAAATCATAGTCCTTTCGCCCTGAGTTTATCTTGCATGTTCTGATTTATATATGTGGTTTTTTCCATGTTAATGTAAGTTCCTTGAGGGTAGGGAGTGATTTTGCTAATGCAAGAGGAAAGATACAGGCTATGGAGTCTAGTATGCAAGAACAGCAATTAGGCAAAATGGCTGGATCATAGACTATGTAGAGGGGAGTAGAATAATAGTAATTACACAGTGCATACTACGTGCTTCACAATTCCCATATTGTTTAATCTGCACAACAACCCAGCAAAGTAGGTGCTTTATTATCTCTGTTTTACAATTAAGGAAGCTAAGACAGGTAGAGATTAGGTGACTTGCCCAGGGTCACACGGACAGTAGTTTGAGGTCAGATTTTAAGGTAAGTCTTCCTGACTCCAGAGTCAGCGCTCTACCTGTCTACTCTAATATAAAAAATACTATAAAAAAAGGAAGGAACTAAACTGTGATAACCTCTCAGTGCCAAACATAGGACTTATATTTGATCCTGAAAATAATAAAGACCCATTGGAATCTCTTGAGTAGGATTGAAAGGGAAAACAGGGTCAGATTTATACTTTAGGCAAGTCACTTTGGCAAATTTGTCAGACTGGATTAGAGGGGCAGTTAGATGGCATAGCAGATAGAGTGTTGGGCGTGGATCCAGGATAGACCTGAGTTCAAATCCAGCTTCAAATACTTACTAGCTTCATGACTGTAGGCAAGGCACTTAATCTCTGCCTGTTTCCTCAAGTGTAGAATAGAAATAATAGTAAGACGTATCTCCCAGGGTTATGGTGAGTATCAAATCTAATGATATTTGTAAAGTACTTAACCTAGTGCCTAGACCATAGGAGGCACTCAGTAAATGTTTGTATTCTTCCTTTCTCCTTTATTTCTCTGCTCAGTCTTGTGGGAAGATAATTTCATCTCCTATGTCAAGGTGTGAATTCTGCAGGGCAGGTGGCTAGATGACTCACCTCCAAAAAGCAGAAAGGTGATCTTCCTGATAGCAGCTGCAACAAATCTGCCAAGCCCTCCAAGGTGGGATTTCCTGGCAACAATGGGCTAATATAGGGAATATTAGAATAGGGAACTTTCTGCTTTGAACAAATGGCCATTTGCTTGATGACAAATGTGAGAGCAAGAACAGCTATTACTGCCGCCCACAAAACTTAAAGGAAATTCTGCCAGAATCTTCTCAGCCTGTTCCTTTCATTCCATACAGAAATCATCTCTGCCTTGCCTCTCCTTTTTATTTTTCTCAGTTTCTTTCTCTCCCCCTCCCCCACCCTTCTAAAATTCAGAGGACTGTGAGAAACTTGCACACATGCTTACAGACAATATTTTCAATTTTCTAGTTCATAATTGCTACCACTCCACCCTACCCCACTTCTACTCCATGAAAAGACGCCAGTTCAGGGAAAAGGCTGTTGAATTTGACCAAAGAACTACAATTCAACATAACATTAGGTCCAATGCAGGTTTTACTATAAAAATGACCGCGTTAACAAAGCTAAGGAAAACTTGTGTTTCTGATTTCCTAACTTCTCTACATTAGGCCCTTGGCTATGGAAGTACATTGTGTGTCTAGTTATTATAAGTAGCATTATTATTTTGCTTAAAATTCTAAAATACTACATTTGAAACAACATTTTACAAAGTTTAATCTTTATCAACCTTGAAGGCAGTTCTATATGTGAGGAAAATGTATCATCCTGACTTTCTAAATTTGAAACTTAAACACAGAAAGGTTGGCTTTGACAAGGCCATGGAGTGAGTCTCTGGGTGATTTGGACTTGGACTTTAGAGTACATACAAGATTTTCAGTTCAATTCAATAAATATCAATTAATCCCATATTATGTACACTGTGCTAGCCATTAGGAAAACAAAGACGAAATAAGACTCAATTCCTTCCTCCATTCTGTTTACAATTATATTTCTTTGTATGACAATTTGACAAAGTGCCTAATGACAAACCTGAGATTTGAATGGCACAAACATTATCTTCATTTTACAGATGGGAAACCATAAACTCAGGAAAGTTAAATGACTTGCCCTTGATCACAAAGCTAGTAAGTATTGGAGCCATGATTTAGACCTGACACTCCAGGTTCAGTTCACCTTCCGATACATGGTAGTGGTGGTGGTTGTTTTTCAGCCATGTGTGACTCTCTGTAACCCCATTTGTGGTTTTCACAGCAGAGATACTGGAGTGGTTTGCCATTTCCTTCTCTAGATCATTTTACAGATAAGGAAACTGAAGCAAACAGGATTAAGTGACTTGCCCAGGGCCACACTGCTGGTATGTGTCTGAGGTCAGATTTGAACTCAGGAAGATAATCCTGACTCCAGGTCCTGCACTCTGTGCACCATGGTGCCACCTAGCTGCCCTCTAATACATCATGATGCTCCATAATTATAATCTAATATTCTTCTTTGGCTTCTCCTCCTGACTTTATGGACTTCTTTCTCCACTGTATCTCAGCAGCTTCTCACTCTGGAAGATATGCTCTCTTGTGATGGGTCAGTGCCTCCCAGAGTCTCCATCTTAAGGAAGTGGCCAGGCCAGCCACCTTCACTCCTTCCATTTGTTTTCCCTTCTCCTTTCCCCCATTTTTCAGCTTCCTTTTCTTTTCTTTTTTCTTGTATTTGTATTCCCAGTGTTTAGCACAATGTCTAGCACATAGCAAACACTTAATAAGTATTTATTGGCTGGACTTGGTAAAGAATATCCATAAATAACTATGACACAAAGCATAGTGAATACGAAGAAGAGCTCCAAGATGAGACATTGGAAAGGAAGATGGAGAAAATCTTTGTTGAGGGAGTGGCATCTGAACAGGGTCTTGAAGGAAGGAAAGGATTTCTCATAGAATGGGAGCTTTCCCTGAAACATGACCATTTTTCCTTTGGATTGCTTACTCTTGTTTTTACCAGTGCATGAGCATCAAATCAGTTCAGCATCCCAGCTACAAAAGGTTTTCAAATTGAGAGCACTAGACATAGTTCAAGCTTTAAGTACCAGGAAGCAACTGGGAACAACTGCTTTTGAACAAACATCAATCTCAGCAGCTATCCAATATAAGGGGGTAAGAAAAAACCTTGTCTCATTAAGTAGCAAATAGGAGAGTGTATCTGATAGTAAAATCTTGGCAGAACATAAAATACATGTTTACGGCCAAATCCAAGTCACACAACATTAAGGTTACCTATTTAAGCACAGAGTGCTACCTTCTCATCATATATAATTCTATCATAAAGTCTCCTTGCCTTTAAAGTGGATAGGGAGACAATTGCCAAGGTAACTGGGACCCAAACTTCACAGGGATTTGTAGGCAAAAATTAATCCCTTGAATTGTGCCCAGAAGCAAATCAATAACTAAGAAAGACTATGGTGCACAGCACAGAGCAAGCTCCCTGTATCCAGTAACATCCAGAGCTTCTGAATAAATTTCCTGGCTAATTCCCTAGTACAGCACGTTGTCATAAGTCAGTATGGAAACTAGAATTAGTGGTAAATAAGATTCATTCACATTTCCTTGTTCTTTGCTGTAGTTTTTTCTTAGAGTTGAGTATGACCTGGATTTTGAAGTTTCAGAGAAATCTGAAGTTCATTTTGGAGCATAAATTTGGAGGTAGAAGGAACATTAGAAGTCATCTAACATAACCCCTTCATTTCAAAGACAGATCATATGAGGTCCAAAGTGCTTAAGTGACTTCCCTGGGTCACACTGCTAGAGTGTCTGAGGCAGGATTGGAACCCAGGTCTTGCCAACTCTAGGTTCAGAGCTCTATCCACTGTACTACTTATTAGTTGAAGGAATTGTTGACCCAGAGGAGTAAAGTGATTTGCCTAAGGTCCCCAATAAAATCAATTGTTGTGATGTATGTGAATTGCTTTGCAAATCTTAAAGTGCCATAAATAGGAGCTTTTATTATGCTAAGGGCCATAGCCAGAATTTGAACACAGGTTTTCAGACTTATGAGCCAGTGTTTTTGGTTTGGTTTGGTTCAATTTTTTTTTTCAATGCACCTTGGCAACTTCTCCTGTTGTGAATAGAATAGGGTGACTCACTTAGCTTATAGTAAGAAGCTAAATAACTATTACAAGAAAGATCCTCTGGAAAAATACCTCACAGCTCTCTTTTTAATCAAGCAGCACAAAAATTCCCATATAAATGTTGCATGGGTTCTGCCATAAAAATAATCCATTGAGTTAAATATTCCAAAATCGAATCTAATAAAGCCAGATAGAAAAATCTATTTTTCTAGTCTAGAATTGAAAGTATAATAAAATTGGGGAAGGTGCAAGTAACATTAAACTAGACAAGCAAAATGGAAGCCAGAGCACTCAGAGAAAAACAGAGGGTAAGAAATGGGAAAATAGGTGCATGGCAGCATTCTAATACTTCCACAATTAATAGATCTGCTTTCAAATAAAAGAAAAAGAAAATCAATTCGATGCAAAGTTAGAAAGATGTCAGGCTGGAGCAATTATTCATGGCTAATTACTTTTTAAAGTATGATGACAATGGGTTAGTTTTCACTGGTATTGACGAAGAAAAACCTCTGGGGAAATCACTTGCAAAGGTTAGCAAGGATATGAATTATTCTCAGGTAGGTATGAAGTGCAAGAATATAAAAGAATAAGTAAAATACTAGTACAGTCTAGTGAAGGTCATTGAGACAACTGAACTAATGCCATGAATTACCATTTTCTAAAATTCAAACATGCCATCAATATATGTCACAGTGAATTTTTTCCCTGAAAAGATGATTTGTCATGACATATCAAGTTATTAGGAGACACCCTATTTTCCAGAGCTGAGGTCCAGCAAGCAAGCTGTGCCCTGAGCTTGGCATAACAACAATTCTCTACACTCACGCCCTGGATGATCTCACCCTCTGGTAAAATCACAGAGTTCTTTGACCAGCACCAGGTGTTCTCTGAGCTCAGACAAGCACAGGACAAGCTCGGACAAATTCTGGTCATGAAGCCCTGCTAAGAATCAAACTTGTCACGTTGTTGCTGTTATCCTTCATTGTCAGGGCTACAGCTCACTGCTCAACCATTGGTATAAGTATTGAGATCTCCCCACACTGCCTCGGGTACCCCCCACTAGGGGCAGGGCCCTGGCACATGCGTCTCGGTCCCCTCCTTGCTTGCAAGTCATTTCCCTCACTTTGAAATTAAATTTGTTTGATTCCTGACTCTCCTGTCTCTAGCCTGATCTGTTTGACTCCAGGCATCCACAGGTTAGAGGCTGGTTCAGTTCAGTTGACAGAAATGTTCAGAAACTCACCAGACAAATGACTTAAAATAATTTTGTTCGATAGAACATAGTGAAAGGTAAGATCAGACAGAGTCATTCTACCCATGAATTTATGTCCTCTTTAAATAATTACCATAGCCGTATACTGATGTCTGTTCTTAGCCTACTGTTTAGAGGAGTCTGTAGATTACAATGAAACCCACTTACAAAGCCCACCTGCGGCAACCCAAACAGAGGTTGTTTTGACAGATGGTCTTCGGATATAAGTTCATTAGAGTTTGTAATCTGTTATTTGCAATCATAGGCCATGTATATTTGTAAGAAATGAACAGACTGGAACATGGCTGATTGATTCATTCTGTCCATCAACAACAGAGGGAGCAGATGCATTCCAAAGGACCATCTCACGAGGACAGTGCAGAAAGGATTGCTCGTAACGCATCTGTCTTTTTTATATAAACAGTTATATCTGTAAATAGCGATGGTATATTTATTGATAATAATAATAAATAGCATTTATATAGTGCCTTTAAAGTTTGCAATGCACTTTTAAATATATTATGTCGTTTGACCTTTATAGCACTGGGAAGTAGGAGATATTATTATTACCATTTTACAGATGCAGAAACTGTGGCTGAGAGAGATTAATTCACTTCCTCAGGGTCATATAACTCATAAGTTTCTGAGGCAGGATTTGAACAGGGGTCTACCTGACTTAAGTCCATTTCCTTATCCACTATGGCACCTTTGTATGATTAAATACATACATAGAGAATGTGTCAGGTCCAGTCCAAAGATGCTGACTCTTAGCAGAAACAAACCTTTATGACTTGTAGTGTACAATTTCTAGACCTACAGAGGGTCAATAGACACTCATACTTGCACAGCCTTCTCAGGTCTCAATTCCAGAAAGG
>CM053591.1:128094715-128111603 GCA_028646515.1 Pseudochirops corinnae
ACATGTCCCTTCTTCCTCTCCCACCCCTCCCCCCCTGTTTAAATATAATATTCTGATAAAAGGATCATACTTCTCAGCTGCCTGCCAAAGGCAACCACAACAAACCACTTAAGTTTTACAACTCATTTCATTTGGTAGCTAGATGGTGTAATGAATGGAGCACTGGGCCTGGAGTCAAGAAGATCTGAGTTCAAATCTAGCCTCAGACATTTCTTATTAGGAAAGGTACTTAAATTTCTGTTTAATCTTAATATCTTCAACTTTAAAATGGGGATGATAATAGCACTTACCTCACAGGGCTATGATGTATGTAAAATGAGTAAATATTTATAAATCACTTATCCTAGTGCCCAGAACATAGTAAATAATTAATAAATGCTTATTGCTTTGTCAAGCTTTCCCTCACAACAAAGTAAATATCACAGATATCATGTCTCCTTTTTAGGTAAGGAAACTGAAGAGAGAGATTGACTAGGAAACTGAGAAGTGACTAGCCCAGGTTCACACAGTTAATAAGAGTCAAAGGCAGGATTTAAGCTGAACTTTAAGCCCAGCAGTCTCTGCACTATGTCAAACTGTCTGAGAAGTCTTTTTTTCTCCTTTTCCTCACCCCACAATGCCAATTTCTTTCCTGGCACTAATTCTTAGTGTCCCTCCAATGGTTAAAAAAAAAAAGAGCAACGTTCCCCCAAAAATGAGCCCAGTGTCTTATATTTAGTCATCAGACATATTAAGCACCTACTATGTGCCAAGCACTGTGCTAAGTGCTAGGGATACAAAAAGAGGCAAAAGACAGTCCCTGCTCTTGAGCTCATGAGGAAGGATGGGGGGTTGGGGAGGTTGCTTTCCTTTATATTCCCAGTGCTTAGCATACTGTCTTTTACATAGAAGGTGCTTAATATTGACTGACTTACCATGGCATAATAGAGTACTGGACTTGGTATTAGGAAGACCCAAGTTCAAATCCTGCCTTAGACACTTACTAGCTGTGTGATTCTAGGCAACTTACTTAAACTCTTACCCTCAGTTTCCCTACTTGTAAAATTAGGATAATAGAGAGTACCTACCTCACAGAGTTGTTGTGAGAAAGGGTACGTGAAGTGCTTTACAAACTTTGTGCTATATAAATGCTATCTGCAGCTATTTGTTATGTCCAAAGAAGTGACTATGTATTTTCTAGCACAGAATCACAGTTAGAAACAAAGAAAGAAATGTTGAGTTACCATGGTGCTCTGGAACCAAAAGTTTGAACAGCATAAAGGGGTGCTGTCCTATCCTCTGGTCACTAGCTTAGGTTAAAGATAAGTTCAAGTCCAATTTTGGAAAACTTAGCTGCAATATCTAAAATGCATTAGCTAAATACCACACTCTGCCAAACTTTTTAATAAAAGATCCTACCAACAGCTCTTTGAATTATCATGTAGCTTTGCTGGATTTCTTTTCCCATCATTGCTGATTACCCAGACACATATGTGTGTAGATGGGAGCATTCTCATTCATAATTATCTTGTTCCTTCTGTTTAATTCAATCAGATACATCAATCTGATGTGTGACATCACAGTTTCCCCAGGACGAAAGGAAATGTCATATCACAAGCTGATGATTGTAATATCACTGAATCAATCAGCAGATAGACAATAAGAGAAGGCATAGTAGTAGTAGTAGTAGTAGTAGTAGTAGTAGTAGTAGTAGTAGTAGTAGTAGTAGCAGCAGCAACAGGAGGAAGAGGAGGAGGAGGACGATGAGGAGGAGGAGGAGGAAAAGAAGGAGAACAGGAAGAAAAGGGAGAAAGAAGAGAAGGAAGAAGAGAAGGTTGAGGAGAAAGAGGAGAAGCAAAAGGAGGAGGAGGAAGAGGAGGAGAGGAAGAGGAAGAGGAAGAAGGAGAAGGGAAGGAGATCGAGAGGGACAGAGGGAAGGAGAGAGGGAGGGAGGGAAGAAGAGAGAAAGAAGAGAGAGAGAGAGAGAGAGAGAGAGAGAGAGAGAGAGAGAGAGAGAGAAAGAGAGAGACTTTATTTACACAAAAATATCTTAAGTAATCAGAGGGGTAAAAAGCCAGAAAAATATATGTTCTTCTAATAGAATTTTTGACTGGAGATATGTGAAACTTTTGCTGCTAACTTAAAAGTTTAGGAAAAGTTCTCTCAGCAGATGTTCTCACTTCTTTTCTGAGAAAACTGAAGTCATTTTAAGAATTCCTTCATCTCTTGTTCTCTTCTCCATGTCTTCATCCTTTCTCTTTTCCTTTACTCTAGTCTCAGATGATGAGGAAGCCTCACTCTTGGTGAAAGCTAATTCCTCCACTTGTGTCCACAATCCCATTATCTCCATCAGTCTCCTGAACTATATAAGTGCGGTAAGTTAAAGGCACTCTACTGTCCCTTTCCATGTAAATCCTACAAGCTCCAATCTTTCCCTCTCTACTGGTTCCATCTCTGCTGCCTATAAACATGTTCCCAGTCTCCCTAATCCTCAAAAAATATTTTCATGGTGGTATATCTCCTCAAGCTATCATCCTATACTTTTCTTTCTCTTCTTCTAAACTCATTAGAAAGTTATATTTGCTGACCACTCCTCCACTATTCATTCACTTGTGAATTTCCTGCAGTTTGATTTATGACCAACCCCACCATTCTCCTGGAACTGCTCTCTGCAGGGTTCCCAAAGATGTCTTGATGGCTAAGTTCAGTGGTTTTTATTCACTCTTCATCATCCTTTCTTATTCTGCAGCATCTGATGCTTTTGACCTCCTCCTCCACCTGAATACATTCTCTTTCTTTGGCTTCTGGGAAACTATCATCTTCCCTTTCTCCTTGTACAAAAATCTATATTCTCCTTCTTGTTCTCTCTGTGTAGGTATCTCCTAAAGCTGAATCCTCTGAAGGAATTTTCTCTCTGTGCTGCTGATCTTCTCCCCTGCAATTTCTAGTCTGAAATCTCCAGCCACTTGTTGTACATTTCCATCTAAATGTATCATCAGCATCTCTATAGCAACAAAGCCAGAAATTAACTAGCCATTCCTCATTTGCACCCCAAGCCAAACCTGTTCTTCCTCCAAACTTCCCTGTTGTTATCCATGGCACATTATTCCACCAGTCAATCAGGCTCCACATTTCAGTCATCTTTGACTCTTCCCTAATTCCCCACATACAGTTTCCAGATCCTGTTGACTAATTCTATTTTCACAATTCTTTTTCTCTCATTCATCTACTTTCTCTATTCACACTGCCATGTTCTCATTAAACTCTCATGAGGAGTTTTTTTTAATATCTTCCTGACTCATATTCTTGCCTATCAACTCTCCCCTCTGCAGTTCCTCCTTCACATAACTGTGAATATAACACTAAAGGCACAAATTTTATCCCATTCGTTCCCTGATCAAAAACCTGGGAATCAGGAGAGAATTGGGTTTCAACTTCATCTTTGACACCTAGTAGTGGTATGACCATGGTCAAACCACTTGACTTTTCTGAGGCTCACGTTTCTCATCTGTAAAATGGAGATGAAAATTGAATCTGACTCAGAATTGTTATGAGGATCAAATGAGATCATGTTTGTAAAGCACTTGGCAAACTTTAAATCCATATGAATGTCAGCTATTATTATTATTCCATCACTGTGAACAGCATCATCACTTCTGTGATATCTCAAGCCAGAAATCTCAGGTTCATCTTCAATTTCACCAAATCCTTTTTTGCTAAATCCTACCGATCTCCCACATATTGCTCTTCCTAGAGTTAATTTTTACTAACAGACAGAGTAGGTATAACCTATAAAGTGTGATTTGAGTGGCTTTGAGAAGGGGCTTCTACTCCAGATACTACTCCTGCCACCTAAGTGCCATAGTGTTATGCCACTTTCTCAGCAATCATTCATTCCATAATCCTTTCCAATCTATCGCTAAGCCCTGTGACATCTCCCTCTAAAATGGCTCTCCTATGCAATCTGCATTTCCATCCTACTGCTACCAGTCCTCCTTTGAAACGGCATGAGTTCTTGCCTGTACAATGGTCTCCTAATGGTCTCCCTACCTCCAGGGTCTCTATTCTCCAAACTGTCTTCCATTTTAATCATCTATCCTCTCCACAGAAAGTAAAACTGGATTACTCATTGTTCTCCTTTCAGTCTGTACCTCTGTGTCTCTGCTACCTTTTCCCCTTTGCCTTAATCTCAGATAGGTAGATTTCTTATACATTATTTAAGTCCAGCTCTAAACTTGTTATTGTAGCTAGATTTTAGAAAGCAGTAGACATTAGGCTTAGTATAGAAATGAACCTCGGATTCCATCTAGTCCCATGTCTCTCATTTTACAGATAACTAAAGCACAAATATGCATGAACTGCTTCTGGAATGCATATGAAAGCCCAAGGTATTTAAGTAAATTGCCCAAGGTCACATATATAGTAAGTAGTAGAGTCCAGATTTGAGCCCAGGTCCATAAATGCAGGATTCTTTGTACTATACCATACTACCAGCTATGGGGAGAAGTTAGGAAGAGAAATTGAAGGAGAAAAAATTATCCTAACTCCATAACCAAAAATGCCTTTTCTCACCTCCTTCCACACTTGGCTGATTTCAGATTCATAAATTATCATCTTAGAATCATTGATTTTGAGAAAGAATGACCTCCTGGTCATATCCAATCTCCTCATTTTGGAGATGAGGAAGAGGAATTCAAGAAATTTAGTAAGTTTCTGAGAAGGGCTTCAAAACCAGATCTTCATGACTTCAATTTTAGCATTCTATCCATTACAACACATCATGGAGTAAGATTTAATGTTCACCCAGCTTTATAGACCTATACAAGTTGATAGAGCAAAAGAAGCTCCCAAGTTTATCACAGATGTAGGATTGAGAATTACTATCCCATAAGATAGCATGGATTGCCTTGTAAGGTGCTCAGGTCCTTATCAGAAGAAGTACCCCAAGAACTCTCTGAAATTTTGTAGAGGGGATTGCTTCATTTGATGAAAAAACTGGGTTAGATGATCTCTCAAGGCCCTTCAGCAGGTCTTCTAGTTATAGGCTCTTCTAGTTATAGGACTCTGACAGAAATCAGAGAGAGTGGTTCAGTCAGGCTGCTTTTTACCTCTTGTACCTCAGTTTTAATTTATCATCTCTTTTCTCCTCTCCCCCACAAGATATGAATAAAAATAACAAGCCTCAAAAAGAAGCCCAAGAATGTAAAGTTTTGGATTTGGTGAGAACCCTCACTTAAAATATTTAAGCTATTTTTTTGAAGGAAACCACTCAAACTACTAACGACTCAATGAATCCTTGAACATTAAATGAGCATTTGCAGAACACTCTCCTGGGAACCTTGGGGAGATAGAAAAGACCTCAAGACTTATGATGTTGCTTTTGATTCATACTCTTCTGAGCCAGACAATCTCAGGAAGTCCCTCCTGACTTTATTATTTATGGTTCAATAAAACCTGGTTGAGTAAGGAAATAGCCTGAATCCTTCTGATCATCTTAGAAGCTCCTGGCGTCTAGTTAATTTATGATACAAAGACTTTTAAGTATATAAACTTTAAAGAATCCTCTTTCTCCTCCCCTACCTTTCCATAAGAATCAAACACTAATGTTCTAAGTAGAGGAGGTCTGAGTCTAATGCAAAGGGTACATGTCATGGAATCAGAAGACTCAACCCAACTGCAGAGCTTAAGGAACATTTATTAAGCTCCTACTCTATATAAAACGTAGTACTGGGCATAGTGGGCATGAAAAAACCTGAATTCAGGTTTTTCTGAGCTCAGACACTTCCTACTTTTGCAAATCATTAATAAACCTGAACCTCTATTTCTCCATCAGTCAAATGACAATAGTCTCAAGCTAGATCACTGTTGTTTTTTTGTAAACCCTTCAAGCAGAATAAATATGTGAGTTATCATTACTATTATCTGATTAGGTTCATAGAGAATAAGTCCTGTCTCCTACCTGCAGGTTTGAGGTATTCAGGGGGAAAGCTATTTCCAGTGGTTTTAGGGTAAAAATTTAAAAAATCATTGAAGTTTCAGGTTCCCAGCCTAAAATGGAAGCAATGAGGAAGTCTAAGAAGTGAGAAGACTAAAACGATAAAACAATAACTATATTCCTATAATGCTTTACACGTATTATTCCATTTGATCTCCCCAAAACCCAGTGAGATAAATGATACTTACAGGCATTATTATCCCAATTTTATACATAAGGGCATTGAGATTCAGAAGCTAAGTAACTTGCCTGCATTCATTTAGCTAATAAAACAACCAGAGGTGGAATTCAGACTCAGGCCTCTTGTAACTCCAAGTCCAGTTTAGGGTCGATTATGCTATGCTGCTTCTCTATAAATAGAAACAAAATTTAAAAAACAGTCCCTACTGTCCCTCTCTCCTGTGACGATTGAATTTCATACACATGTACGGACCAAAATGATAGCTGTTGTTTCCATTTGGCAGTACAGTTTGTTCAGGAAAGGGCTTTATCTTCCAATGTCAGACAGCTCCAGAGAACATTTTCATGGTGCTGTTGCCCAAGGATTCCCCAGACATAGATAAGTCTAGAAACCGAAATTGCTCACTTTTCTCACATCTCAGTTGCTGAATGTTCTTAAGTATTCATGAACATACAATGGCAATCTTGTTGAGACTTTAAAAATGACTTGCTCATTATGAACCGCTTGAAAATCCTCATGAACTTTTAACCAGGATGAGCTTAGCACAATTCTGAGATGAGTGTATTACCAGAACCCAACAACCTAGAAGTTAATGAAACTCTCATTGGTGTGAGCAATGAGTGACAATTCTGGAACATCCATATTTTAGCTCCACTGTTAATAGGTGAAGAGAATCAGTGACGAGTACCCGAGGATTATAACCACTCAGCGATGGAGTGCCAGACCAGGACCTACAAGTCAATAAGACAGACCACCACTTCAGTGAAAAAGTTGTAGGCAATTTTCAAGCATTGATTATGGAGAGGCAGCATGGGATAGCAAAAAGAACAGTGGCCTGGGAATCAAGAGACCTCATTCTAGTCCCAACTCCATCTCTCACTAGCTATGGAACAGGTCACTTCATTTCTCTGGGTCTCAGTTTCCTCATCCATAAAATGGGAAGTTTCAATTAAATAATCCCAAAGGATTTCTTCCTGATCTAATATTAGGATTTTAGGGACTATTTATTGAGTACCTACTGTTCCTGCTATGTGCAGAGTTGACTACTCTGTGCACAGAGTGAGTAAAGTGTTGTGTAACCTCTAAAGCAATATAGAAGTAGCATTTTTATAGTTATCTTTATAATTTTGATTCAATTAGATTTGATTCTAAAGATAATAATTTGATTCTAAAGATAATAAGAAATGAGATATGGATCCTAGGGGTCAGCATGGTATCAAAGAAAGAGCATTCGGGTTGGTTATCATCCCTCATTCTCGAAGAGGACCAAAATGACATCATTATGCTAGAATGAAGTGACAGTGTATCTGGCTGTGTCCTGTGGCTAAAATGTCCTTAGTTCCACATGGAACAAAGCCCAAGAGATGCCAAACAGATATTTTTCTGAAGAAAGAACTTCAGATGCAGCTTGTAAGTGACCTTTGAATTGCAAGCACATTTCAGAGGACTATATAGTACTTGCTGTATTTGCTGCCACAGACTTCCGACTCCTGGGTTGCCCAAAGCAGATGCTTCAGAACCTTGGTCAGCATTTGAGTGCGTCCACCCCAAGGGCAAGTGCTCCTGAATTTATCTTACCATAGGGCTTTATTAAACTCTTGGTCTCCATTTCTGATCAAGTAAACACACCAGCAGTTGTCATTCAATGTTGAATTTTGTACTTAATTGCATGGACAAGGACAACCAAGGACAAAGGATCAGACTAGGAGCTCAGAATGTTCTACCACAGGTTGGGCACAAATACTCAAATCAGAAGCCCTAGAATCAAATTCTGCCTCTTATTTCCTCTGTGACCTTGAGAAAATCACTAAATCTCCCTCTGGGTTTGATGGCCTCTGAAGTCCCTCTCTGCATTATATCTATGATCCTATGATTCTAGGCTGCAAGGAGTTTACTCTTGTTTCTTTTAAGACCCAGTTCAAATATTACTTTCTATATAAAGCCTTTATTGATAATCCTCCCCCAGCTACTAGTGCCTTCCAAAACTCATTTACATTTTTTTTTCTGATTTCTTTCTACAATTGGGTATGTATTCTTTGTCTTCCTCTGTAGAATGTTAGCCTCATCGAAGGCAGGGATTCTGACATACCTACATCAGTACCAGCCACAAAGTTAGTATATAAAAGGTGTTGGAAGATTACTGATCATACAAGGCTATATAATATGTGCAGAATACATAGAGCAGATAATCATAACTCACGCATAAAGTGAATTGGGATTTACAAAGCATAGTACCAGGGAAAGAGAGTCTGACAGTTAGGTAAGATCTGGTTTCAAATCTTCTATTAGCTCTGTGAGAGGGGAAAAGTCACTCTACCTCTCTGATACTATTTCCTCCCCTGGAAAATCTCTAAAATCTAGTTCACAGAGTTGTTGCAAGGGGAGCAGGGAGGCAGGGAAGGAGGATTCCTATGGATTAATGTAGGGAATACTTTGTACACTTTAGCAGTGGTTCTCAACCTTCCTAATGCCTTGACCCTTTAATAGCCGCATGTGGGCGTGTCTGTATGTGGGTGGACCCGCCTGGAGACAGATACAGGAGGTTCCTAAGACCATTGGAAATATGTGTCTTCCGCTGGTCTTAGGTGACCCCTGTGACCCCTGTGAAAGGGTCATTTGACCCCAAAGGGGTCGCGACCCACAGGTTGAAAACCACTGCCTTAAAGTTATTATATGTCAACTATATATTTTTAAACCAACAAGGAAGAAATTAAGAAGAAAAAAGTCCTTTACCAATATTTAGTTATGATCCACTAATGATTCTTTAAATTCATAGTTTTCACATATACTCCATTTCCCCCAAATAGAAAAAGTAGGAAGAAAACTTGTTTCCTAAGAATTCACCTTCTTATTCAATGAAAGCCTTCAGAGAGAGAGTTAATGAGAGCTGGGAAAAAAAAGAAGAAGCAGGACAGCAAATCCACATCTCTGACCCAGGAGAAGTAATATCCAGGAGAGGGAAAGGCAGTACTATTCTCCAGTGGTTACGTTTTAAATTTAAATGTTAGCGTGCCCCTAGTAGAACATTCAATTAAAATTCAGCCCAATTATTTATTGATTTTACATTTTCCTTCACTGCTACTGTCCAGGCAATTTTCTAGGCGCTCTGCAAATACACCCCGTGCTCCTTAGGAAAGGTCTCTCACAAACCAAGAATTCCCAAACAAGAATAGAAATGTGTAGCTAATTAATTCAAGCGTGCTGAAGTTGCTAAAACAGACTCTTATGTGGTCAGTAGAACAGTTAGCCCTGCTCTAGCAACCAGATTTCAATTTGGGTAATTACACTTTGCCCTACTCTGGAGAGCCCCTCTGATCATTGCAGTTTCTTTTAGATACAGTTTTCTTCTTACTTTTTCCTTTACTTTCTGATCTTGAAATTGTCCTTTCTTTTGGATGACTTAAAGTTCCTCATTTAAGTAATTCTTAATAGGGTCTCCAAACAAGTTTTCCCAGGATTGTCCCCTTTAGGAAAAGAGTAGCGATAGTCACAGCTCAAATATCCTTTAAGTGTCTCTATGTACCCATCTTTGTTTGAGAAAGTGGAACAAAAATGTTAAAAAGATGAAGTCCTTTTTAAGACTCACAAGATAGAGAGGTCAAAAGACAAATAGTACTGGTATGAGTCACTATGCCAAAGATACATAAAAGACATTGTTATGGGTCAGTATACATGTGGAACAGAGGAGGAATGAGTCAACCCTATACTCCCACAGTACCATCCAGGTCTATTATGAACAAGGGAACTGTGGTACAAACCTGAGGCAGTTTAAATTGACCTTGCCCAGAGGTGGATTGATCTAGGACCCAGCTCTGGGCCCTTTGGACAAGAAGAATATAAAATGGAGGTTTTAATACCTAAAGCACAGGAATTCCTAACTCTCTAGGGATCCTCCTTGCCAACAGCTTTTAACCCCTTTCTTGGCTGCTTTTTCGTCAGCCTGGGAACTGTCTTTACCTAGGGGTACTGGAATATGTTTTTAGTAAAAGGACTATTTATTTGAATGGTCAGACTCTGAGTGGTTCATTGTTTCACAAATGGAAGCATAACCAGGAAAGATATATAGACAACTGAACAAACATTGAGCACACACATATTTCTTCAAAACTCAAATGGACCTCTGAGTTCATTAATGTGCATACTGCTTACAATATAAATATTAAAACCCATTCCCAATTCTCATCCTATGAAAGTCCTATCCAAGTGCTCTTATAAATCCTCTGCAGGGCACCCATCCAACATGCTAAGAGCCTATCTCAATCTAATGTTCTTGAAATTACAAGGTACTGATATAGCAATAAGCTATCTACTTATCCTTGCTCTCAGTACATGACTATGCCAGCCCCTTTTCCAATCATATAGGAAGAAGGATGTCTTTTAGGTCACATATAGAAACTAGCCATCACTGGTAACATGCTACAGGCCATTTATGTCTACCATATATTGGTTAATTGTAGTTAATTGTAGTAATCTTGATTACTCAAAGATTATGATATTCCATTATTTGTAGCCTTATGTTCTGTTTAAAATATGGATTTATGCTTCAAGACAGAACTTGGGGTCATCATGCTGTACAATTTCTCTTGCATCCTCCAAGTCCATTTCCCTAGTCTTCAGTTCTGAGTCCAATGTTTTTATCCAAATGTGGTGCCTATTATTCAAGATACCACTTGAACAGCTCTATAGACCATCCTTTTAAGAGTATAGAATGGTATGAATGATAACCATGTTCAGTTTAGTTTTCCTTTTGGGGATTGTTAGACCAAACTCTTCTGAGAAATTATGAATCTCGTTTAGGTAGTTCTTTAGTGTTCTGGGATTTTATTCAATCAGTACAATATCACCCATAAAATGGGAATATCTGGTGAACCTTATCATAAGCATGTGTAATAAACATTCATTGTTTTAGAAATTACTATTCTCTTAGATTATAACTCCCAGAAGTATTTTGGGGTACAAAGAAGGGTGGAGGGCCTCAAGTTCACCCTTCCTGGGCCGGAATAGTTGGATCTGAATAGGAGTTGTATTTGAATAGAACTGGCACATGGGATTTTCATGGTGAGGTAAAGAAGAAATACAGAAGAATGGTGACCATCAGGGAGTTTTTCTCCACAATTTGACCTGCTTCTTAAACTCTATAAGGATTTTATAAAGGAGGCTTCTCTTAGCCCCTTCACCCAACAGCTTTATATATCTATACACTTATATTTGACAGCTTCCTCACCCATGTAGATATTCACCAGATCGTTTAATTACACACACAATGACAAAAATGATTTATAGAAGAACAACCACAACGAAATTTAATGATGTGAAATTATAATGGCCAAGCTTGACCCAAAAGAAAAGACAAGAGAGCTCTTCTTCTACCTTCTTTTCAGAGACGTAGGACTACGGATGTGGAACATTCTGTATAATGTCAGACTTGGTTATTGTGTGGCTTAGTTTTGCTGAATTATTTTTTTCTCTTCTTTTATTCTATTATAATGGATATCTCACTGGAAGAGGAGGGAAGAAGTATACTGAGAAATTATGATAATATAAAAACAAAAGCTATCTCTTTTTTTCTTTTAAAAAGAACATTAATATGTTAATGTATAGCATTAATGTATAGCAATGCCCTTGGAGCCCCTCAGGGGATCCAAGTTTTAGGGGTTCTCTGGCAATTATGACAAGGATATTAAGAATATCTTATATATTCCTATCAACAAGAGATACTGCAGTATACTACAGTATACTACAGAAGAGATTACTACAGTATACCAGGATTGTGATACAGTGTTCTTTAAAGTAGCTGAACCAATGATATATTCTAGTTTCTCTGGAAAGATAAGAGTTGGGGAAAATACCTAGAAATTGATTATTATACTTCCAACTGAATTCAAGGAGTTTCTAAGGCCATTTTAAACCTTCAGTGGCAGAGACCTACCTATAAAGAGAATGAAATGCCTGCTTAAGGGAAGATAGTTGCCCTCACTAAACAGCAGTGATAGATGAATATTAGATCATATTCATTATAGTACACAGAATTCACTAACCTAAGCTAAAGAATTTCTTTGGGGAGCACCTCTACCACTCTGAGAAGGAATCACTGGACTCCTTAATAGGATAGCCACTGAAATATTGCAACATTGGTCTGATACTTATGTGGGAAAAATGGAAGAAAGAAACAGAAAGCCTTGAGGGATCAGCAGTTGATTTCATGCTCAGTGTGAAATCCTGAGATAGTAAGATAATTTTGGACTGCTTGTGAAGACAAAACAGTCAATATGAGAGAGCAGTGACCATTCAGTGAACCTGTCAGATAAAGTACATCAGTGCCTACTAACCTAAAGAGAAAAATTCCCTTTTGTGAGTTGTGAATTAATAGCCTATTTCAGAAACCAGTTATTGAAGAAGTAGTAAATATAGGGTAAGGAAAGTCAGTCAACTAGCATTTATTAAGTGCTTACTGTGTATGAAGCCCTGAAAATACAGATACAAGTAGAAAGAAAATCTCTGCCTTAAAAAGCTTATATTCTAATGGAGGAGACAGAGGAGATCACACATCAAAGAAAGCTAAAAAGAGAGTGGAGAGGAAAAAGGTGGACCAGTGTGGGGGGATGATAGAGAAAGTTCAGAGTGCAACCTAGAGAAAAGTAAAACAGAATTGAACTTGGCACCCTCCGTTAATGGATATTCTAGAAGGAACCATCCAATCAAACAGAGAAACTTGTAGGGGTGGAGAGTTCTTCCAAAATGTGAATTCCAAAATGAACATTCCAAATTTTAGTGAGATTTTAGGATGAAAAACTGGTATGGTGAGGCTTCAGGATAATAGAAATCTGGGATGAAACCTGGAGAGAAAGGAAGTAGTCACTGACACTGTCCAGTGAGGAAGAGAGTGCTAGATAATGAAAATCTAAGTGTGAGACTACTTAGCCTTGAAGAGAATTGGAGATGAGCGGTTACTTCAGAGTGGGATTATTCAAGGAAAAGTAATGGAAAGAATATAGTGGCTTGTAACAAAGAAATTGACCTTGACTTGCTCCAAAACATCTTCTCACATATAGGCCATGGAAGTTAGGTAAGACACTACTGTTTTCTCATATTCAAAGTAAGTATTACACAGAAAGTTTATTGAGAAATGGAGCAATAGCCCAAGCCAATAAAACAAGTGACAAAAAATGGGAGGACCAGAGGTCCCAGCAGCCAGACACAACAAGAACCTTGTCAGCTAAGCACAACCAAAAAATTAAAGGCATATTCACTCACAACTTTGAGCTAGACCAGGAGTACTTAATCTTTTTTATTTCATAAACACTTTCGGCAGTCTGTTGAAGCCTGTGGACCTCTTCCCAGAATAACTTTCTTAAATGAATGAAATAAAATACATAGAATTACAAAGGAAATCAAAGGTTAGTAAAATTAATGATTTATTTATTTTTTCTCTTCCAAAGTCATGGATCCCATGCAGTCTATTCATTGACACCTAGGAGCTATGTACTACATCTTAAGAACCCCTGAACCAGACAAATGAATACTAGATAAATCTGAGAAAGGGAAGGAGAGTTAGAGTGCCAGAGGCTAAATGAGATTAGAAAAACTTTGGGAAATGAGGGTGGTATCTGGAAGAAGAATCACATGCACGCCTTAAAGAGCCTAAGCCAAATTCTTCCAACAACTATGACTGATCCTACTTGTAGTACCAGAAAACAGTTTGTGCTACCCAAAAGTTTTCATTCTGTTTCCATAAAAGGACAATTTGATAGTGTTGGACACTTAGGTCTAGAGTTTTTTGAATGAGAGCCATATTTTCTAACATATATTTCACTGTCTTCCCTACACACATATTTGCAAGAAGTCATTTAGCATTAAATTATATTTCAATTAAATTTAGAATGTCTTATTAATCCAATAAAATTTCTCTACTCCTTCATCCTCTACAATAGACGATGATTCATAAAGTATAATTATCTTAACTGAATTTTTTTATTTACATTCATGAACATTGCAAGGCAAGATAACAGTGTCCCATGAAAAGATGTTTCTTGTAGCAACTGGGAATAGCAAAACCAACTCCACCAGATTATTTATTTGTTTTCCCAAAGAGAAACTATGAGCCACACTTCTATTTAGCTGCAAAATCCTTGTATCACATGCTTTCAATTACAGACATAATGCTAATACTGATATGATTCAGTTCCTCTGATAGTATGTTCAAAATATTGAATAAAAATTGAATATTGGTTATTGAATAAAAATTTCATATTTAGTGTATTTCCATGGATCTCTTGGCACAATGAGATGGATAATACCTTCTTCTATTATAATATATTAAAACTTTGTCAACCTGTGTTACTCTCATCCATATCATTTCATAATTCCTCTATTATTCACACTTAAAGTACTAAGTTAAATTAATGTTTATAGATGGTCCCAAAGTTGCATAATACTTAGTTCCCTCTGTCTCCTTTTGTCACCCAACAAGAATCAATGAAGAAGGCAAACCAAAACTGCAAAGTAGAAGCAGCAACCCAGTCAAATTTTCCCAAGGTTTCCCTAAAAAAAAAAACCCTTTAAAATAGCAAATCAAATCAAATAAAATTCTGAAGGAGAAAAATACAAAAAAAGGTGAGGGAAAGACATTTTTCTATCCCAAAACAACTTAGGAGGTTGGAAGGAGAGGGCCATGACATTGGGGTGGGAGTCTGCCTAGATCACAGCACCAGTGGTAGGACTTAGAGGCTACTATGACAGTGGCAACAGAAGTTTCTGGAGCTCTCATCCCAGAGACAGTAAGGGGAAGTTGGGTGGACAACTTGTCAGAAAGAAATAGGATGAGACCCCAAGGAGACACTAGACATAGGATCAGGTTTCACTGACTATACAGAGTTGCAGGTCACAGTGCCAGGGTGGAGAGGAGTATTAGTGTTTGTGACCACAGGATGGCAAGGGAATAGGGGCCTTGGTGACAGCTCCAGGGGCACGAGGAGTTCTAATACTTCCAGCTGTAGAGGAACAGGAGTCCTTTTTGGTTAAAGACTGGAGTGAAGACCAGAGTGGCCACACTTTTCCTCAGATCACACAACCTTGGAAACACTGAAAACATTATAGAACCCCAGAACTAACTCTGAACACAGCAGACAAAAAGTCTGAAGCTGGGGAAAGTGCCCCCACCCTACCACAGGAACAGATTCTATCTTTAAAATAAAATTAAAAGTTGGGAAATAGGCTGAAAAATAGATAAACAAAAACAATAAAAAGAACCTGACCATAAAAAAGCTATCATGGTTACAGAGAAGATCAAGAAAGAAACTCAGAAGGATACAACATGAAAATCATCACAAGCAAAACCAAAATTAAAAAAATTCAAGTTGAACACAAGCCCAAAAAGAATTCCTGGAAGAGTTAAAGAGATGTTAGATTGGTAGAGGAAAATTGGGAAAAGAAATTAGTGACCCAAGAAAATTAAGAAAAGAGAATTAAAAGCTTGCTAATAGAAGAACCAAAAATAGCAAATAAAATAGCACCTTAAAAACAGCCTTTTTTCCAAATTTGCCAAATGCAAAAAAGGCAAAAAAGAATTATATGAAGAAAAAAATTATTTAAAAAGAAAAATTAACCCAAAAAAATGAGTTACAAAACTCACTAAAGAAAAGAATTCAGGGGGTGGGCCAAGATGGTGGTGTAGAAGCAGGAAAACTACACAGCTCCCACATAACCATCTCAAAAACCCATAAAATGTGACTCTAAACAAATTTTAGGGCTTCAGAACTCACAAAATTACAGAAAAACACATCTCCCACTGAAGGCAGCTTAGCAGGTGGGACAGGAAGGGCTCATTGCAGCATGCTGGGAGCTGAAACCAGCCTGGCCTGAAATTGAAGCTTGGCCCCAGGAATGCCAGGACAAGCCACAGCTGGAGCCTTCAGGAGAGTGGATCACTGGCAGCTGTGGCAATTTCCAGAATTATCAAGCCATAAGAAATAAGGACTAAGTGAAAGGTTAGTGGAACTTAGCTAAATTGGGAGGAGAGGATCCAGCCAAACTGCCTCCAGGGCAAGAAAAACAGCAGAAGCAATGGCCCTGCAGCTACCTCCATGTGGCTGCCTCAGAAGCTCCTGGCCTGCAGAATGCAGGGGAGCCAAGTGATCATTCAGAGGTTAAGTGCTGTTGCCTTGAGCTGCCTGGATTGGATTGTGGTCTTGGGTGGTGGTTCTGGGGTGCATTTTCAGTGAGCCAAAGCTGGTGGGGGCTGCAGCAGCCTCCTAACAGATCCAGCAGCTGTGAAAAACCCAGCAATTTGGGACAGAGCTTTCCCCTCTGGAAGCAGAGTTCCAAAGAGCTAGAAAGTCAAATAATTGACTGGCAACAAGAGCAGGCAAAGAAAGCAAAGTAAAAACAGCAATCCAACTGTAGATTCCTTTTTTTGGAGACAAAAAGGATCAAAGCATGGAACAGGAGGAAGACAACACAGTCAGAACTCCTGCACCAAAAGCTTCCAAGAAAAATGTAAACTTGTTACAAGCCATAGAGGAGCTTAAGAAGGATTTTGAAAACCAAATAAGAGAAGTGGAGGAAAAATTGGAAAGAGAAATGAGAATGATGCAAGAAAATCATGAAAAGAGGGTCAACAACCTGACTGAAGAAAATAACACCTTAAAAAACGGATTAACTCAAATGGCAAAAGAGGGGCAAAAAGCCAATGAGGAGAAGAATGCCTTAAAAAGTCGAATTTGCCAGATGAAAAA
>CM053591.1:128112103-128149475 GCA_028646515.1 Pseudochirops corinnae
TACCAGAGAGAGAAGCTCTAACATCTGAGTTTTCAAAGGGGGGGGGGGTGAAGTTCAACAGCTACCCAAAGTCTCATCTGGCTAAATCACACAACTCGTTCCATAAGTGAGCCCCAAAGCAAAACCTCACCTGAGAGAATATAAAAGCCTTCTCCCGGGTCAGAGGACATCACAACCTTCATGACCCACTGCCTATTTACAAAGTTATAAAAGGTGTGGGCCTTCCTGTGAAACAAGCCTTCCCTAAGCAACCTTCTCTTGTTGGGCTTGAAGTGAGGCCCATTATGGGGCAGGAAAGATCTTTCAAATTCCCTTACCATTATACTCCATCATATCAGGAAAAAGTAAGAAAAGCTCCCAGCCTCATGGATAAACCAACTCCTATGGCAACCTATTGGGAGAACAAGGGTAAGAGTTGCTCAGGATAGGAAAGCATGGAAGGGTTGCTAACTGCATCATGAAGTGACCCTTCTGAATTAGTGAAATCAGAGTTCCATTTGAATACCCTTGCAAAACGGAGCAAAAAATATTTAAATGCTTAAAAACAATTGCTACAAAATCTCTTGGAACAGTAAAAAGTGACATAATTTTAAGGCATTAGTATTTATAGTTAATGAAAAAAGAAAGATGCCCTTTTTGACTTGTGGTTGGAGAGAGGTGGATCTGGAAATCCTAGAATGTAAATTTGTGCCTATGACTTATTCTCTTGTTCCTGTGGGAAATTACAAGAAATTTGCTTCCAGGAGTCCCCATTTGACATTTAAGAAAACTACATGAATGGTATCATCTGCAGAATAGCCTAAAGTTGTAGATTTAATATCTTATTATCCATTATGTAGTAAGTATAGTAGTGGGCATCATCTGGGCAGTTTCAACAACAAAAAGCATACTGTACCTCTGCAGGGACACAGAAGACAGCCAACAAATATTTATTAAGGACTTACTATGTGTAAGTACTGTGTTCTGTGCTGGGAATAGAAATATAAGAGGAAAGAAAGACAGTGCCTTAAGGAACTTACCTTCTAATGTGACATGAAACATACAAAAGGAAGCTGAAAAGAGGTGATGGCAGATGGTAGAAGGGATGGGACCCTTAGTCCCACCACATCCCTCAAAATCAGAAAGGGCTCCCTTCCCTTTCATTCATTACTTTATGATTCTATGTCACTTTATACTTTTCAAAGTGATTTCACAGCAAATTATTTTAAGCAAACAAATTATTTGAATGGTTTTGTCCTATTTTACAGAGATTCTCATATGGATCTCTGTCATCATTGATTGTAATAGTCCCCCCATGATATAACTGCTTGTAACTTTTCCTTGTTTTGACATCCTGGATGATTCTTGTTTATGTCTTCTCATAGGGTTTCTATAAGAGGATCCATGACACTAGAGCTCTTTCTCTCTTGTCTTGATATCATGAGGATACCCATAGAACACTCTGATTGGTGACCTGTCATCCTCATCTTTCACTATGTAACTAATTCATCTTTTCTTATTATCATATGTTTCCTTGATAGCACCTTTTAGTTCTGTTCTTATTCAAAGTTCCTCACTGGATATACTCTGTAACCTATTTATTCCTACTACACATCTCACCATTGCCCTCTATGACAGTCATCTTGAATTCTTCAGAGACTGTTATATCTTGTATCTCAAGTTCCTTCATCATTAAAATCAGGGGATTAGACTGACCTTGACAAAGTCAGGGGAAGAACAGAGATTCCTTCAGGAGGTAAAAGTTGTTGGAAAAGTTGATTCCTTCTAGGTTTGAAACTCCAAAAGTAATTCACTAGAAGTCCTGTCTGTTCAAAATTGCAAAGCTAGAAATGATAGCATTTGCAAGAATAACTAAGCCATGCCGATAGGATTCCCTGTGGTAGCTCTTTACTGAAGTATACCCAACTAAGCCAACTGATTTGAGGATTGGAATATTTTCCTGACAACTCAAGGAAAACTCACAATACACAAATTGCATTGGATTGGCTGGGCAAGGACAGGACTTAGAGGATTATTAGGGGACAGGCAACTAATGGACTTCACGGTTTATGAGTGACTACCAGAACCCTTCTTTAGAGCAGAAACTGCTCTCATTTCCATAGTCAAAGCCTCTCTGTGGGGAAGCAGCTACACACACCCTGAAGCTGCCTCGACTTCACACAAATAACTCCAGCGACAGCTTATTATGTAACCTATACCTCTCACTCCCGCACCAGCTCTGGGATCACGTGAGCTCATATTATTCCCGTGTTAGTCTTTTACTCAATAAAAAGCTTGCTGCAATGATGATGGACAAGTCAATAAAAAGTCCAGATTAAGTCTGTGTATCCTGGAGGTGTGTAAGAATAGAGTGCATTTAAAATGCTTAAAGGCATGCGGATGATCTAATACAGGTAAACCTCACTCAAAGTAAACTTAAGTCAGTCTTCAGATTTACAAAATAAAGATTTCTTTTATTGATTTGTTAGTTTGTTTGCTTTTCAAATCATTCGTCACAGGATTTCTGTCGATTGTAAATGCCTCCAACAGAATTCAAATCTTAACAATAACTGACATTAATGTAACTTCTTCAGTGCTTATATGTCACCTGATTTTCCTTCTCATTTGATCTTCATAACAACTCTGCAAGATAGGTGGCATCCTCACTTTTACAAGTGAGGAAACTGAGACTGAGAAAGGTTAAGTTGTTCACAATCATTAATCACATGATTAGTAAGTGTCTGATAAAATCCAGGTCTTTTTGACTCAAAACCAATTGTCCTATCCACTATGTCAGGCTTCTTCTCTAATCTGATTGTGTCCCAAAATTCAATCTGCTCACAATTATTCAAAACTGTCCCTATCACATAAAGTGAAGTACCCTGGAGCAAGTACATTGGGTTCACTAGGTCACAGCTCTAGAGCTGAGAAGGACCTCGGAGGTTGTCAAATCTAACCCCATTATCTTAAAGATGAAGAAATTGAGGTCTGGGGAAATTGAGAGACTTGCCCAAGGAATGCAGAATCACAGATTGAAAAATTAAAGGGACCTGAGAGGTCATCTAGACACCCTGTCATTTTACAGATGAAAACCTGAAGCCCAGAGTGTAAGTTACATTCCCAAGCTCACACAGGTAGTAAACACAAAAGCTAGGATTTGAAGAAAAGTCCTCTAAGGAAAAGACCCTAGACATCCTCTGGTTCTCCCCTCCCCTACTGCACCCCCCAACCATTTTAGAAGTGAGCAAACTGAGGCCCAGAGAAGGTGTGTGTTACGCTTTATTAATATGGATTAAAGACGCTTTGGAGGCCGGGAGAGAGAGGGGAGAGAGGGTTCACAATATTTCAATAGAATTGGGTATGAATAAAAAGCAGACACAGCCCTAGTTTCACAGCAGAAAATTAAAGGCGGATTTGGCATTAGGTCTATTGAATCCTAGATGACCAATCTCAGTTAAAAAAAAAAAAAAATCCAGCCCTCCTTCCCTTGCCCCAACGCTGTTTTGCCCTGATTTATCTGGTCTCGCTGCCTGCACAGCTGAAGCGAACACCCTCAGAGTCTGTCTACCTTTCCTTTCTACGGTGAAGCGAGCCGGCCTGAGCCTGGCGGCGGCGGAGTAGATGCGCTCCCGTCACTCCCCGCACACCGTACCTCGGCTCACCACCGAGCCGTAGCATTTCAGTGGGATGTCCAGTGTTTTCTGGATGTTCTGGTTTAAAAGCTCCTAAATATGTTCTTCTAGTGCTGTGGCTGGACCAGAGTCGGCATCCCCCAGCGGTCCCCTCTCAGCAAACTCGGTAAACCTGGATTCGGCTCCCTATCTGATTTCAAAGTTCCGTGCTGGGAAGGGAATGGTTATACTGATAAAAATAAATAAAAGAAAAGAAATTGAAATGGTGAAAGGATCATCATTGCCATCGTGTTGCTGCGGCTGAATTAATTTCCTTCCAGCGCTATCTGCCACGAATAAAATAGGATCCTGCCTAGGATCAGAACATTTGAGCTCAGACAGGGAAGAGATGGATACTGTCCATGATTTTCAGATTTGCTGGATGCTCAGGCGAAGCTCACCCTAGAGCATTGGGCTAGGACATTTTTTTTCCTATCCAAGACCGTAAATTAAACCCAAATCCAAAAACCTCGAGCCCAAGCCCCAAGGCTCTGTTTAGTTTCCTATACTCTATTTGGCCCCTCGGGTTTTTCAGCGATTTTTTTCTACTGTTCAGGGTGTCTCTCCATCCAGATATATTGATGCCCAAACACCTTCTTTTCTCTTATAAAAGTGGCAAGTGACCACACAGGATTCTAAAAGCATACATTCCAATGAGGACTGGCTTCTTTTTCCACTTTCTACTGTGGGAGATTCAACCTTAGGCATTTCTAAAGTCTTTGGAGAAAAGATAATGATTCTCTCTCTTTCTGACCATTTCAACATCAGGACTGAGCCATATATCTAAGGTCCAAGACATATGTTTCCTCATTGTGGATATTGAGCTCTGTGCGCCCTGGTATATATCATTCACTTGCTGTTGGGGTTTTTTTAACCTTCCTTTCCTTTATTTCGTTCTGTTCTTTCCCCCCCCCCTCCCCTTCTGCAGGGAGACTGGTGAGCCATTTAGAGGGTGGAGATGAAAATGAATCTTTGAATCAGTCTAATACAGTGCCGAGCTTACTTTCTTTACAATATTTAAATAAGATAAATGAGCCTAGACAGAGTTCCAATCCTCTGGCATATTGGAGTGCCAAGAGCCATGTAGAGCAGTCACTCAGGAGAGTGACTTTCAAACAGTTGTCCTACCAACCATCAGCACACTTGCCTGAATGTGCGCTTAATGGAGTAGGTGAGCTGGGAAGCCCATCCATACTACTTAAGGCCAAAATCAACTGAGGAACTTGTACTCTCCCAGAATAGACAGTCTTGGGTTACCCTGAGAATTGGAGTTGATAGACCGAAAATGGTACCTGCACTTTCTTTGGAATGATAATGGTTTTGGTCACAGATAGCAAGGCCAGATACGTTATTTTATTAACATAGGAAACTTCCAGATGAGGGGACTTCCTCTACCAATGTAGGTTAGCACCTTCTTCATAACTTATATTCTTAGACTAGAGTTGACCACAGCAATGAGACTACAAAAAAGTAATTTACCTAGGATCACCTAACCAGCATACATCAGAGATAGAACCTAAACACATCTATTCTTGCCTACAGGGCCAGCTTTCTAATAATAATAATAGCTTTTGGTATAGCACCTACTATGTGTCAAACATTGCACTAAGCACTTTACAAAAGTCATTTCATTTGATCCTCAAAACAATGCTGGAAGTTGTGTTACTCTTACCCCATTTTCCAGTTGAGGAAACTGAGGTTGTCACTTATCCAGGACCACTCAGCTAATAAATGTGTTTAGCTAGATTTGAACTCATTTTCCTGATTCCAGGCCTGGAGTCTATCCAGGCTGTACTACCTAGCTGTTTCTACAGCACACTGTCTCTTAGTTTTGAGTATGCAGAGGATAAATTCATCAACTGTTAAAGCTTGTAGGACATTTGAGATCATCTAGTCCCAGAGTTTCTAATCTTTTTTTTCTTTTTTTGTCATGGACACCTTTAACAATTTGGTGAAGTCAAATACTTCTCAGAATATATTTAAATGAATAAAATCTAATACATAGAATTACAAAAGAAAACAATTATATTTAAATATAGTTACCAAAAAAAAATTTCAAACAAGTTCAAAGGTCCCAGGTTAAGAATCACCAATTTATAGTTTATAGCTCTCATTTTCCAAATGAGCAAATTGAAATACAGAAAGATTAAATGATTTGTCCACAATTACATGGCAAAAGAGTTATAGGACAGAGACTAGGAGGTTTGTCTCTTAAGTACCAGGTCCAGTGGTCTTGCTTTATTGCCATATACAAAAAAAGGCAACAAAATCTAGATAGCCAACTGAGCTATTGTAGTCTGACAATTGTTCCTCACTTTTGAAATTAGCATCCCTTTAGATCATCAGACAGCAGTAAACTTGGAAAGACACAAAATCAGAAACAAGCACAAATCAGCCCAAACTTGTCAAGACAATGAAAAAGCTTATCAGAAATTAGAAGCACTAGGAACAACACTCTACCTCTCTTGCTCCCTCCCCACCTCCTTCCATCTTGCACTAAAAGGGTGGTCCCAGCATTGTTTGTGGACTGTGCAACATTTCACAAAGTTTAGACAGGTTCAGGCTATCCCTCCAATACAATGACTCAAACTGGGGGAAATTGTTCCTGTAATGGAGTTTTCAATTTATTGGTCAATTTCACTTTGATTTTGTGTCACTGTTAGCTCTGTTAGGCCTTCAGCTTGTATTACATACTCTAAAAACATAAAACATTTTCAAATATTTTAAATATCACAGATAATAATTTTTATTCAGTTCATAATCACCTTGTGGAAAAATAAATAAAAATAATTTTAAAAGGCTACATTGACTCAGCTTCAGAAAAGTTTTCATAAATAGCTAAAATCTGCCACCTTCTGGAATTTTCTGAGAAATAATCAAGTCAATTTTCCTTACAATTACTCAGTTCTCCTCCAGACATGCAGAGACAGTGCCATCTAGTGGATATTTTTAGACTATGCATGCAGTAGAAAATCACAAAGGAGCTCATTTATATGAAAAGAGATATTCATTTGGGGTAATTTACTAAAATTACATTACCAAATGGAAAATATATTCCACACGTGGCACTTATAGCAGTGTCTAAAGAATCAGAATTTTATAATGAGCAAAAAGAAATGAAAACAAAAGGCTATTTATGCCCAGGTCATACCAGACATATATAGAGAGACATATTTTTAATTCTTTTATTTTCCCCAAATTAATCAGCTTCATCTGGCAGTGAAGTTGTATAATTCTTATGTTTTAACCAAAATAATCCATTCTATTCTTAAAATGAAAGGAGGAAATTGCATTACTTTTCAGCCTGGATATTACCTTTGTCACATGATGAGATTAATATAGATGGCTCAGCAAATACGGACCCTTAATATTGTAACAACAAAAATAACATCAACGCTTTTGCACTTTTTACAGCCTTAAGGCTCTGTCCTTTAAAACATGTCTCTGGCTTTCCTCAGTGCCCGAGAGAATCCATTTGGGGGAAGCATGCATGAATTGTAGTGCCTGACACTATATTCATTACATATTCTCATCCCCAGGAATCATACTGCTAGGAGAATAGAATATGGGATCAGATGGGCCCATTCTTGTGATGTTTTCAAGGATGTAATCTCATTGCTTCCTCCTCTCGTATATTTTGAAATCTCTCTAGAGTCGTCCTTTAGGAAGATGAAGGGGTTTGGGAGATGTTTTTTCTAAGTGTCAGACAGAGTCTCCACAGCTGTGCTGCTTTCATTTGGGGGTTTGTCAGGCATTTGACAAACTATCTCAGCTGTTGTAAATCTACTTTGTGCTGAAACATGGTAAAGTGTATACTGTAGATTCTCAATCTGATAACAAATTTAGTTTTGGAAAATCAAAATCAGCTTCAACTTTTTGCTGACTGAGAGAAATGGGGACAACATCCTTTCTTATCCTTCATTTCTTTCCTTCTCTCTAAGCCTACAGACAGGGGTACTGAGGTGATGCAGTAGATAGAGCAGTAGTTCTAGAATCAGAAGGACATCAGTTCAAATCCAGCCTCAGATACTTACTGTGTCACTTCACCCTGTTTGCCTCCATTTTCTGACCTGTAAAATGACCTGGAGAAGGAAATGGCACACCACTCCGGCATTTTTGCCAAGAAAAGCCCATAAAGGGGTCACGAAGACTTGGACATGACTGAAAACAACTAAACAACAACAAAACCCCACAGACCTTGCCATCAGCCTCTTCTTTGTTCTAACGTCCTTTTTAGTTGCACTGACTGGCCAAATCATCTGATTTTTTTTTTTTAATCACAGTAATTGGCTTCTGGCTTAAAGCTGCTGATTGGCTCAGGCTTTGCTGATGGACAAATAGCCTCAAGCCACAGGTTATCTTTGGTAATGTTCCATAGAGGCAGCTGCGGAAACACTGATTCCCCTGATGCCCTCTTTTATTTCATGAGTTTGTGGTATCTTCTAGAGAGGATTGGCAGTTAAGTATCAACCAGAATTTTCATGGCTCAAAAAATATATATATAACAGCGGCTTTGAGGCTGGTCACAACCCTCAAAACACTTCTAATATATTTGGAAAAACCAATATGGGAGTACAGTTTCAGCCCTAGGGCTGTTAGGAAGGGATGCCAGACAGTAAGGCCCAGTGTCTTAGTGACATTCTTACTATACACAGAAGAATCTCAAATCTCTATCAGTTGGGGTTAGCACTTCCTTTTTCTCAACCCACTGCCTCAATGAGACAGATCCATCTATATAGTTCTTGAAGCAATCTCTCCAATGTGCCAATCTCTCTGTCCTACACCCCAAACCGACTACAGTGTATACCCCATTGATTACCCCTATTTCCTATACCCTAATTATATGAACTGAAGTCACATTTTAGAGAGGCAAGAACCATCAGAATGAATGTGGTCCAAGCATTGCTTATGGAAGGGGAAGTAAAAGGTGCTAAGAAAACAAATTGGAACAGCAACAATTCATGTGAGGAAGGTAAGTCATTAATAGTAAGAGATAATAGTTGCAACATATAGAGTGATATTGATGTTATTCTTATTAGCAATTAAGTCATTTATGTTCAAGTTGCAACCACAGAACCTGAAAATAGAGGCTAGCTCCATGAAGGCAAGGCTATTGTGTTTTTGGTATTTGAATCCTCATCACCTAGCATACATGTACATTCCTGTGGTAGTGGTGGTGGTGGTGGTTATTCAGTCATTTCAGTCATGTTGAACTCTTTGTGACCTCATTTGGGGTTTTCTTGGCAAAGATACTGAAGTGGTTTTCCATTTCCTTCACCAGTTCATTTTGCAGAAGAGGAAACCGAGGCAAACAGGAGTAAGTGATTTGCCCAGGGTAACACAGCTACTTGCTGTGTCTGAAGCTAGATTTGAACTCAGGAATGTGAGTCTTCCTGACTCCAGGCCTAGAGCTCTAGCTACTTCATGACCTAACTTCCCCATCTGTGTAGATATGTGTGTGTATGTGTGTGTGTGTGTGGATATACATTATACATGTATATAATATATATATGTTTGTATGTGCATGTATGTATGCTTAGCCAAAAAACTCCAGAACTAATTCCCTGCAAAGTGTTGGAACACTTTATTTTTCTGATGATAGCCTCTCCCCCTCTTCAGTGTACTGGCTCCTTCCCAAGGAAGCAGCAGCCAGTAAACACAAATGTCCTGCAGATGCTGGTTGTCAGACCACAGAATCCAAACCTACAGAACTTCCATATTCTCCGGTCCAAATTCCTACACTGCCTTTGTGTGCTAGATCTGGAACTAAGAGTAGCAGTCAGAAGGAGACTACACAGTATGGCCCCTATGAGATCTCCAAGCCCTCCAAATGAGCCTGCCCCTGACACTCTACCCAAATATACTTTGTTCAAGGAACATGAGAGCATTTGATAATATGTGATTGGAGATCCCTATTCCTTGTTTACTGCTCATGGGTTTTGAGCACTTGGACAACTTTGAAGGACTTAAGAACTCTGATCAACGCAAAGAACACCATGGACCAATATAGACCCGATGATGAAGCATGCTGCCTACCTACCGAAAGAGTCAACAGACTCAGAATGCAGATTGAGAACAGTGTTTTGTTTTTTTTTTTATTTATGACTGATGTGGACTTTTTTTTTGCTTGACTATACATATTTGTTACAAGGGTTTCCTTTTCTCCTGTGGGAGGGAGAAAAAAATAGATTTTTGTTTACTGAAAACAAATAAAATAGCTCTTGACTCAGTAGCTGATTTGCCATGTTTGGGTTCAAAATAACCATTGGAGACCTGCACTTGTTCAGCTCTAAAGAGTTGTATTATATAGACATGACCTTAGCTTCATCCAGTAGTGAAAGATTTGACAAACTAATGTTTTGAAACTAAAATGTTGTGAAGATTATGTACAAACCCTCTCTTTGAAGATGAGTTATATGCTCAAGTTTGAGAGTGCTTGATGGTTTTCACAACACGTAGCATATCATGAAATCGATGCAATAAATACATCTACTTTATTGCTTTAGGCTATAGGGCTATTGCTCCTGTTACAGGTATATGTTCTTAATACAATTGATTTTTTAAACTGTACTCTTAGTGTATATCAGCTCCCTGAGAGTAGGGGCTGGTTGGTTTTTATTTCTCTATCCCCATCCCTTAGTGCCTCACACATGGTAGGTTGTTAATTTTCATGCCACCAGGAGCCACTCTAATGAAAGAGTTATATAACAACTCAAAAATAAATAATGATTGAGTCCCTACTCAGAAAGGAAAAAATACCTGGTAAAAACCACAAGATAAAGATATAAAGGCTTTAGTAGACTCAGAGCTCAATATGAGTGTTCAAAGGTCTGTCTTTTGGAAAGTAATTAAACTTTTTTCGTTTGGTTCTAAAGGGTGGAACCAAGGGTAATGAGTGAGAATGCAAAGTGGCCATTCTGGGTTTAATGCCAGGAAAGGCTAATGCTTAGTGCTGCCCCAAAGGGACATAGCCTACTTGGAGATGTCTTAAAGGTATTCAAGTAAAAATCAGAATTACCACTTATTGAGTCTATCAACTGCATACTCTTTGCACACATGATTAGATTTGAATGGTCACTGAGATCCCTTTCAATTCTCAAATCCTATGATTCTGTGAATAAATAATAAACTAAAAAAAGTTAACACGATTTAAGCTTCACTTAATACAATTGCCCCAATGAGGATTATACACCCTCATCAGAACACATTTGAAGTGTTCTGTTCTGTTTGGGGTACCATATTTTATGAAGATTAAAATAGAGTAGATCCAGAGAAGGGTGACAAGGGTGATAAAGAACTTGAAAACCATGACATATAAAGACAGACGGAAGAAACTGATGAAGTGTAGCATTAAAAAAAGGATAAAATTGGGAGACCATGATAAATGTCTTCTAGTATTTATAGACCTGTCATAGAGAAGAGAAATTAGACTTGTTGGGCTTTACCCTAGAGGGAGGACTGGGAGCGATAGGTGGAAGTGCTAGAGATCCATATTTTGGTTCAAAATAAGAGAAAATTTCCTAACAATGAGAGTTTCCCAAAAGTAGAATGAGCTTCCTCTGGAAGCTTTATCATTGGAAGGTCTTTAAGCAGATGCTGCATGGTCACTTGTCAATGATGTCATAAAGGGGTTTAGTGTTTGGGGATGAACATATACCCTGCTATGTGCAAGACACTGTGACAGGCACCAAGATGGACAGAAAGAAATTGGGGAGACAAAGCCCAAGCAGAATGAACAGGGTGAGTAAAGGCACAGATGTGAGTAAGAGAATTTGCTAAGTTTGGAACTAGCAAAAAGTGCAGAAATAAAAAAAATGAGAGTAAGATCAGCAATGTGTGCTTTCTTTGTTCTTTAAGAGAAAAATAAGTTACTAGAAATTTAAAATGTAATTTTATGACAAAGTAGAGTACTAAAAAACACTAGGAGCCCAAACCATTTTTCAGCATATTACTTGGGTAGTGTAATGGTAATTAATTTAAATTTGAAGACCCCTTTTTGTTATGTCAGGTAAGCAGGTACTTAGCCCTTAGTAACTAATCAAACCTTTGTGGCTAAGAGGCAAAGGGTATGAACTCTGTCTCCTGTTGCTGACATAACAGGAAGGGTTTGGCTGAAACAGGAAGCCAATGCTTTGTGTGTATATAAGAGCCCCAGAGAGAGACAGAATCAGTATTAGAATTTTTTTCTCCTGGCGGGCTCCTGGTGGAGGAAAGCAGGATTTTTCTCCTGGCAAGCTACTATTGGGAAAGAGAGAGAGAGAGAGAGAGAGAGAGAGAGAGAGAGAGAGAGAGAGAGAGTATTTCTCTCCCAGCATCTGGAAGCTGGTCTTCTACTGGACTGAGAACTGAGTTGGAGTTTTCTAGAGACCAGAATCTGGTGAAGGCTGAAGTTGCTGCTGAGAAGGCTGCCTTAAAGGCTGAGATTTCTTCAGGGTCCTAGGGCCAGCCAAACTGCTGGAGGACTGAAGAAGTAGAACCAGGATAAGACTTTGTTTGTTTGTGGCTTGGTTGATCCTTGAGTTTCCGGGAACAGAAGTTGTGAAGGTTTCGAGATGTACTGGACCCTGTGAACTTCAGTTTGCAGCAGGAACTACCTGTGAACTTCAGTGTGTAGTAGGAACTTCCCGGAGGACTAGACAAGGACCTGGGAGCTGTCTGCCTCTGAATCCAGGTAACCGTCTGGTAGATTCAGGTAGGAGCTGGGACCTTGGAAGGGGATCCAGGGAATCTGAGAGATCAACCCGAGTCAAGATGAAGGAAAGGCTTCTCCTTGAATATTGAAATCAGTGATGAAATTGAAGTTTATTAGAGACTGAGGGGTGGAGGGTTTGTGTAAGTTTCTAATGATTGTATTTTGTGATTAACAATATTTAGTGACTGATGGCTACATAAGTGACTGATTAAGTTAACCTATGATTGCCTCATGAGTGGAAGACTGACTATTATATTTTGAGATGACTGAATGACTGAGTAAAGAGGCAAACCTCCTTAGGGATACCAGATGATTGTTCTTTTGTTCTTTGTTCTAAGTTCTGTGACCACTTTGGTGAAAACTATGTGGACATTTTAATGTTAAGCTGTTGTGAACACTATATTCTGATTTTCTGTGATAAGATGCAATGTTGTGAATACGATCTTGTGATTTGTTGTGAATGTTTGCCTTGATTTGTTATGAAATAAATGGAGTATTCACTATACTGTGTAATCAGAACTTTAAAAGCTATTCACAGTAGCATTCTTTTGGGATGCTGCTCGTGCATGGCATTACGGGTAGCAACAGATGGAAGAGTACTGATTCTTATCCATTATTTTTATTATTCTCATTATCATAGTGAAGTTCTCATGTGATTCAGAAATCAAATGGAGAAATAAATAGTTATTGAAATCAAGGTATAATTTAATGTTGACTCATGGTATATTAGAGTTGCAGAGGGAGGCATAAATTCTGATAATAAATAGAGCTTCTTGCAGCATCCAACCATATTTTGCTCATCTGGTTGCTACCAGGGTTATAGGATTTCCACAAAGTAACTTGGGTTCACTGCCATAGAGCCAAGCTGCTAGGTAGTATTTCTTTAAGTGGTAGATCCATGCTGGTCTCTTTGATGCTTCCCAAACACACCTTGTCCTTTCCTACCTCTAAGATTTTGCTTATGTTTGAGACATAGAATGTTTCCTCCCTCATTAAGACTACCACTTAACAAAAATATTCTCCTCCTACAAGCCCCAGCTCAGAGCCCACCTTTTCCATCAAAACTTTCTTTATCGTCTCTTGCCAGAAGTCATCTCCCATTCCTCTAAACTCCTGCTGCATTTATTGTCTGTACCACTCACAAGACATTTATTACACATTATTATCTGATGTTATAGTAGTTTGGACAGTTTTTAGCCTCTGTAATAGGCCACATTCTCCTTCAGGGAAGGGAATGTGGCCTATACTTCTTTGCAATCTGTAAATACTTAGAAGCCTGCCTTGCATCAAATAAGTCCCAAAAGCATACCTCACAAATGAATAAATGAATTAATATGATTAATCCCACTCCCTAGAAGTATGGATTACCCAATACTCCACCAATAATAGGAATAAATTTACATTGTACTTTAAGATTTTACAAAGTACTTTGCATCCATTATCTCATTTGATTTCCCCACCCTGGTCATAGCTAAAAGGCAGATAGGTGATACAGTGAACAGTGTGCTGGTCCTGGAGTCAGAAAGGACTGAATACAAATTCAGCCTTGAATACTTCCTAACATGACCACAAGCAAGTAAGTGAACCTCTATAATTTGGGGATAATGATAGCCCCTACCTATCGAGGTTATTTATGAAGATAAAATCAGATAATATTTACAGAATGTTTGGCAAACCCTTAAACACTATGGAAATGCCAGCCATTATTATTAAAAGGAAACTTGGAGGTCATTTAGTACAAATCCCTCATTTTAAAGATGTAAAAAATGAGGCTCAAAGATTAAGTAATTAATATCACAAGGTCACAAAGGTAGTTAAGTGGCAAAAACTGGAATGAATACCTGTCTTCTCTACCTGCAAATATAGCCCTATACCAAGAATTCATCAGAAATATGTCAGATTACTCTATGAGGGAGTTTGATCCCTAGAAACATAAATCGTTTTCTTAGGAGACGGGTCCTCCACTCACCTCTACACCTGCAAAATGGGTGTGATCACCCTCCATGACCTTACCCCCTCACATGTCTGCATGGCACTTTATAGCTTGTATTTTTTTTTCACTTTTATCATCTTATTAGATCTCCCACAGCTCTGTAAAATACTTCAGTCAGACATTACTACCACCATTTTACAGATGAAGAAATGGAGTCTCAGAAAGGTCGGGTGACTTGGCCATGGTCAATCATTGTGACTTCCTACCAGACATAACCTTTTTTTTTTTCTTTTTTTACAATACCCACCTACCCAGTAGACTACTGCCACTTGACACAGGAAATGTGTTAGAAAATCATTCCCATCCCATTGTGAGCACATACTTCTCTTTTATTTTAATCCTATTATAGCATTTTTTGATGGCGACCTGCTGCTATAGCACAGCTAACTATGTTACAGCTCCCCAGGCCCTGAACATGAAAGCAGCATTTTAGAACACATGCTAGGTCAGATCTACATAGTTAGAGTGGAAACGAAAATACGAAGTCTTGCTGTCAGGGGCAAGGAGGAAGAGGAGAGAGAGGAATAGATGGAGATGAAGGAGGAAGAGGCCAGTTCTCATTCCAGCACTCTGAATGTGATCTTTCCTTGTGTTGGCCTTCGGGTTCTGGACATCAGCTGCTTGCAAGGGAGAATACGTTATTCTGACTCCATCTATATTTCATACAGCTGCCTGAATAATTTTTCTCAAGTATGTATTGGGTAATGCCACTCTTATGCTTAAAAATCTTTAGAGACTTCCCATTGCCTACCAAGTAAAGTTCAAACTCCTTTATCTGGAATTTACAATCTGATGCCACCCTACCTTACCATTTGATCTCATTCAGTCTCTCAGAGTGATGTGTGCTTGTTAAATCTTCTTCCCTGCTCTCTACTCTCTCTATAACCTGGAGTCACCCAACTCTGCAGGGTTTTTTCCCCCTATATTATTCCCCATGCTTGAAGACTCCTCTTTGCTTGTCATATCCCATCCATTAAAGATTAACTCGCATGCCACCTATTTGAAACTTTCCTTGAATTCAGACTTCACAAACTTTCATACTTCAAGTTTCATATTTATTTAATTATTTTGTAAATGATACTGTATATTGTGGTTAACTGTGTTTGATTCTTCTAACAATAATAATAACTAACATTTATGTAGAGTTTACCATATGCTGACAACTATGCTAAGTGCTTTGTGATTATTATTCAGTTTTATCCTCATAACAACCCTGGAGGTAGGTGCTATTCCATCCCCACTTTTCAGATGAGGAAACTGAGGCAAACAGAGCTCTAAGTGATCTACCCAGAATCATACAGCTAGTAAGTTTCTGATGCCAGATTTGAACTCTATTTTTATTACTGTTAATCTATAAGCTCCAAGAAGGGAGAAATCATGTCTTACCACAACTTTATACTATTAATACCTAGCAGAGTGCTCAGTGCACAGCATTTAATAGATTTTTTAAAATAAGTGAACGTGTTCTTCATGGTGCCTGGCATGAGACAGATGTTTAAGTAACAATGAGCAGTATTAACTCACAATTCATTAACTAAAGGTCATTTGGTAGTAGTGGAGTTAGTGAGCTGTTTCCTGGTTATCCATATTATAGGCCAACCCTGAATATAGACTTCCCCTGAGATCTCTTTTAAAGAGGTAAATATATATTGATATTTAGAAAATAGTAACACTGATCATAGGTCTAACTCAAGTTTTACCCAAGTCATACTTAAGGAAAAGGTCTGGCTTATATTCAGATGAATAGAGTACTTTTGGCAGGACAAAATTAATTATTCAGTGTAGCCTATAGGTGTGCTTCTGATTTCTGGTGGTTTCATTAATAAAAAAGAAACAGAATTTAAATATGAAAGCTAATATTTTTATCTGCCTGCAAGTATTCAAATACAGAGCTACCCTGATATGATGAAGATAATGGCATCCAATTTCTTTTTTCCATTTTTTGGTCCAGGGCTGATTTCCTCAGCGTGAGAATATCCTGATGTGGAAACTCCATTTACTGTTGGTCATCTCTAATTTATACTCAGAGAGTGGGCTGGAAGAATTTAGAGGTTAAATGACTTGCTCATAGCCATATACCTAGAACATATCAGAAGTGAGACAAACCCAAGTCTTCCTGAATCCAAAGACAGCCCTCTCTACTGTACATTGGATTCGTCCAAAAAAATACTTGAACCATATTCCTTAAAATGGGTTCTGTGAACAGATTATGATAGAAAATATTTTACATAAGTGGTTATTAACTCATTTTTCTACCCTGATTTGTACCCACAAAGCCACAGGTGTGTATGTGTATGTGTGAGTATATATCATCTGATTTGATCTCCACAACAGCCCTGTAATTAGTGCAAATTTTATTTTCATTTCACTGATGAAGAATCTAAGGATCAGAAAGGTTAGGTGAGTGGCCCAAGGTAATAAAACATGTTACCACAGGGGAAAAAAAGCAGTGCCATGGAAGGAATTCAAGGGATAGGTATAAATCCTACTTGGAATATTATCTGTCAAACCCCACTTTTCCCCTCTATAATATAAAGGGATCCAACTAAAGTCCTTTGCTTCTTTATGAAACTAAGTGGTATGAACATAATTTGAACTCATCTTTTGCCTATAGTTACAATATTCTTTGTACTCAGATGACATGATGTATGTGCCATGACCCTTGAGAGTTCACTTGATTGGGGCACAGGTCTGCTTAATTCTAAAATAAAGTTACTGAAGTAGTTGGTCTGATTCAGAATTCTTGGATGATTGCTGTTCATTTGTAATATGACAAGCTGTAACATAGTGGAGTGAAATGAGTGCCAGAATTATTCTATAATTATGAGATAAATATAATTTATATATAATTATAAACAGTAGAGCATTTGGTTACCACCCATTATCCAAGGTGGAATCATTTGTTGAGAAGAGCCAGAGTCAGAACCCAAAAATATAAGAAGAGAGAAGTGAAAGGACAGATTTCAGAACTGTATCACCTAAGCCTGAAGATGAAAGTGATGCATACTATAGTTACTGTTGAGAAGTAAGTCTACCTTAACAGAGGAACATCTTAGAAGAAAAATAGCAGAAAAGGGACCCAGTGCATCAACCAGTTTGACTAAAATATTATACTCAGTGATGGATTAGTTGAGCAAAGATGAATCAGTTTTACAGTACTGCAAAAGCATTTGTTCAACACAGAAGATACATTCTTCATGGAACTTTAATGAACAATTCCTGAGAAAGAAACAGGGCACTAATTTCAGAGTCTTTAGTTACCATATGCATACATATACACACACCCTTCAAGAACATGCGTTTTTATGTTTCATTCCTGTAACAATAATGCAATACTCACAGCTCCCACAGTGGTTATGAATATGCTGGTATAGTTGTGAATCACAAAATGTAGCAGACTCTCCACATGGAGGGCAGAACCAAAGCCTTTATTCAAATGCCAGAATACCAAGTCCCAGAACCAGAAAGCCAAAGTCATTACAGTAGCCACGAAGTTGATACACATGGTTAATGCAGTGAACACCCACATTCCCAAGCCTTTACAACAGAACAGGCTCCCTCAAACAGGGATCCTCCTCTCTCACTCATGGTGGCTCCTCAGCCTGGTTCTTGGAAGTTCTTAGCAGAAATCCCAAAGGAAAGGTATGAGCAGAAGTTCCCAGAAGAAAGGTCTCAGCAGAAGTTGTAGTCTCTAGATGCTCACTGAGAGAATTTCTGACTGTCCTGCTGGTGCTCTTCCTTATATACAGTATGTTACATCATCAACTTCCTCCCAAGGTGTTAACTACTGTTGTGTTAATTAAATAGCTTAAACAAAGTGTTAACTTGAAATAAGGTGCTAAGTACCTGCTTACTTGCCAATACAAAGGGGTGTGGAAGATCTTCAGATTCCATTAACATTACAATTCCAATGTGTTCTTTGGGTAGATTTCTGTAATTTTATTCCACCATTTTCCCACATAAATAGTAAATGCATAGATGGGGAAGTATGACCAAGGTTTTTGTATGGATTGTGATTTTTTATTCCTACATTTTCTTTAGTGTGTCAATACCCTGGTGCTATTATTTCTTTTGCCCCATTGCCAAGCAAATCTTCATCTTTGAAGTCTAAATGTGTTAGCATTGTAAATGGCTAGGTTTGGGCAATTAAGAGCACATTGTAGATAACCCATACACTAAAGTGAGAATAAAGAAACTGTTTCCTGCACAGCAGGGTTACTCCTAGGATCCTGAAACAGTTTGGTTCATCGTAGTGGTTCTCCTCTCGAAATCTAGACTTGCAAAAATGAAGGATGGCTGATATAAGCAAGCCAGTCATGAGGGCAAATAAGTGATTATATGCTCTTTTTGAGAAGTGTAAAATACTATAGTATAGTAGAACACTCCCATATACCTGTCATGTAATTAAGGCACTTTTGTAAACATTAAAGCACTATGTAAAATTCAAATATAATTATTATTATTAATACATGGCATTGTCACTGCAAACACTTAGAAACTTATATATCTATTTCAGGAATTATTGTAACACTGAAGTCATCTACCCTTTATGCATCAGTTTCTCTGCTTTGGAAAGGACAGTAATGTTTTCCCCAAGTCAGTTAATGTGTTTTATTAATAAATTAATAGCTCTAGATCACAGACAAATGTTCCTATGTGTAGTTTTTGTTATCGGTTATTATGACAGTGGTTGCTATGATTCTTATTGTGATGGTGGGTATAATAATTAGTTATTCGATCCAAAAGACAAATTACTGGGAAAATAATATATGGGACAAAATTTAAAGCCAGCTATCACTGTCAGGTATGCTGGTGGGGATGAGATTTTTTTAAGTTCTTTTTTCTTTGAGGCACACTGTTAGGTCCCAATACATACCCAATATTAATAATAAGAATTAGAGTAATGAATGCTTCCTAGTAATTGTTTACCAGCTACTTTTCCTCCTGTTAACAACAGAATTTGTATGAAAAGAAATCCAAGTGCAATTTTAAGGTCCATTTTACATGTAAAGTTTCCTTGCAGAGGAGTATTTAAAAAAAAAAACCATTCAGAGGGGAGCATTGAAAAATTCACTAAAAAAAGTTTCCTAGGTTACCCAAAATAATAGATATCTTGTATCACTATCATAGTGACACAGCTTATTTAATATGTTACTTTGTTTTATTTTTTTTTTATTTTTTATTTATTTTATTTTTGGGGGTTTTTTGTGTAAATTATATTTTATTTTAGTTTACATCATTCATTTCCATGAGATTTTGAGTTACAGATTTTCTCCCCCTCTTTCCCCCACCCACCTCCCCAAAACAGCCATCCCAGTGCGTCCCCTCTCCCCCAGTCTATTCTCTCCTATGTCTTGCCCCCTCACCCCTCTGACTTTTCGGTAGGTTTGTCACTTTGTCTTAACTTAATAACTCTGCACAATACATACTACAGGTGATATTATTCCCCATTTTCTGCTTTGGTTTGGTTTGGTTTTTCCAGCTCAGGTAATGAAAACTCCAAGTGGTTAAGTTATACAATAGTGTCAAAGTCAGTATTTTAAGCCAGATCATCTTGCTTTAAAGCCTTTACACAATACCATGCTGCTCCTGCTTCACAATATCCAGGTAATAATAGTAATAATAGCAATAATTATAATATGTACTTTACATATATTACAAATATATACTTTACATATATTACCTCATTTAATCCTTATAACAACCCTATAGAGGCAATTATTGCCCCATTTTACAAAGTAAGAGAGGTTAAGTGTCTGAAGCATGATCTAAAGACAGGTATTCCCAACTTCAACTCCAGCAGTCTGTCTTTGAAGAGAATTAGATAAATATCACTTACCGCACGGAAAAGGCATTGGACTTGGAATAAGGAAGCCTGAGTTCCCACCCTGGATTCTGCCACCAACCCACTGTCTAACCTCCAGCAAGATATTTCTCCTTTGTCAGTCTCAATTTCTTCATCTGTGAAATGAAGAAATCCACACTGATGATTTTCAAATTCCTTTCTAACTGTTAGATCCTTTGTTTTCATTGTATCTATGAAAATTCTTACAGATACATGCACACACCCATATATGTGAAATATGTGGGTTCTTTCCTGTGACAGAACCACTTTCTTCATCGATCCACCCAGAATTTTTTAAACTTTGATAGACTGAGAAACTACAATGGCAACAAGGTGTTCTTTGGATTGTCAAACTTGGATGATTCCAGATGCTCGGTGTAAGTGGTATAATGAATACAGAAATGGAACCAGAGTCAGGGAGAGTCCAAATCAAATCTGCCTTAGACACTAACTTGATTGCATGAACCTGGGCAAGTCACTCAACCTTTCATGCCTCAGTTTCCTCATCTGTTAAAAAAAGGGGGGGGGAGAAAGGGTACAACAGCGGTGAAGATCAAAAAAGTTAATACATATAAAGTGCTTTGCAAACCTTAAAGCAGTGGTTCTCAACCTGTGGGTCGCGACCCCTTTGGGGGTCGAACGACCCTTTCACAGAGGTCATAGGGGTTGCCTAAGACCATCGGAAAACACATATTTCTGATGGTCTTAGGAACAGAGACACTGCTCCTCTATCTGTCTCCAGGCAGGTCTGCCCACATGCAGATATGCCCATATACGAGTATTAAAGAGTCACAGCATTAGGAAGGTTGAGAACCACTGCCTTAAAGCATTATATAAGGGGTAACTATTATTATTCCGAGTCAGCCTTGTGGACTAAGTGCTCAGTCAATCTATCACTGAGCATTCATCTCACATCCACTGTGTGCAAAGGCCCACATTGTCCATAATATTTATCATCCAGCAGCCAGGTTTTGATCCGTGGCAGAGCAATCCTTTGGACTCTGGAGCTGAGACCAGCCTTAGGGAGGGAGGTTGGGAGGCAGAAGACTGACTGTCAAGGCGTTTGTTTTTATTGAATGTTCCTGTGAGCTGGATTGATGACACTGATCAGAGCTGATTCTGCCACATAGAACAGGAAAGCAAAAGAATGCTACTGATTTTATTGTAGTGGCTGATCGATGGGGGTCAGCTGGGGCCCTGGAGACCTGTTGAGTCTGAGGATCTCTGTTGCATTTGATGACTCCATTTGTCTGTATGTCTGCAAATGGGAATGAAGAAGGTCAAGGCGAATCCCTTCATTCAGATTTGAGGAGTATACAGTTGATACTGACCCCTGGGCAAAGAGTAGAAGCATTTGAGTTGGGCCAAGCAAGGTTCTGTGCCACTTAAAAGTCTGAGAGAAATGAAGCATTTTTTTTTTGTTTACTCATTTACTTTTAATTTACAAGATTCAGTTCCACAATCAGTTGAGTTTCAGATTTTCTCCCCTCCCTTCCCCCCTCCCCCATGGTGGCGTGCAATCATGTATAGGATCTGCAAATACTTTCACATTGTACAATAGTTTGGTCATATAGAAAGGCTGTAACCAATGAGTGATCACTGGGAAAAGAAAAAAAAAAAAAAAAAGCAAAACCAGACATAAAAGAGAACGATAACGAGGAAATGAAGCATTTTTGTAAGGGAGGGGAAGCTCATAGTTCCCCACTTAATACCTTAATACCTTGAATGAATGAATGAATGAATGAAGAACATTTATTAAATACTTGCAATCAATGTGAAAAGAATTGCACTGAGTAGTAAGAATATTGATATGGAAATGAGACAGGCCCTGTCATCAAGGAGCTAATATTCTTTCTCTCTCTCTCTCTCTCTCTCTCTCTCTCTCTCTCTCTCTCTCTCTTTCTCTCTCTCTCTCTCTCTCTTTTTCCCCATAGCTGTATGTATACACATATGTATATAAAAATATATACACATATACATACACATATATACATACACTATACATATTACATACAACATTTTCCCAATTACATGTTAAAACAATTTTAACATTTCCTTTTTTTTAAATTTTGAGTTCCAAAATCTCTCTCCCTCCCTTCCCTCTCCCCTCTCTGAAACGATAAACAATCTGCGATAGATTATACATGTGCAATCATATAAAATATTTTCATATTAGCCATTTTGTACAAGAAGACTCAAATAAAAAGAATGTAAGAAACAAAATAAAAATTAGCATCCTTCAGTCTATATTCAAACAATATTGGCTCTTCCTTTGGAGGCAGATAGTACACTTCGTCACTAGTCTTTTCATGGGAGTAACAGTAAATACAGGTAGTGGTGACTAGGGATGGGTTTTCCGTCTGAGAAGTCACAAGGCTGGTGAAAAGAGTTTCCCAATAAGGAAATTGGTTGAGTTGCCTTTTCCATTAGCAGTGGGAATATTGATTTTATTATGTTTCCCAGAGCAAGAGGTAGAAAGAGGTTCTGCAAGTTACCTTAAGGCTAATTAAATCTTACTGTCCTCTTCACATCACTCCTTGAAATTTCACTTTTCTCTAGATCAGCGGTTCTCGACCTATGGGTCGCGACCCCTTTGGGGGTTGAACAACCCTTTCACAGAGGTCGCCTAAGACCATCGGAAAACACATATTTCCCACCGATTTTAGGTACCGAGACACCATCTTCTATTCATCTCCAGGCAGGTCCGCCCACATGCAGAGATACGCCCACATACAAGTATTAAAGGGTCATGGCATTAGGAAGGTCGAGAACCACTGCTCTAGATCCTTAGAGAGAGAATAAGGCCAATTGAAAGAATCTGTTGATAAGAGTCTGAAGACCTAGGTTCAAGTTTTCATTGTGACTATTATAAGCTTGGTGAATATGGCAAGTCTCTGTTTCCTTACTTATAAAATGATTTTAAAATAATAATAACAATATTGTTATAACTCTTGTCCAAAAACCCATTGACTTGAGATTTTGTCCTTATTTGTGGCAATGAATGCCCTGCCCTGTGTAAGGGGCAGGACAGAGTTAAGAGTAGTGAAAGCTTCAATTTCGGTCAGTCTCCCTTTGGGCGTACTTCATCACAATATGGGGATGTTTCAAGGAAAGCACTTTGTAAACCATAGAGCTATAGAAATGAGGAGTAGCCTTATCATAAATAGTCAATTCTATATCAGAGAGGTGGCATGTGCATCATGACCAGAGAGCTGGTCTCAGAGTCAGAAAGACTTGTGTTCAAGTCCAGCCTCTGACACATGCTGTCTTTGTGACCCTGGACAAATTACATCTCTCTCAATGTCCAACTCAGGCAACTTTGTAAAATATACAAGTTTAGAAGGGTAGTTCATAGTCATTAATAGAAGGACTTTCCTCCCAGAGAGTTCCTTACATGAACAAATAGGTCTAGATGTACAGAAATAGGGAATAAAGAAATAGTCAAACAAATGAATGTTTAATAAATGTTTACACCCATCACGTGCCAGGCACTGTACAAAGGGCTTGTACATATAAAGACAATGAAAAGATATTCCCTACTATAAAGAGGCTCAGAGTCTAATGGAGGAGACGGTATGCAAATAACTGTACAATCAATAGCTATTAGGGATTGGAAGTAATCAAAAAAGGAAGGAACTAGAATTAAGAGAAATTTGGAAAGTCTTCCTTCCTGTACAAGATGAGATTTTTGCATAACATAAAGATGTAGCCATCATAGTTTATAAATATTTGGCTAGGTCAAATAAGTCAACTTCTTTGGGATTTTCTTTAGAAGAAGGAGGAAGAGGAGGAAGATGAGGAAAGGGAGGAGGAAGATGAGGAGGAGGAGGAGGAAGAGGAGGAAGAAAAGGAGAAGGGAAGAGGAGGAGGAGGGGAAGAAGGAAGAAGGCAAGGAGGAGGAGGAGGAACTACTTTAAAATTTACAAAGCACACTACAAATACTATTTCATTTTATCCTCACAATAATCCTAGGATATACGTGCTATTATTATGCCCATTTCATATATGAGGAAACTGAGGCAGACAGAACAAGAAAGCCAGAAACGCCTTTGCACAAGTGGTCCCCTATGAATGGAATTTACTCCCTCTTCACCTCTGGCCTCACAAAAGGTCTTAAATCCTGAATACTCAGTTTGGATACCACCTTCTACACAAGGAAGGGTGTCCTTATTGTTAGTAGTCAATTAGGGCAGGTAGGTGGCACAGTGGGCAGAAAGCCAGGCCTAGACACAGGAAAACTCATCTTCCTGAGTTCAAATCTGGCCTCAGATACTTCGTAACTGTGTGACCCTGGGCAAGTCAATTAACCCTATTTGCCTCAATTTCCTCATCTATAATATGAACTGGAGAAGGAAACAGCAAGCCCCTCCATTATTTTTGCCAAGAAAACCCAAAGTGGGGTCACAAAGAGTCAGACAGGACTGAAATGACTGAACAACAACAAAAAACACAAGGACTTGTTTCATTCTCTCTGCCTCTTGAAATGATTTCCTTTACTTTAAAGATACCTTATATTTAATTGTGAGCACATTAAATCCCCCAAGTAGAATGTAAGCACCCCGAGGGCAGGAACTATTTCATTTTTCCTTTGTGTCCCTAGTGCCTAGCATAGAGTCTTGCAGATAAAAGGCAATTTTAAAAATGCTCATTGAATTGAATTGACTAGCAAAGAGAAACGTCTGCTCGATTCAATAGATCCAAAAGCTTTGTTACTGACATGTCATCTGCCTTCCGTCTTTAGTTTATTTTATTGAAGCCCTTACCCATCATGCTGTTGCCACACAGTTTGGATGTAATAGCTACACAGCGTGGACATCATTAAAAGCATTATGACTAGAGGCAGGAACATGAGGCTGAGCATCTTATTAAGCAATAGATTGCATAAACAACTGCAGTTCATTCTGCCCTGGAGCCTGACATCACTGTCTGAAGAAGAGTGTTGAAAATAATTTATATGGTAGTCTCCTACTTAAACCATCAGATTGTGCAGAGCCCATTAAGTCACCAAAAAACGTAATGGCAAATTGTCCACTGTGGCCATTCAGTAGTTAATGAGCAGCTCACCCCAGTCCACCCCACTTTGCTCCAAACCCCTGAGTACCCAAGAAGCAGGGATTTAAAGTGTCCCAATCTCCAGAACTGCCATGACTACAAAGCTACCAGTGCAGCCAACTGGAGGGAGTCACAGCCTCCTGAGAAGTGACAGATTTAAAGGGAGAAAGTGTGTGCCGTTGCTCGAGGCAAGTTATTTTAATATAATGCCACGATGACAGCTCTCCACATTTAATCATCACACTCCTGATTTTTTGCCTCGACATTAAAATTTCTCCCAATTTGGGGCTTTAGGTAAATGTTCTTTTTTCCCATCCACTCCTGTGGATGCCTGACAGTTCCACTTTTGCAAGCAATGTTTGTAAATTTCTCCAATTATTTTTAACGAAATGTAAATAATCATCTACATGAAAGAGAGTCCTCTGAAAAAACAGGTGCATCACTCTTTCTATGCAAAGCCTCTGGAGCTTTGTAGTTCCACAGTGATGCAGACCTGTCACTCAGAGGGTTTCCTCTCTCCTTCTTAATAGCACTGTGACAATTTGTCTTTTTTTTTAATGATTCCTATGATCAGGGACTGTCACCGAGGCTGTATATTTGATTATTCATTTTCAAAAGTAGGCCAGAGAAGTCTGACTAGTTCCCAAATAGAGGAGCAGCTATTATATTTAAGACAACAACCACTAAAAAAAAAACACAGCACGTGCATCCTCTGCTAGGTCACGAATTCATATCCAGACTACAGAATAGGTCAATGACATTCTTTACTGGCTTTTCCTTTTTAGTATATGAGAAATTTAAGTAAACAGAGATGTGATGACTTTACTCAAAGATTCAAAATAAGTCAGGGTAAGAGTCACAACTCGAACACAGCACCCCAGCATTTACTCAGAGCCAGTGTCTACAAACACTGGTAAATAAGAGGCATTCACAGTTCAAGATAGGTATGCCCCTACATCAACATGGGAGTTGTTCGTGTGAGAAGCAAGGATGCAGGTGCAGGGAAATCCATACCAACAATCTAGGATCAGCTGCTGGTAATTATACCCCTAGAGAGTAATTATACCCCCAGCACACATCAAGAGGAATGCCAGAACTCTACCCATATTGGTGATTGTTGAAACCAGCTGCATTGTTTACAGAGATCCATAGCAATTACAGTACTATTGGGATACATTTTGTGTGCATCAGATTGAGACAAACCCAAGAGATCACTGGAGGTCCCATGCCCTCAATGGTGAAAGTTCTATTCCTTCTTTCAACTTATGTATGAGTTTTGTGAGACTTCCCACAGTTGCTTGCTGCAAGATGTAACTGCTGAAGGGATGTCTTGTTTGTATGTTCTCTGGGAAAATGATGATCTCTGGGAAGACTTCACTTGCTGTCTCTAGAGTCACAGGAGTAAGTTGGTAACCCATCTGAGTTGAATAAATCAATGCAGGATTTTGCCTATAAGGATAACCCACTTCAAGATTCCCTTTGTACCTAAAAATGTAAATTTAGGGTGCTTCCTTCCCTTCAGGTATAAAATAATAATAGGAGAAAGAAAGCTCACATGTTAGCTGACACTTGGATTTGCCCCACAAAGCAGGTTGGAAAAATTCCCATGATATCAAACCGTGCCAGAAGGGATAGCCAATGAGCACAGTTCAGATAACTCTCAAGTTTACAAGTATCCTTTAGCATTCTGAGCCAGGACAGCCTTGCTGCCCTACCAACAAACAGAAAATAGAAAGGGCTTCTTGAGATAAAAGAAACCTCTACCTGTTCATGTACAAAGTGGAAAAAATTGGGGCCATGCTTTCCTAATATATTACATATAGAGAAATATATATATGTGTGTATGTGTGTGTGTGTGTATACATACGTATGTATAACCAAATATAGCTACTTCCTGGGACTCCTATTAATTATTTAGTATACCTATTTGTACAGTCTTCACTACAACAACCCTTTCTGCTTTGGCTCAAAGGCCCTTATTAACTATAGTGTCAGTCTTTGAGAGAGAGAAATAATCATTAGAATCGCTCTCTTTTATATGAAAAAACAGTGATTATCTGAGTTCCCCATGGAAGGGGTGAAAGCATTATGGGCTCAGAACCAATGCCAAGGTGCTTGGAAAGCAGCCTCCTGCCAACCATCTCATTATCACCTATTCCTAAAGCCTAAAGCTAGGGCTTGTTAGCAGCATGCTTGATGATGATGTGAGACATTGCATGGCTTTGTATTGTATTTCTGTGGAATAATTAGTTTTCTAGTCCACTTCTCCATTTCTAAGCTTCAGTCATCAGAGGCAGTGAGGGGGATAAGGGTCATGGGGATGTGATGGAGGTGTTAGAGCCCTGAAGTGTATGTGTGCGGATACGGATTCTCAGAGGCAAAAAGAGAAGGCAGGGTTGTGTGGTTACAGGAGCAGGGTTAGAACACTGTATTTTGGGTTGATATGGTTTATCTTCATTGGTATGAAGCCAACTCAGCTAGTTAATAATAATGCACCTGTATAGCACTGAATTAGAGCCTGTAAGCAGAGCAATGCTCTCAAATTCAAACTGCTTCCTAGGACAAATAATGTACTTAGGAAAGCACTGGACCTGATTCTTCCCATATTGGCACCTACGTCATCTTCAACCCCTTTCTTCCTTTTTCCAATGTGCTAAATACAAAGAAAAAATATCAATGGACCTTAATAAGCCAAGAGGCACCAGAACTCTTTTAAAAAACTGTGCATTTCAAAAGAGGAAAAAAATCTCTTAAGGTCCTGAACCAGTTTAACTATATTTATTCTACTAGAGCTCAGTGTAACAACCACCAGACCACCTCACCACAGGTTCCAAATAAAAATTTTGAGGGCTATTGAACACACTGTAAGTTTTCACAGCAGATGAGTGGGAAGTTATTTAGCACAGTTGTCTCTGTAATTGTGATACATTAGAGAAATTTCCAGGGCTCAATGGCCTTCAGTCTTTCACTTTCACCTGTACAGGATGACAGCCTGGTGTTAGTATTCAGCTCTCCAGACCATTAACACAGGCAGGAATGCTGGATACATTACAGTACCTTACAATAGGACTCCCAGGTAGCTCTCTTCTCTTTCTCTAGATTTGGTGAAGTGAATCTGTTTCAAGAATCAGAAGGTAATGATTAGAAAGGGGCCGAAACTCATTCATGTCACGGCAATATCTTTTGAACTTGAACTGGTCTGGCATCTATTTACCTAGCTCTGTCTACATTTTTATGGAGCTGACTACAGCAGAAGTACTTTGGTCTTCCAACACAGTTATTTGACTGGAGGAAACATAAAGAAGCAACTCTATCTCTTACATCAGTTAAGAGTCAATCAACAGATGTTTATTAAGCAACTACTATGAATTGGTAACATTCTAGGACAGGGATGGGGAACCTGTGGTCTTGAAACCACATGTGGCCCTCTAGGTGCTCAAGTGTAGCCCTTTGACTGAATCCAAAAAAGAATTCCATTAATGAAAGGATTCGTTCTATAAAACTTGGACTCAATCAAAAGGCCACACTCAAGGACCTAGAAGGCCACATGTGACCTTGAGGCCACAGATTCCCCACCCCTCTCCTAGTGCATATGTAATTAGGGTATTCAAATTTTCTTTTCGACTGAATACCCACTAAACCCCAGTAAATTTATAGGAGCAATGGAAGAGAATTACACAGGATGGACAAGCAATTGCATCATTGTAAGCTACAGCCTAAAGTAACTGTCAGCTCATAAATCCATTTGAGTGTTTGTATACTCATGCTTGGACCCTTTCTTCCTTTTTTTAATGAAACTAAGGATGTATAGATATCCTGAATCCTGCATTGTCAAATTGCTTTAAGATTTCTTTAGAATCTATAAAAATTGGGTGTGGCACAGAAATGCTCTTGGAAATTAAGGGACTGTGTTCTCCATATTAACATACAGGCTCTCCTCTCTGATCCAATGCATAGTTTGAAAATGTGTGTGTTATATTTAACTTATTCTTGAATTAGCTATAGTGCTTTAATAACTGCCTTCCTTTTTCCAATTCCTCTTTTTGTTTGAAAAGGTCTCACGTGGTCTCCTTTTGAGTTCGAAGGTATAGAGGTTCCTGGTTTGGGGCCACTGTTGCTTGCTGGTCCTATACTCATTCCTTTGAATAGTCTCATTGCATCTTCAATAGCATGAAAAAAGTTATTTTTAATAAAGTACTGCTCCACACACAACGGGGGAATGTTTATATTTGCTTGATAAATATTTGTTGTTTCATGGACTTTTTGGTCATTTTGTAATACATAAACACACACTGGACAGCAACAATAAAATTTAAGTGGTAGGAAGCGAAATTATTGAATTGGGAAAATCTGATCTATTGCTGTAATAATACAGTAATAGTGTTAGCAAGAACAAGAGAAACTAATTGAAATTGCTCCTCGCTTACTTGACATCATAGCCCACACTGTGTGTTGCTATACTCATTATAGTATAGAATATGGAGAAATCATTCATGAAAATACAAAATGAAGACCATATGCTAGGTGGAAGGTCCTCCCATATATCCTTAACTGTCTAAAGTATTCAATCCAATCTGCCATTTGTTAATTGCTTACTCTGTGCATTATACTGTGAAAATTAACCTGGAAGATACAACAGGCAGCACAAAAGACCTGAAATCAGGAAAGATGAGTTCAAATCCAACATCAGACACAGACATCTAGTAAGTCACTTAATGTTCATCCACCTGAGTTTCCTTATCTGTAAAATGGGGGTAGTAATGTACCTACCTTCCAGGTCTGAGGTTAAAATGAGATGATATTTTTAAAGTGCTTTGCAAACCTTAGAGCATTCTATGTTGTCGATTCATTTCAGTTGTTTCCGACTCTTCTTTACCCCATTGTCGGGGTATTCTTGGCAAAGATACAAGAGTTGTATGCCATTTTCTTCTCCAGTTCATTATACAGATGAGGAACTGGGGCAAATAGAGTTAAGTGATTTACCCAGGGTCCCAGAGCTAGTAAGTGTCTGAGGCTGGATTTGAACTCATGAAGATGAGTTCCTGGTGCTAACCCCAAGGCTCTATCCACTGCATCACCTAGCTGCCCAAAAGTATTCTATCAATGTTATCTATTATTATGTACATAAGTGCATAATTCCAGAGTATATACATAATCATTTCCAGAGGGAGAGAGTGCTAACATGTAGAGGGGATCAGGAAAGGCCTTGTGGATAAAATGACACCTGAGCAAAGCTTTCAAGGAAGCTAGGGATTCTATAAGGCAGATTTTAGGAGAGGGCATGGACGTTCCACACACAGGAAATCACTTCTGTAAAGGAGCAAAAATGGGAGGCAGAATTGCATGTACCAAAAACAGCCAACAATCAGCTTTTAGCTGGACACAGAGAGTGTACATGACAAGACTGGAATGGTGTCTGGGAGCCAGATGGTAGAGGGCTTTAAATGTCAGACCGAAGAGCTTCTATTTTATTCGCAAGCCAGACTTACTGGAATGGAAGGAAAATGATACAATAACAAAAATGAAGTGGTTGAGGGAGAATCTTGTTTGCCCACTTAACCCTAGTCAAGCACCCTCTTTAACATAAGACATGAGCAACATGTCATCCAAAACCCATCCGGGAACCCAGATGTCTCCAGGTGCACATATTCCAGCACAAGAGCCTCCTAGAGTACAGATGTTATAGCCAATCCCCACCACAGGATATCCACACTATTAACACAGCTCATTTCATTACTGTGTGATTAGTGGATAGCTGTCTTATGCAGGAATACTTCCCTGGAACTGAGAAACAATCTAAATGTTCTGGCCATGTGATATACATAAAAATGTAAACTGCTGTGCAGAACTCGTTCTTCTTGTTGAGTTGATTTCAGACATGTCCGACACTTTGTGACCCCATTTGGGGTTTTCTTGGCAGTGATAACAGAGTGGTTTGCTATTGCTTTCTCCATACAGAACTGCACAGGGTTTTCAAGTGCCAGGGAGAGAACAAAACCTTCGAAGCGGCTAGGTTGTACAGTGGATAGGTCATTGGGTCTGATGTCAGGAAGACCTGAGTTCAAATCTAACCTCAGAAATGTACTAGCTAAGTGATCTTGAGCAAGTGATTTAATCTCTATTTGCCTCAGTTTCCTCGATTGTAATAACAGCAGGATTGTTATCAGGATCAAATGAGACAGTATTTGTAAAGTGCTTAACACAATGCCTGGCACATAGTAGGCATTACATAAATTAAAATGATTATTCCCTCCTCCCTTTTGTCCAAAATATCCACCTATGTTGAGCTAAGAAGCCTCCATAATGGAAGCAGTTCATTACTCCTTCTTCCAGCCTATTAGGAGCCCTGTGATAAGGCAGGCTTCAGTCCAACTGGACACAATGATGAAAGATAGGATGAGTCTATGTATTAGATTCCTACTGGAACATTAATCAACAGCATGTCAGTTTTCATTTTCCACTCTGTGGTATCTGTGATATTTGGCTATAGTGGGCTGATGCTATCAAAGTACCAAAAGTGCACATTCAATTCTATATAAAGCAAGAGAAGAAAGATTTAAATAAGGTATATTTATGCTGAGAATAAATTTAATTACTTGGTTTTATAAGCTATTGGAGGAATTTTTTAAATACTATAAACTGTGGGTAGAACCAGTACTATTTTACTGCATAATGCTGAACAGGATCCCCCTTTGTTAGAAGTAGGATTTAGCTCCCCCTATAATAGATAATGTCTCCATAAGGTAGAAGATACAAAAGGGGAAAATTCCAATTCTCACAGATGGAAGGAAAGGCATTTCAATTATAAGTTATAAGCACATCAATCTATTGCACACATCTATTAGATATCTCCCACCCCCAAAATATAGGGCCAAAAGGGAGTTCCAGATTGTATTGGATTTGTCCCATAGCGTATCAACATCCCTAGAGGCTAGTCTTGCTGAGACTTATGTTTGCCTCAAGGGTTTATCTCAGTTTATTTCTAGGGGGAATCTAAATTATGTCCTATTTATAAGCTCTCCTGTTTTATGAGTAACTTGTGTTCACTTAAGAGTGTGGTCACAGTACAGCTCTCTTACTTGTGAGACTTCCCAAATAGGATCAACAGACCTCTCCCTCATTTCATACTAAAGCAGGGATGTTTGCCATATCTTCAACCATTTCCCCAATTGCTAATCATGCCAGTGTTAATCACATAAAAAAGGATTAACAGCTACCAAATTTCCATTTTTTCATTTTATCAAGAGAATTAAATGAAAACATTGAAAGGACAGTGAACAGTGAGATTGGGGGGGGGGGGGGGAAGAAGGGGAGAAAGGAGAATTGTGACCTGGAGAGGGCATTTCATTTGGACCAAACCTAACTGGCAGTTCAACCTGCCAGCCACAGAGAGATAATCAACTTATCATTTTAACTCTCCTCCATCTTTAGAAAGTTGGAGAAGTAGAATTCAAATTAATTGTACAGTTAATGGGGAACTGGGAACTGCTCCCTCACCTGGAATGGCAAGAAATGAAAAGGAAAGTAGTGGAAGTGCATTGTCTCACCAGCTGACACTCAGCAGTTTCTCTGATACCGCACAACTTTGATCACTCTGATCTGCCAAAACAATTCACCAAAATCCTGGAGAGAGAGGGCAGGAAAGAAGTAACAGAAACAGCCTACAACTCAGTCCTTCCGTCTGATCTTCCTCTCATGGACCAAGGAGGATGAGCCTCACCTTTCCAGAAGCCTCCAAAGCCAATTTCAATGAGATGTCAAATTGGTAAACGTTGAGCAAAGTCTACGCTCCATTTCCTGAGTTTGATGGCTCCATAGACATACTTTCTAGTCCAGGAGCCTGAGAGTCCACAGTTATGAGTGCAATAAAGATTATCATCCTCCTCCCTACTACTCTTCAACAGAATTACAGAGTATTTCCTGAAATCAATACATATTCCCATATCTCTTGAATCTACAGTGTGATAAAAAATTATCACTGATATACAAAATGACTATCTTTATATACTTTGAGATCTTTAGTCATTACAAATGGTCAAAAATTTCACTGCCACCAATAACTAAGGCAGGATAGTGAACTAAAAATAATTATCTTTTTAAAAGTTTTTCATTACATATTGAAACAAAATAGAATTTCTGGTTAAGGGTAAGTAACTTAGAAATATTAATTAACCAAAACACTCTGTACTCCCAGTGTTCTGGGTAATTGGGGTTTTATTTTTAATCTGAGGTTGCAAGGTGTTTGTGGATAAATTTCAAAGTGTCCCTGAACTTGAATGGAAAAAAATTACATCTTTATTTTCATCAACCTCTAACTGAAATTTAGAATTTCCTTCATTTCCAATTTAAAAGTCAAGATAAAACTTTATTTTGAGGAATCCATTGACTTCACTAGACTGCCAGAAAAATCCATGACACAAAAAGGTCAAGAACTCCTGCATTGAATAGTATCAGATGATGATAATTATCACTGATGAATGAAGGATGAGAAAAGTAGGGTAGGAAGTTAGCGTGGCCATTCTGACCTATGAACTATTTAACTGTATGGGAAGGCTAGGAATCTAGGTCAATAGGACTAGCAACTCTGAGAGACAAGACATTTCTATAGACATAGGAACATTAAAAAAAAGAAAACCAGCAGAGGAATTGGGTCTCCAGCATAGAGGTCTACTGCTTCTGCCTATGCCCACTACCCTTTCATTAAGAACTCATGTCCAATGGAAGGTCAAATAAGAACAAAGCCAGTTCTAGGGACCATGGGATTGTATATTTAGAGTTCTTCAAGACCTCAGAGACCAATCCGAACAAGTGGCTCATTTTACAGAAGAGAAATCCAGGAAGATTGTGACTTTTCTAGATATATAGAGCCACCACAGATGGCTGCCCCTGTGACTGTTCTATGAATACATGATGTCAAGTTAGTGAGAAGGTTGGCATTTCGGCTATAACTGTCACTCACAGATAGCTATATGAGCCGCAGCTCCAAATTCTGATTAGCTGATTATATCACTTTCCCTCATCTGCCTTTGGGTAATCAAGCAGACTGCCAATATGCTAAAGGTGTAGCCTGCCTAGACCCTTGAAATTATGTTGATCTGAGATGTACATTCATCCCATTGACTTGTCAAAATAGGTATCTCTGCCTACACTTGATGTAGAATACAAACTAGCTTTTTGCCAATCAATACCTTTTTTTTCTGGCAAATAAGTCACAGAACCTTAGTTCAAATCCCAGCTCTGCTATTTAACAACAACAACAATAACAATACCTAGAATTTATGTAGCACTTTAAGGTTTGCAAAGCACTTTACATAGATTATTTCATTTCATCCTTACAATAACCCTAGAATGCAGATGCTATTATTATCTTAATTTAACAGATCAGTAAATGGAGACTGAAGAATATTAAGTGACTTACCCAAGTCACACAACTAGTAAATGTCTAAGACAGAATACAAACTCGGGTCTTCCTGACTCCAAGTCCAACACTCCATGCATTGGATTACCTAGCTACCTCAGTTTCTTTGAGCAAGTCACCTGACCTCTCTGGGCCTCAGTTTTCTCATACATAAAATGACAGAGTTGGAAGAGATGGCCTTAAAGTTTCCTTCTAGCTACAAATGTATGATTCTATGTTCCTTTAATTATTTGGGGAGACATATACTTAGGCTGTTATGTATACTAAATCTCCCCTTCTATTTAAGGGGCTTCTTATTGCTTGATTGGTCCTTTGTTCTTGAAGAGGACCAAAATGACATCACTATATTGGAATGAAGTTATAGTGTGTCCAACTGTGACTGATCAGACCAATATGAGCTCTACCAGAGATTGGGCATAAATAGTCCACATGAACATTTGGAGTGGAGGTGTCTCTAAATTTGTACATCTTACGTTTCTTTTGAGTTACTGCAGTTCTGCATAATAGCTCATAAAGCACGGTGCCTTCTTTGATGTTGGCACACCATGCTGGGCAGTCCTTTGCCAGTGTCTCCCATGTTTCACAATCAATTCCAAAGCTCTTCAGAGAGACCTTGAGAATGTCCTTGTATTGCTTCTGACCTCCTTGTGAGCACCTTCCTTGTGTGAGTTCTTCACAAAGTATTCTTCTAGGCAAATGTATGTTTGGCATTCAAACAATCATGTCCAGTCCATCGGAGCTGTGCTCTCTGCAGTAGAGTTTGAATGCTTGGCAGTTCACCTTGAGAAAGGACCTCAGTATCTGGTACCTTAGCTTACCAGATGATCTTCAGAATCTTCTTAAGACAATTCAAATAAAAATAATTCAGTTTCCTGGCACAGCACTGGTATACTGTCCAGTTTTCACAGGTATACAACAATGAGATCAGCACGATGGCTCTATAGACCTTCAGTTTGGTAGGCAGTCTAATACTTCTTCTCCCTCACACTTTCTTCCAGAGCTTCCCAAACATTGAGCTAGCTCTGGCAATGTATGCATCAACCTCATCATCTATGTGTACATCCCTGGAAAGTATACTGCCAAGGTAAGTGAACTTATCCAAAGCATTCAATATTTCTCCATTTGCTCTAACTAATAATTCAACATCTGGATGGTACAGTGCTGGCTAGTAGAGAACCTCTCTTTTCTTGTTGTTAATTGTTAGGTCAGAAATAGCACAAAAAGCAGAGAATTGATCCAGACTTTGTTACAACTCAGCCTCAGAGATGTCTCTACAAAGGTAAAAGATGCCCCGTAATAATCATAGGTTGACGAAGGGAGGTGGGTCTTTGAGTCACTGCTGGCAAGATTCTTGCCAGAGTCCTCCTTACTAGGCTGATCCTTTGCTTGGAACATGGTCATCTACCTGAGGGCCATTGTAGCTTCATAAAAGGCAAAGGAAGGGTTGATAGGGCGTTTGCTGCCTGACAAATTCAGGAGATAGGCCAGGAGCAGAACAGAGTTCTGTATACAACATTTGTTGGTCTGCCCAGGACTTTGATGCTGTCGCTAATAAGAGCTTGTAGAAAATTATGGCAAAATCTGGGTTCCCTGAGAAGTTCATCAGTATTGTATGCCAGTTTCATGACAGCATGCTTGCATTGGTTCTGGATAATGGACAAACCTCATACTTTTCCAGTCACCAATGGAGTAAAGCAGGACTGTGCACTTTCCCTCATGCTTTCTAGCATAATGTTTCCAGCAATGTTGTCAGACGCCTTCAGTGAGTATGAAAACAGCATCAAGGTTTTTGGTCAGACAACATCTGGAGTTTTTTGTTCATAATGTGTGTTGCGAAACAACCTTATTTGCTGCAGCTTAATTTAGTTTCAGTTTGGATTGGTTCAGAAATGATACAGTCTCAAGTTTAATTCCTATACATATACATATGTATACATATTTCTATGTATACATATTTCTATCCTATACATATACATATATACACATAATTCCTATACATATACATGTATATACATATACATATAACAAGTATTTATTTTAATAATAATAATAATTATTATTATTATTATTATTATACTGGTCTCAATCAGTAAGTCGCAATAGTTATGTCACAATCAGTAAACCTAAGTAGTTATGTCATAATCAGTAAATCTCAATAGGTATCCAATATTACCACAACTGATCAGCAGTGATGAGGGAATTATCTATGTCTGGATCACTTGGTTGGGGGTCCTAGGTCAGCCTCCAGAGTCCTGATGGGGAAGTCTCAGATTATACATTCGTACACAGGGACACCCCCCAAAGATGACTAGAACTACCCAACTTTATTTTTTTTTAATTTTTTTTTATTTATTCTTTTACTTTTAATTTACAAGATTGAGTTCCACAATCACTTGAGTTTCAGATTTTCTCCCCTTCCTTCCCCCCCCTCCATGGTGGCGTGCAATCATGTATAGGATCTGCAAATACTTTCACATTGTACAATAGTTTGGTCATATAGAAGTGTTGTAACCAATGAGTGATCACTGGGAACAGAAAAAAAAAAAAAAGCAAAACCAGAAATGAAAGAGAACGATAACGAGTTTTGCTTCAGTCTCCATTTAAACTATAGTCTTTCTATATCTTTCTCTGAGTTTAGGTATCTCCTTCCATCCTGAGGCTTGTAGAGTTGTCTTTAGCTGTGCATTGTTGAGGATAGTCCAGTTTATCAAGGTTGGTCATC
>CM053591.1:128149975-128215724 GCA_028646515.1 Pseudochirops corinnae
TTTTATTCCAAAAATTTAAAAAAAAATAAAATTTAAAAATTTAAGAAAAAAGACTATAAGTTGCATAGAAGGTAAGAAATTCAGTACAAGGAATTTCTTCTTCACTCAGAAATCAACTCTACCAGCGGAATCACTGTTCTATTCCCTATTCCTAAAAAACAGATTTGGACCATACCCTACATTGAGAATCAGCCATAGTACCTTGCCTCTAAGGACAAAATATATACTCATCTATTTGACTTTGACAGCCCCTAATCCGGCTCCAGATGATTTTACCAGGATTGCCGTCCATTTCTCTCCTTCCTATGTTCCATATTCCAGGCAAATTGGCCTTCTTGTAGTTTATCACAAAGGAACTTCCACCTGCCATTTGTCTTTCCATAAGCCGCTCCTCATGCACAAAATGCATTCCTTTCTCTGTAGAGGCATATACTACTAATTGCTCTAGATCCTAGGGATGCAAAGATGAAAATGATGTGGTCTCTGCCCCTAAAGGAGCTTCCCAGTTACTGGGAAGAAATGACAAGCACCTAGAAAAGGAATTGCAAAATAACAACTGTAGTGAAAGAATTCGCAACTGGAAGGGTTAAACAAGGAAGAATTTTGACCTGTTAGACCACATCATTTTTGTCTCTGTAACCCCAGGATCTAGTACATGACTCTACCTAAGTCTGGGAGGGTGTACTGGTAAATGTTTAACAACTGACTGTCCAGGAAAAAAAGCCTAAACAACACATTTTTAATTTTAATCTGCATTATTCACACTTAATCATTTTCTTAAATCTAGACAATCAACAAAACGATAAATCAAACCTGATTTGAAGATTGGCCTATTTCTCAGGTGTAAATCTTCAGTCTGAAAATTGAACATAACCTCTCAACCTCACTTATGTAATAGGGCCTGAATCAATAATTTCATTGGCATAGGGAACTGGCAAAGGGGGAAACTCCCTTTACCAATGCAGTTGGCACTATCTCTATATCAAGAGTTGCCTAGAGCACAGAGAGGTGAATTGACCCAGCCTCTTGGTACATAGGTACTTAATAAATGTTTAATGACTGAATGAATATAGTACAAATTATTCAGACCTAGATTTCAATGAGACCCTAGAGAGGGATGGTGATAATGAAAATAGAAAGGCATGTCACATCAGGACATATATAAAAAACCCCAAACAGGACCAACACAACACACTGAAAAACACATTAATATTTTAATACCTTATATTATATTCAGATGCAGTTATAGCAAAATGCAGAGAAATATTCCTTGCTTTTTCACTCTCTTAGGGCACAGCTATTTGGGGCCCAGCAAAACATTCTCCTTTAGAAAACTTTTCTCCTTCCCTAGACATATTTGTCTGTAAGAATGGAAACCCAGGTTCAAAATTAATAAGTATACTCCATTTCTTAAAAGTTATGTCGTACATAACTTTCTCACATTCTTATGGTGATAATTTTTTTTTACTTTATCTAAGGAAGTTTCTAGGTATGTTGCCCCCAGAGCCCAAAAGAGACCATAGTTTCTCTCTTCCTTTGTTCCCTGTGGTCCCTAAGCTGGAAGATGCAAAGAATCATACAAAATTAGAAACTCTCTCCACACAGCCATAGTAAGTGTTATGCTTCCTCCCAATGGACTGTTGATCCCAACCACCAATCACCCACACCCCAAAAAAGCTTAATGAAAGTAACTATTTTTTCCATAGAATTATCAAATAGGTTTATGATCACAGTAGACCATCCTCATAAGGAAAGTAAAGAATGATGTATAGTGTTTTTCCTCCAAGTTGTAACAAATCTGGATGAAAACTGAGATTTGCTCTTAATAAAAAATTTGACCTACACAGTACCAAATATGTGGATTATATATAGGAAAACCTAAGCTGCATTTAGGAAAATATTCCCTTTTTTCCTTTTTTTTCTCCCACTATTTGGCATTAATTACTATAAGGAATTTGCTACACTGCTATTGATATCCATTATTAGGAGTATCAGTATTTCATAGCAAATAATTACCTCTTTGAAATATTGCCTTATGAATAAAGGACACCTGGAGTTTTAAGAAAGAACATCTTCTGAGCTAACATCAGTATTGTGCCAGTCGAATGACAAAGTCAGATGATAGAGAACCTGTATGATCTGTCCCCTCTAGGGACCTGTCATCAGGATGCTGTGTTTACAGCCCTGAGCTGCTGCTGGTAACATTTGTGTTTCATTCTGTTGGCTCAGTTAGATAAAAATCTGTCTTTATATTAAAAGCTTTGTGGCAGGAATTTGCTTTCTATTGCTTGTTTTCACATTTGCCAGCATATTTCCAAGCTGTAAGTCCATAAAGTGTAGTTTTGATCTCTGTTGGAGCCAAATGTAAAACAAAACAAACAAAAAAAAGGAAAAGACAACTCTCAGAGAAAAAGCAGAATGTGAGTGAAGACGGGAAATGAAGCAGCAATTTGTGCCTCTTGTTCATTCTGGTAAAAAGACATTTTGGTGTTTTCAGGAAGCCAAAGACAACTTGCCTCCCTACAGAGTTCACTTTTGTCTCTGAAACAGAGACACATGATACACTAATTTTCACCAAATTGTGGGGAAATCAACTCTGTAAAACCGGATTTAAACTCTGAGGACATTTAAACAGAAGGCCTCCATACTTTTGTAAAGTCTAGAATACCAATGTGGAAGTCCTTCCTAGGTCAACTAAAGTACGTATTGGACTCTTCAAGTACATAGAATATAGTTAACTAGAATGTCGTAGACTACTGAATGTTTCTAAAGTCCACCTTTCCTTCTTACATGAATCTGTGTCCACACTTTTAGAACAAATCAAACCCCAGGAAATTTAATATTTAAAAATGTCGAGGAAATGCCATCCAAGTTTGAAAGTATATATGAACTTTTACAGGACCTTGAAACTTATTTCTCCTTAGGCCAGAAACCATTTGGACATAGTCCAGAACAGATCTCTATACCGTTAAATATATTTCCATTTCTCAGTTGAACATTCTGGAGACTTATGAGCATAATGTTATCAAGTGCAATGTTCCTGTCTTTAAGGAGTAAGTCTCAGAAACTGAAGCTATTAAGAATGTTTGGAAGACAACAAATCACCCCAATGGCTTGATTTTTTCTTTTTAGAATACTTACTTCAAACATAACTAAAGTTAGCCTTTGACAATCTTAGCCAAAAAGAAAAAAGTGAATTATGTCTAGGTACTTCATGCTAAGTTACATTATCTCACATTCTTATGCCATTGCATACTAAATTTTGTTATTACGGCTTTACTGAGCAGCCTCTTCTGAGGAGGGTTACCAGTAAATTGCTGTTATTCTTATTAAATGATTTGGAGAGGAATAATTCAGGGCCACAGAGAGCTAAATCAGCCAAAATGCTGCCTGCAAGAGCAATATAGAAGCAAATCATTTTTATCGACTTCAAAAACATATTTTTTTTACCCCAATGGAAATGATAGGGCAGTGCTATAGAAGAGAAAAACTAATCATTAGTATCCTTAACACAAAATAAGGATTAAGCTACGTGACCTTCTGCTTTGGAATATATTTTTCCCCTAAAGCATCAGTCTGTTAATAAAGATATTATAAAAACTACTGTGATTTACAAACCAGTTCTGATTCATGGCTCAACCGCTGTTGTTAATAATTCTACACTGAGGAAAGGGAAGTCAATAGACTGTATATGGATACTATCCTTTTACTTAGTGACATCTAAAATCTCATAAAAATTGGACTTGGGTAGATAAATAATGGAGTTAATTTTCAGCTAACACCAACAGCATACTCATTCTCATGTTACATGAGAGAAGAGGGAAAGGGAAAGGAAGATGAATAAAGCAAAGACTAAGGGAGAAGTAAGCTGGGTAACTCAAATGTTTTCAACAATGTCCCTTAACCTCAGTCAGAGGTTAATGTTCTTGGCCTTCTATATGGGCTACCCAAAGGCCTTTCACTCAAAAGTGTTTTCCTTTCAAGAACACTGAAGTCATCTGACATGAGCTCACTCAACAAGCCTCTCAATGTCCTCAATTGTCTTTTCATCTTCCTGGTAGATGACCTTCCTCCTTGTCAAAACTAATTCCTCAGGTTCTAATCCAAATCCTATTTCTTCCAGTCACTTTTGTGACCTATCCTCCCCTTCTTTCAAGCATCTTCAATCTCTCTCATTCTACTGACTCCAGCCTTGTAGTCAATGAACATGCTTAGACCTTCACTATTCTTACTTTCATTTCCCTGATGCCATCCCTTCAAATAATCTTCTCTTCCCTTCAGTGTCAAACTTGTAGAAAATGTATTCTATACTGACTGCCTCTATTTTCTCATCAATTATTCACTCCATTCCTCTCATTCTTTTGAAACAATTGTCTTCAACACTGACACCATTGCCACATTAACAAGCAATCCAATGATCTTTTGTCCTTGTCCTTCCTGATCTAGTTGTGGCATCTGAAATGGCAGATAACTCCTTTCACTTGCTATCATCTCCTCTTTAGTGTAAGAGAAGGGTTTCATCAACAATCCCTCCAATTTAGTAGTAAATATCTTCATTCATTAAATCCAGGTTCCTTGACTTACTTCAATGACTCCTAAATCTATATTGTAATCCTCAACCTGACCCCAGAAATCCAATCTTGTACTTCCAACTTGTTGCTGGATATCTTCACCTTAGTATCCAAGTGGTACCTCAAACTCATGTTCCAAACTAAAACCATCAACTTCTCCCAAAATCCTGTATATGCACCTAATTTTCCCTGTTCTGATGATGGCATCACTATAGCCTTCAAGTCACCCAGGTTCATAACTTCTGAGTCATAATTGGTGCTTACTTTTCCCCTCATCCCACGTATTCACCCAGTTTCCAAATCCTATGAACTCTTTATCTTAGATGGCTCACCAAATCATCCTCTCTTTTTCTACCTATACCCTAACTGCCTCATTCAGACTAATGTATTTTTCTTACCTAGACTATTGTAGTAGCCTGCTAACTGGTCTTTCCACCCACAGGTTAGTGACTCACAGACTATTCTATCTTTTATATCACTGCCTGAATAATTTTCCTAGTACATAGTACTGATGATGCCCTTCTTTACTCATTATCCTCTTGTGGTTTCCCATTACCTGTTGGATAAAGTATAAAATGACTTTGGAAGTCAAGGCCCTCAAGAATCTGACTCCAATCTATTATTCCAGTCTGATTCTAAACTATATCCCTTTACATACTCTATGGCCCAACCAAATAGTTCTTCCCTTCCTCTCTTATTTTCATGTCATTCTCTTCTATAGACAATCCTTTGCTTATCCTGCTCCCCATGCCTAGGAAGGATTTGAACTTCCTATCCCCATCTGTTTCTTTTGATGTTCTTCCATCCCATGGAGTTTTCCCTTTCTTCTAGGCTTAAGACCTCCATGACTATTTCTCTGATAGCTCCCCCATGTCTCAGGTAGAAGTGATTTCTCCTTTCATAGATTTCTCATAGAACTTCACCTGAACATTCACCTTGGGCTTACCTCACTCTCTATTGCATCATAGTTATTTCTCTACATGCCTTTATCCCTATTAGATGACACTCTCCTTAAAAGCAGGATATATTTTAAAATTATTTTTACATTCCTATCATAGCTTTTTTTACATAGTAGACAACTAATGAATATCTACCAAATTTTTTAACATGATATTTAATTAATCAATAAGCATTTATGAAATGCCTACCACATGCCAGACATTACAGTAAGAACAAAAATGAAAAATATCCTCTGCCCTCAAGGAGTTTGTATTATATTATGGGAGCCTGTACATATATTAGTATATGCCAAACATAAATAAAGGTGATTTTTGGAGGAGAAGGAATAGCAGCTCAGGGATGGGGCCTGAAAAGCTTCAATCAAAGTAGCACTTGAGCTAAATTAGACTGAGAATCCATTATATTCCAGGAAATGTTCTAGGCCCTGTGGAAGATATAAGAAGTATACAGCATAATCTTGCCCTCAAGAAACTGAGTGGAGATAGGAGAGTAACCGTTGTGTCAGAGACTGCCCCATGATCCTAATGACCCATATATACTGTAAGGTATTGTCTTACTTTCTTAAGCCATAGCCCCTGGACAGGAAACCTGGCACAAACCTCTCCATGCTATCCCTTGCTCCTGGTATATTAAGACCAAGACTGACTTTCCACTTGCAAGATAGCAATTAAGAAAATTAAGGGAGGAAAGTCAAACTCACAACAAAGTCCTTGGAAAATAGCAGCCACCCTGCTGGGAAGAGTGAGCTCTTCCCCACAGTCTACATGAAATCAGAAGTCCTGACAGTCACGAACAGGCAGCTCCCTTCAACTGCTGCTTCAAGCTGCTGTGCGGCTGTCCCACTCAGCTCCCAGCAGGTCATGCAGAGTGGGCATTGCTCGCTGCAGGACTCCACCTCGCAGTTCTGCAGAGTTCCCAGCAGGTGGCATCATTCATTGCTCTCCAGGTGCCTCCTAGGTTAGCTCAGCATGGCTCCTGGTGTGAAGCATCAGGTGTTTTTCTGTCTCTCCCCTCTGTTGCTCCCAGCAGGTGGCTTCAAGCATTGCTCTCAGATATGGTCACTTTCTCCAGGGACAAAATGGAGAGATTTTTTTGTTTGGTTTGGTTTTTTTTTCCCTCTCTTTCTTCTCCAGAGGGAAAAGCCTCCAGACTTTTCCCTGTTTGGGATAGGTGACTCACATGTCCATGCTATGTATCTCTAGGTATGACAAAGGGTCAGACATGCATTCCACTCGGACCAGACTTCTGACAGCCCCTGGCCTCATCTAAGCTTGTCCAGGAAGCAAAGCCATGCCCCTGTCTGTCTTCAAGAAAACCTTAGCCATTTTTGGTTTACAGATGATGAGAGGCAAAGTACTGAATTTACAGCTAGAGAACCTGAGTTCAAAACTCAGATATATTACTTAGTATCTGTGTAAATAGAAATTGCTATACCTCTTGAGTGCAATTTCATTTTTGAAATGAAGGAGTTGTGCTCCATGATCTCTAAGTCTAGGATAGTAACAATTCATATTTAGATACCACTTTAAACTTTGTGTGAGGAAATGTGTTCTTCAGAACAAGGCTACTGGGTACATGGTACAATTATTATAATTCCCACTTTACAGATGAAAACACTGAGGCACTGAAAAGTTAAGTGACTTTTCCAAGAGCACACAACTAACAATGATCAAAGACATGATTAAAATCCTGACTTCTAAATTCCAGGTCCCCATGATCTTTAAAACAAATCCATTTTTTAAACATCTCTTTTTTGTTAGGAACTTAACGAAAATTTTAAAAAAATGATATTTCAATAAAAAGAACAAAAAAATTGTACATGAAACTGGAAACTCCTGTTTTCTAGTTTTAAAGTATATGTTAAATTTACCATGGCAGTAACAGAATTGCTCAACTGCTCATCTATGTCTGTCCCCTTCTGTTTATTTTTAACGTGTCATTGACACTTCCTTTTTTCACATTTCTATCATAGCCTACCATTCCCAGACCCCTTCCTTCTAACAAATAAGCATAGTTTAACATAATAAATCAACATATTCAGGGTTTTTCATATTTTCCTATATAGCTTTTAGAGTGTGGTCCATAGACAATCAATCTAGATGTCCTTACTCCCTCACATATCTGAAAATGAGAGTCTCTCCCAAGAGACAATTCTCCACACGTCTAGAAGTAGACAAATTCTCTTTTTCTTCCATGCATACACTATCACCCCATCTGCTAAAAATCCAATAGCCCCTTTAGTAACCACAAAAGGCCTGAGGGATTTTCTCACCCCCGATTTTTCATGCTTTCCAGAAGTGGCAAAGCACAACATGCTCATGAAATGGGTAAGAGTACTGGTGACCAGCACTGCTTCCATTCAGTAGTCAGGATGACATCATTCAAGAGCTAAGGTCCCATGAGTATTTTCCTAGGCTCTTCAATCTCATTTAAGAGTATGATTTATTCAAACTCTGGCTTAAGTCCCATCCTATTTGCTGTCCCTTTTTTTACCTCCTCAAAATGTCATCAATAGATAGCTTCTCTTAGAAGGAATTCATTTGGCTTATGTAAGAGGATAATAAAAACAAAAATATTGCTCGCATTAATACATCGTATGTTCTGTTTGATTGCTTGACCCAACTCCTCCCAAAGGCAGAAACTCCTTTAGTTAGACAGGATTTCATCCTTCATCTCTCAGATACCATGTAAGGGTCAATGATTGAGTTACTCTACAGTTAACTGATGAATGATTGTCCACATCAAGATTTGAGAGCACTGTTAAAGTTTCATTGATTCTCTTGAACACAGCTACATGGACAAACAGGACAGCAGGAAGCTACTTCTAGGTTCCCCGAAAACTCCACTCATTTACAGATCTGAAATCTCATTGTGCTTCATTCAGTCTGTTCCTGCCACCCTAATACTGAAACAGCACACAGCTAAAGTGATTCTGGAGGCAGATATCCATGTGGCATTCATTGCTGGATGGTCAAAATCCAGTGTTGACAGTAGCAAGGGGATAAGTACAAATCCAGCTGCCATTTTGTCATTCCTGGTCCTGTGTTACACCTTCAAAGTCCTTGCCAGTACCGCAATTGATGTCATCTTCCTTCATTCTTCATCCCATAGCCCACTGTCTGAATTAGTCTACAAGGCCAAAAAGGTGATTCAAGCTATGTCAGAATGCCAGCTCACTGGGAAAAGGCCCAAAATACTCTCCTTATACTCAAAATACACCCCTTATACTCAGAAAAGCACCAGATTCTTCCTCCTACATAAGAAGACCTTAATGTTAATATTGTACTTGAGAGAAGATTTATCTTCCTCAGTGAGCAGTTATCATCGGCAGCAGCATTTTGGACGTGACTTGGAATCAGATATAAGATCCTTCAGGTCACACACTGACTGACTGTTGTTCATTTCTGCCTTTGCATCCTTAGAATCCCTATAGTGAGTGTTCAGTAAATATTTGCTTAAATGAATTGCATTCTCTACTAAAAAGTAAAATCTCCAAAGACATAGGCCAGCTAACATTATAATAAAATTGTCGTTATCACATAGAACTAAAAAATGCCATAAAATTGTATCAATCAAAATATGAGAATTACTTAGAAGAAATATGGCATAGCACAATTATTCTATGAACTTATTACCATACTTGACACCAGTTTTATAAAATGTCCTTTTATAAGATCTCATGATGCCAAGTAATTCTATGCAAAGTGCATATTTAATAAATGTTGTTGACTAAAGTCAGTTAACCCTCCTCAGCTGATTCTTAATTAGGTCAATCTACATTTTTGTTGTGTACTTCCCTCAAAGAGGCAAACACGGAATGATACTAATATCTCACATTTTATCCCAACAATCCTGTAAAAGGTAGAGTGTTGACATTGTCTTATTTTCCCCGTTTTTATAAAATGGGGAAGAAATGGGGATTCAGAAAAGAGAAGTGACTTATGCTCACATGGCTATGCCATCAGAACTAGAATTCAAACCCAGGTCTCTTATATTCTTCAAGTCCAAAACACTTTCCACTACAACAATCTGCTTCTCAAGACATTTAATAAAAGCTTGCTTCATGGGCAGTCAACTAGAATGCACTATTCTAATTCAGTGTGAGATTTTCAATATTGGTTTTTACATTCATTCACTCCTTTAAAAAATGATTCCCCCAACATATACACTGGATCTAATCTAGAGAATAGAGCTGATCAGAAATATCAAACATAACCCATAAGGGTTAAATAACAGCACTGATTGCCTCTCTCTCTCTCTCTCTCTCTCTCTCCTTCTTCACTCTCTCTCTCCTTCTTTCTCTCTCTCATGTTTAAACCAGGAAAATGCCAGCTTCAATTCTAGAAACCAATGCAAAAGATTACTGAGATGTAGTCTATTCAGTTACCACGGCAACCGCTAGATGTCATCTTTAGAATATCCCGTTGCTTCAGATCCTAGTCTAGTATGAGCTGTAAAGGCTATACATACACTCATTGACTAAATAATTGGCTCACATGCAGTTTTAAAGGATAATCATAACTATTCATGCAGAAACAAAACAAGATATGCAATGGTAGCAGAAATTATAAAGTATGCAGTGTAAAAGTGATGAGACAGCCTCAATATTTAGTTTTTGTTCTTTTTTTTGTTGTTCTCATTTATCAGTTGCTATAGCATTTCTCTTTAAAATGAGTGAATCACAGTTTTCCTTGCTTTCCTTTTTGTGACTGTTCTAATGTTCTGTTTAATTTGATTGTTCACTGAGATAATCAAGACATCTAATCAGGAATAAAAGATACTTGGCTCTCTTAGAAAAGCAAGTGACTGACAAGGTTTCAATGAAGAATCCAGTGTCAATTCAAAAATTGCTTTTGTAGCTGATGACATGAAAAAGATACTATTTAAGATCTGGGAGTGGTACAGAAACTGTTAACATCAATTGCCACTTATCTTTTTTTGAAAGAAATGCATAAGTTTTGTGCATTGGGGGCTTACAATGAAAGCTGGAAAATTATTCTTAAGTACTTTACATGTTGCATAATTGGGAATGCATAAAGGTTAGCAAAAGAAGAAGAGTCCATAATAGTTGATATCTATAGGAGCCTGGGAGAGGGAGCTTAATGATGAAAGAGTACAACAATGTACCAGTCACCCCAGAAGAAGAAAATAGAGCTGAACTGTGGGTATGGCACATTGAAGATCCCTAAAGATTCTTTGCTTAGGCAAGGTACATAACACTTAGAAATACCCATTGTGGGAATTTTGGAGGCTTCTATAGGCTTGCTATAATTTTCTTTTATATTGGTTTTCAAAATAGTGTGGCACTTATTGAATGAATGAAATTAATGGCGCCCCTACTGTTTAGGTGGCATCCTATGAAAAGTAGCCTAATCAGAGTAAAGTTCTCAGAAAGGAGCATTCTGTTTCCAAAATATGATAGAAAACCTTCTAAGACTTGTTAGGACAAATATTCTCAACTTTTGGGGATTAATTTGGGCACAAATTATGTGATTATATGATACTGCTAGAATTAGCCAAATAAGCATTGATAAAGATTTTTTAAGTCTCTCTGGGCATAAGTACACACCTGTAATCTTTGGTTCTGGAGAGTCAAAAGCTAGTGGATTATTAAGTTTGAGAGTTCTCAGCTGAAGTAGGTCTAAAGCCTATCAGATGTCTACATTAAATCCAACACCAATATGATGAACCCCAGTGATTAGAGTGTCACCATACTGCCAACAGAGGGACAAATCACACCAGGTAGGAAAGAGAGAAGGTCAATGTCTCCATGCTAATCAGCAAAGGCATCATTCTTATAAGTGACTGTTATACTTCCAGTCTAAGAGAGAAGAAATAGGAGATGTAGTCTCAAAAAAAAAATTATGAAGTCTTCAGCAATAATGTAAAGGACTTAAGGAAACAAGTAATGTTTTCATCAGTAATGCCAATCAAAGGCAAAGGCTTCAAAAGATAAGGGAAATTTTGGGAAGTTAACAACTGTTTAAGAAGATGGCATCTGAGAATAGGATTTGCTTTTCTGGAGCAGTACTTAAAATACAAGAATGATGGGCTCTTGGCCAGGGATGAAGTGTACCAAACAACTAGTGAAAATGCATTTGCCTGGAGTCTTGCGAATCTAATCAAAAAGGCTTTAAACTGAATAGGAAAGAGAGAGAATACTGCCTACTTATATCTACCAAGTCAGATATCATGTAGAGTAACTACAGTTTAGAAAGAATAGCAGGCGAGATGCCAAAAAAAAAAAAAAATCATTGCAAGCAAAAATCTAAGAAAGGAGACAACAATAAAACCTATGGCCCCCGAAATCTGCACTTAAATGGATTCTGAGCAACAAGCAAAGTGGATAAGATTCTACCTCAACAAGGCAAATTTTAACTTATCACTGAGATTTAATGGAACTGGATGGCAACAAAGGATTTACCTTACTCAAAAGGGGAGGGATGAAGTAGCATAGTGTGTGAGTGTGTGTATGTGTGTGTGTATTTTATTACAAATAATGTTAAGTACCACTACAAACAACCCTTTATTGTTATTTATTCATTTCAGTCATGTCCAACTCTTCATGATCCCATTTGGGATTTCTTGGCGAAAATACTGGAGTGATTTGCTATTTTCTTCTCCAGCTCATTTTACAGGTGGGGCAAACAAAGTTAAGTGACTTGCCCAGGGTCACGCAGCTAGTAAATATCTGAGGCCCTATTTGAACTCAGATTTGGCACTCTATTTTCTGTGCCAACTACCTGACCACAAACAATTCTAGCTATTTGTAATCATTAGCCTAATTGATTAGCATAAAACATTTTTTCATTCTTTACTTTTAAGCCCCCATTAGTATCCTTTGTCCATTTTTTTCCCTCATTCACTTTTCCCTATATTATCTTGGTCTATATTTCATTCTTCTGGTTCTCTTTTTTCCCACTTTGCATTGCTAAGACATTTTTTTAACAGTTAGCTATATTTCATACCCATCAAAATGGCAAAAATTCATACATATACATACGTAAAAGCAATAAAACTGAATAATGGTAGAGTTATAGAGGGAAGATATGCTCATTCATTGCTTGTGGAATTGAAAACTTTTTTAAAAATCTTTTCGAAGAGCACTCTAACAGTACATAGCAGGAGTTACAAAAATAATCATTCCTTTTGACCAAATAATTCCAGACATGGAAGAAGGGAGGAAATAAGTACCTACTGTGTGCCAGGCTCTCTGCTGAGCACTCTTCATAAATATTATTTCACTTGAACCCTGTGAAGTAGGTGCTATCTATTATTATCTCCATTTTACAGTTAAAGAAACTGAGGCAAACAGAGGTTAAGTGATTTACCCAAAATCATACAATTACTAAGTATATAAGATTTTTTTTGAATTCCAGTCTTCCTAACTCCAGGTAAAGCACTCTATCCACTGTACCACCATATGCCTCTGTGATGTGGTTATACCTTTATGGTATTATCAACAACAAAAAAAGAATGGTAGTGTATATTAAGAACATATATGAGCAAATATAGGAAGAAGGATTAGGGGAAGCTTTGTAAAGAACATCTAAGTGAACATAAATAAAGTCAGAAATGGAAGTGATTCTGTTACAGTATGCTATAAATATGGAGATGAAGAAAGAAGAAATAGACAGAGTTGGGAAATATCACAAGCCTTTTTCTAGTAGCTTAGAGTCTTAGAACTTTGGCCTGCTAACCATTCACTGTATCCTGAACTGGGTTCATGCCCACAGGTGGTGGAGGATCAGGAGTTGTCAGACATTCATGGGAAGTCAGCAGGAAGAATTCCAACAGACTTAACCCTGAGGAATTGTCCTGAATAAAGCTGGAATTACAGTCCCTGTGCTTAATTGTACCTAGGGCAATAGAGAAAATATGTGCTAAAAGTTAGTGAGAGAAATTCTTCCCCTTTTTGAGGATTTTCCTTTCCCCACCTGATCCCACAGAACCCTTCCCTCAACTCCACAAGCATCATCAACAGAAGCTCAGCAATTGTAGATTCAAATCCTTTTAGCATGCTATGGTATAAGGGGCCCTGACCAGGAAACTTGAAGTCATTTGTACCTGCTAGTCACTGCCTCCCTATCTCCTCACCTATCTCTGGCTCCCTCTTAAGCATATTCATTTTTCCTTTTCTAGTATAAAGAACATTCTCCTTGAAAAAAGGATTCAGAAGTAAAATAACAGTTTAGTTCACTTTCTCTCTGTCATCCTTTAACATTAAGCTATCCACCAGAAGCAGTGAACCTCTTCCTTCTATGCTAATCTCCTTGTGCCCAAATACAGCATAAAGAGATTTTTTTATTTGTCCTTGGAATTTTTCACATATCTTACTTCACTCTGAGCTTTAATCTTCCTAACAATATGCTTACAGATCCATGACATATTTTTGGAATTTTGATATTGTTACATGTTCCTCCTTCCATCTTTCTGAATCAGAAACCATTGAAGAATAGAGCTACTTTAATAATTTCCCAGTTCCTTCCCCATTGGAACTATTCATAATTATATCATCAAAATGTTATTTATAAGAACCTCTTACCATTCTTATTATTTTCTTTTAGATTCTCTGAAGATAAGATCACACTTAACTGTTCCCTAAACTTTAGAAATCTATTATCTATGGTGCATTGCTTTTTTTTTTTTTTTTTTTTTTTTTTTTTGCTTTTTGGAGGGGGGAAGGCTGGGCAATTGGGGTTAAGTGACTTGCCTAAGGTCACATGGCTAGTAAGTGTTACATGTCTGAGGTCACATTTGAACTCAGGTCCTCCTGACTCCAGGGCCAGTGCTCTATTCACTGTGCCACCTGCCGCCCCAGTGCATTTCTAATTATGCTCAGTAGTTCTCATGTTGGTTATCATATACAATAGGATGATACGGTTACTTTCCATCAGAGTTCCCATTGTTTCTAGTCCACCAACCAGTGCCTCCTTATTAGTAAGAATTAGATACAAAATAACAATTACTTTCATCATTTCCTCTACTGTTTGGAAGATGAAATTGCAATCACAGTAAGTCAATAATTTAATAGACATTCTATTATGAATTAAGAATTGAGACTTAAAATTTTCCCCACAGTGACTTTAGCTTATCTCGATGGCATTTTTGTGATTTTGATTAGCAATTCATTGTCCCATTTCTTCCGTCAGCATGAGTGGCCCATCTATTCCAAAAAATAAGGCACTGATCTGTTTCTCTTGCCTTTTACCCTTACCTATAAATCTCTACCACCACCACCAACAACCCCTCAAGTTCAAGGATTTACAAATGGATGTATAGTTTCTTGATACAGTATTGATCTGCTTCTTCTTTTCTCTACTCTATTTCTTTTGAATACATAGAGTCAAAGTCAATAATTTTTTTAAATACCTACTATGTGCCAGATACTGTGCTAAACACTGGGAATACAAGAAAATGCAAAAGACAGCCTCTCCCATCAAGAAACTTACAGTCTAATGGGGCAGAGGACGACCTAGCACAGGGGCATGATGAAGTCCTTGCAGTCAGATGAGGAAATGATGAGTGGATGCTCTGGGCCTCCTCCCTCAATGCTGATGGATCTTGGAGGAGGTCTTTGATGTCAGAGGGAAGGACAAGGAGTAATAAGATGAGTGCTTCAGAGTTTATTTAATCTTACAAGATGATTATAATTTTCAGTTAGAAATGATAAGATGAATGCCTTGAGTACCTCCCTTAAACAGAGGAACCCACTGTCATCCTCTCCAGCCAGGGAGAGGGAGGAGCTCTAGGGGCAGAGGATACTGAGGAGGTATGAGTTCAGAGATGTACCCTTCCATCTGTATATTTCAGTGTTGAATACCAGCCCAATATGTCTTCTCTCTTGGTGATTTCTATAACATCATCTGTACCTTCTTAACTTAATCTTACAAGTTTTGTTTCTATACTCTGTGTATTAGTATATATACATTTGAGAGTATAGGCACTGTTCCTTACCCTCTTCCAAATTATTTCTCTTGGCATGTTGCTAGGAACCTCCCCTATTGTTATTCTTCTTTCCTATATCATACTTTATGCCTCTATAAAAATCCATTTTAAAGTTTTATACCTTTTCCCATTTCATTTTCAGTTTAAATTTACCTTGTTCAGATCGCTGAGCCTCCAGCCCAGGCCTAGTGAGGATGTATATTGTCTTACCAAGAGCCCATTACACCTATATCTTAGGCACTGACCCATATTGCAAAATTAAATTATTTGATACCATTACTTAGTCAATGCCAATGGTTTTCTTTTTCTTCTGAATTTCTCACTTTTAGTTAGAAGGTATAATGAAAATACCACCTTTCCTTTAAAGTCTAGTTTCTAGTTCAGAATTTCATAACTTGAGAGAAACTACAGATTCTTTCTAGATTGGTTTGTTTGATTGATATGGGGGAAGACGTTTAGGGTGAGAGGGCATTATCATTTGTCTCCACATGCATCTCTAGAAATTAGTGATAGTCAGCAGGTTCAATGACATTTATCAATCTGATAGCCACTTTCATTATATAGCACATCTCCCAAATGGCCAAATGGCTTAAGGCTACTTCCTGACAAATTAGAAGGAAATCATTAACCAACACCTTCATTTTACATGGTTGTCGCAGAATTTCTGACTAGTAAGAGACTTTAGTATCCATTCAGTCTAACTCATCACAGAAAGAGAAAATGCACTATTACACAACCAAAAAGTAGTCATCCAGCCTTTGCTCAAAGAGCTACAATGAGGAGATACCTACTACTTCCCAAGGCTGCCCATTCCACTTTAGGATAATGCTAATAATTTGGACATATTATTTTTCTTGACATCAGCTCTAAATTTGACACTCTGTAATTTGCACCTATTACTTCAGAGGTCCATCCAGTGGAGCCAAATAGAACTGGCCTCATAGCTTTTCCCATGACAGACTTCCAAGTATTTGAAGACCATTAGTATGTGCCCTCTGGATCTTCTCTCTTCTAACTAAACCTCCCCAGTTCCTTCACTTGTTCCTCTGTAATGGACTCAAGGCTTTTTACCTTTCTGGTTGCCTTACCCTGACAATTCTCAAGTTTATCAACATATTTCTTAAATTGAATTGCCCAGAACTGAACCTAGACTTGAAGACATGACATGAACAAGGCTGAAAATAATAGTATTATAACCTTATTTCTGTAAGCTATGGTTCTTTTAATGGAGTCACAAAATTGTGCCGTCTTTCTTAGCTGCTACCTACTTGGACTGAATTTACAATCCACTAAATCTCCTAAATATGTTTTCAGATAAACTACTGTCTAACCATATCTCCCCTATATTATACTTATGAAGTAATTTCTTAACATAAGTTTAAAACAACATTTATTCCTATTAAATTTCACATGATTAGATTTGCTCCATTATCTAGCTATTAGATCCCAACTTTCTGATCAAGTATGTTACCTTTCCCTCTCAGCTTTGTATCATCTGAAAATTTGAGAAGCATATCATCTGTGGCCTTATAGAAGTCATTAATAAAAATTTCAAATTGTGTAAGGCTAAGCACAGATATCTAGGGAATTCCACTGGATGCTTTCATCTGAATCAAGATTGAACCATTAATGACTTCTTTCAATTTGACCATTTGGCCATTTAATCAGATTCAAACCCATCTAATTGTATGAGCTGGCACCTTTTGTATTTCCAAGTCAAGTCAATAAACAAATATTAAGGACCTACTATGTGTCAGGCACTATGATAAACATCAGGAAATCAAATAAAAGGGAAAAGAAAACAGCCCCTCCTCTCAAGGACCTTAGTCTAGTAATAATACAAATATCAGATTATTGATTAAATTCTTTGTTTAAACATAAGTAAACTATACCTATGGTATTCCTCAATCTACCAGTTTAGTTTCTCAGTCAAAATGAAGCAAATTTAGTCTAGTATCATCTTTTATGGTCATGTTGGCTGCTTATGATCCTTTTATATTCTGGATGTTCACTAATCATCTTTTTCAATAATACATTCTAGAATTTTATTGTGACTAAAGCTCATGATGATGGTCTGCAAATTCCATTCTCTTCCCTTTTTTGAAAATTGGAATATTTGCCCTTTCCAAGTTCTGCAGTACCTCTCTTATTCTCTACACACCTTGATATGTTCCTAAGAGTGGCTTAGTAATCACATTTATAAGCTCTACCTGTAGCAGAGGAAGTAGTTCAACTAGGCCAGGTTTCTTGAATTCATTTAAATGCCCTCTTACTATCTCTTTATCTTGAGTATCAACTGCCTATTAACCTTTTTTGTTTAACCTTTTTCTAGATCAAAAATCCTTTTGGCAACAAAAGTACAAAGGAATAGGGATCACATGGATTTCACTGGTATAAGTATGAAATTCCCAAGAAAGCAAACTTCCTCCAAACAGGATGACAGCTTCTCTAATTTGCCTAGAACATTGAGGGGTTAAATGTATAGCCTGAGTTTCCAGAAAAGATTGGAGTATTTTGCAGAAGACCTTTCTAATTGATGGAGATAGTGATGACTCCAAGCTAAGTGCCCACCTGAGGAATGGTGATGAGATCTTTGAAGAAGAGAGATATTCGTCATTCTTGCCTGGAAAAAGGACATGCATGGTTCCTGTCTTTCCTAGGGACTGATTCAAGATATATCAAGAGAAACAGATGGACCAACTTTGGAAGATAGACATATTGACAAATCTGTTGCCTCAACATATCCCTGATTTCCAGTCTCTCTCCTTAGAGACTTTGAGGAAATTCCCATTGAGTGAGATTAAGCCACTGTCTTAATTGAGCTAAGATATTTTGTTCCCCATGGTAGAGGTCATTCAATCCTATATTTTCTCCTAAATTCTTGTCTGTATAATGTTTCTGGTGTCTGTTTGCTTTTTGTGATGGTGTTTTGTGTAACTTAAATTTAGTGGGAAGTAGTCAAGTCTTTAGGCATAAGTTTGGGACATACTTCCTGTTTAAGAAATAAGATAGAGGAAAAGTCAGTTTTTTACCCTAAAATTCGTGTCTTTAGACAAGCAATATTTAGGGGGACAAATAGATATAATTCTCAATATCCCTCTCTCAGATGAAAACACAGTAAACAGCCTCATGGTTTTTTTCCTACTCTCCTCAAAGCAGGAAATCATAGTCTACCTCAGAGAAGGATAAGTAAGAGATGTCTACAAATTTCAAGCAGCATTAAACAATCCTTTTGGACATACTCATAACCTGTATAGACAAAACAGACACCTTAGAAGTGACTTCCCAGTATGTATAAAAAGTAGTAGTTGGGGTTTCCTGATTGGATTTGGTTCTTTACCTACTATGCCACATTATAGCAGAAGTGTGCTAAAAATTGAGTAACTCTTTCTTCACTCTATTGTCAATTATCATTGCATCATGCACCTTGAGCACCATACCTATTCTTTCTTTAAGCATTCTCTTTTTTTCAGTTTGTTGTTGTTCAATCATTTTCAGTAGTGTCCAACTCTTTATGACCCCATTTGGGATTTTCTATGGCAAAGATATTAGACTGATTTGCCATTTTTTTCCCACCTCTAGCTCATTTTACCAATGAAGAACTAAGGCAAACAGGATTAAGTGATTTACCCAAGACCCCACAGCAAGTAAACGTCTGAGGCCAGATTCGAACTAAGGAAGATGAGTCTTCCTGACTCCAAATCTATCATTCTATCCACTGCACCACCCAGCTGCCCCATTTCTTCCATATAAAACAAGACAAAAGCAAAATCAAAAAAAAATCTTTGTTGCCTTTCATTTTCCTACCAAGCTTCACCTCATTCTGAGCTTTATCACTGGTCACTATATCATGCCATACCAACTTTTTCTCCACACCCCCTCCAAAGCTGTTTCTATCATTTCCATCCTAGAAATCAGATCCTCCCTATTAACAAGAGTCATATGTAAAACAGAATTTTTCTTTATTTATTCTTTTACCCTTGAAGGATGAAATCATTAAGGAATAATTATTAATTGCTGGCAGAAATGAAAAAAATAGGGCAAAGAGAGGTTACCTATGTAAGGTCATGCAGAAAAATTAGCAGTAAAGTCAGGATTAGAATCTCAACCAGGAATCCAGCACTTTTTTCACTATACCACAGTCCTGGATAATTTTTATATTATAAAATTTTACATTATTCGCATATTTCCTCAAAATTGCCTATTTAATATACCTTCTTGACAATTTCCTATAACTAGATTACAAACACCTTGAGAACAGGAATGTAGTGATTTTCTTTATCATTGCACCCCTAACCACTTTGAGGACCACAAGAGTCCCCAAATTTTGCACATTCTAGAGGTTGAATCAATCTTTGCTGAATTGATTTAATATTAAAATAATAGTTATAGATTCCAAATTTTAACTCTATCAATTGATACAAATGATTTTTTTTTAAATTCCCTCCCTTTGGCTATTCAACTAGAACCTTTTGTTAGCATTTTCTCCTGGGAGTAAACAGAAAAATCCCTGAACTGGTTAAAAACTTTTGGTCAGAGACCTACTCATCTCTGTACTTTCAATTTTTCTTTTTCTATTTTTTTAAATCAAGATAGATGTGGGATCAGTTTCTGAATTTCCTTTTGCCAATTTCTCAGGCAATAAACTCACTGAGCCCTGACCCCTTAAACTCTTCCAGGATAGAATTTTAACACCTCTATTATTGCTTTTAGATAGCAGTCATCTCCAAAAATTTTGTTTACTTCTTGTTTGATTAGCTTATCGATACGTGGCACAGAGCAGTTCCCATGTAAGCACTTTAGGGATTAGAATGTTTTTCCCAAAAGGAATAATTTCAAGTAGGTTTGAATTCACTTCTGGGGGAAAACAGGCTGGAGAATTTTCTCTTTAAAAGGCCAAAGGCCAGGGCACCAATAGCACAGTCATCTTTGCATCTTATAAAATGCAAATGCAGCTTTCAGGACAAATAAGGGAAAACTGGGACAGGAAAAGAATAGAAAATGGAAGCCATCTGGGGCTTGAATATGCAGCTAGGGCTACCCAATCCTTCAGACCCCTGAGATTTCAGTTGGGTCTGTTCTGCCTTAGATTATTCAAGACATGTGGGTCCGGAAAAATGTCTACTACAGCATAATGCTTTATGACTGGACAAGTAGACTATAAAAGTCAAAATTCAACTCTGCAATGCAAATAGGGCGTTAATAACATGCCAAAACAGAAGTGGGGTACACAGAGACGCAAGGAAAGCACTAATAGACAAATCCAAGCCCTCGTCAAATTCTTCGCTAGTGCTCCTGACAGCAGGAAGCCAATTACTTGGGGGGAAAAATGAGGTTTGTTTCATGAGCACAATATTACAAATGCAGCTCCTTGATCCTGACATCAAGGCAGAACTTTGCATTTCCAATAGAAGCTGGCAGTGTTTCTCGGTTGATGGCTTGGTAGAATTTACCTCCGGGGTTAAAGCCAAGAGAGGACTTAAGATATGAAAAAAAAAATCAGCTTATTGACTCCCTAAGCCCAACTCATGTGATTACCACATGGTGTATGATACTTGGTACATTTTAATTCAGAAAGAGAAGGTAATTTGTAATCGAAGAAGAATATGGTATCCAGAGAACAGTGGCTAATACCACAGCAGGAGTCTCAGACAACCTCAAAAGTGTTTCTTGATTGCCAACATGACAAGTCTTTAATCTTTTATGGTGGCATTTGAAGGCTGATTTCCATCAGAGGAATAAGAGGCGAAAGATCAGACACACCCGCCATTTCAGTACTTATTGCTTTAATTATCATTATTTAATAATGTAATATTTCCTAAGAAGAAAAAATATATACATTTTGAAAGCTCACATTAAAAAAAAAAAAAGACGTTTTCATTAAAAGATCATCATTGCCCTTAGTCTGAACACAAGCAGATCTAATTCACTTGATTTTGTTTGTATATCCTTTTCCTTCAATTTCTGGTAAACAGATAGTGGGATTGTTAATTACATCACACAGTATGCTTAGTTAAATACTGGTGTGAAGGGCTTCTCTGTGCTCTTAAACATCTGCCAAGTTTCCTGTGAGGAAAGGACACATTCTGATATGAATGAATGACTGGGAGTTCTCAGGAACATTTGGGAAGCCTCTGGCATGATGGAGAAGAAATACGTGTTGCGTCAAAATGAAGGAAAAACTCAATTTTTTCTCTATTATTATATCTGACCATCTTAGAAATTAAGTATAAGCTGGTCATTTTACTCAGAACTCTACTTAATGAGTCTATAAAGCAGTCACTAAGCAATGCCTTAGAATGCCCAATGTACCTCAAAGAGAAATCTGCCACCCAGTAAAGGAACAGATTAAAGAGAAGCAGAATGTATTTAATTTTTCCAAGTCTGCTTTCCAATTCACACCCTGATGGATTTTATACAGGGTTGCCTGCTCATTTTCTAAGTTTTCAAGTATTTTTCTCCCGAATAACTTTTAACTTTCTACCCTGGTAGCTATCAGGATTTGATTATGGATATTTGTCTATAATCACAGCAGCACAGCTAAATGGATAGCAACTCTACCTTAGAGTCAGAAGACCTGCATTTAAGTCCCATCTCTGATACATACTGGCTGTCTCTCATTAGCCTAGGCAACTCTCTAAAACAAAGACTTACTTACTGTTCCTCTGATGTGTCATTGTATCTCCCATCTCTGTGCCTTTACCCTGGCTGTCCCATATGTCTGGAAAGTAGTCCTTCTCTACCTCCACCCTCCAGGATATAGCTCAAACTCCTCCTTCTACATGAAGTCTTTTCTGATCATTTTATTGCAAGTGCCACACCTCCCCAAACTCTCTTTTATTTATTCTATATGTGTACAGGTTTTCAACCTTGGTCAGATAAAAGCTCCTTAAGACCAGAGACTATTTCACTGTTGTTTTTGTATCCCAAAGACTACCATGGGGCCTAGCCTAGTAGTTACTTAATAAATGCTCATTGATCAATTGATTGATTTGCTGTAAATCACAGATCTGCATTGGTAGATGGGATTTCCTGACCAAACTCTGTACATCAAAAAAATTACCCATTTGGTTCCCCATCCCTCCATACACAAAATCTTTTTGTCTGCCATACCAAAGATCTAAAAATTTGGAAACATATACCTTTCTGATCCTCCCCCCTCCCAATTTGTTATCAAGATGTACAGGGTCTTATAGAAAGAGCCATCAGTACAATCTACTAAGTGAAATACTAGAAAAAATAGAAGCAAAAATCCCATCTACATGACATGTATAGAGAGATTAGCACTAAACAGATTACTCCCACAGAAGCTAGGTTAAAATATAAGTACTCAGGAGACAATTCATACCCAAACTATGTCCTCATTTCATCATCTGAGTACAGTCTCCAAAGTTCATTTCATGTTAATGTATAAACACCATTTTTACTTTATGGATTGAGCTGTTGATTACTTGGTATCATTACTGCCTTGGTACAATATGCATTCAATAAAAACAAGCCCAGCATCTGCTAAAGAGGCTGTCTGTGAATCCTGAGATAGCAGGTGCTCTATGGATTGAGTTAGTCATCTCCTTGGAGAAGCCTTCAAACAGATGGCCATGAAGAGTAACAGATATAAGTTACTTAGATACCACTAGATAAATTTCAAACTATTATGTCAATTGAATAAATGATATTATTAATGTATACAAGCAAAGAGATATGGGGGTACAAATAGAAGCTATGGAAGTTACTTGTTTAGATGGAAAGCATCCAAAGGGAATGGTCTACTTCCCTTCCAATTAATCCCTATAAAATTTACTTTATGTTTAAACAAAGCTAGCAAACCACTGGGATGCTTTTCATCTGTGTTTTCCCCAGAATTTATGAACCCTTAGGAATTGTGTACTCATATCTAGGGCAGAATACAGCATGAATTACTCTGAATTATTTATGGCAAGATACTAAAACATCCTTTTTTAATCTCAAATTTGAGTTTAATAGAATTGGTTCCCCGCCCCATTTCCCCGCTGGTGAGATGCTAAGAGCATGCAAGCTATGTTGGCTCAGTCATGCTGCACTGCATAAGTCAGCATGGGTGGACTTTTCCCTGATCTTCCTTTGCCACCAGTTGCTGTTTAATTTGGTGTGTTTGCAAATAAGAATGAGGATCTAAGGTTTGGTTCCTAAGGTTTTTGTGTTTACCACCCAGGGCTCCCAAAAAGGGCAAAAGGTGGGATGGCTTTAAAGCTTAGATGGGTATCTAGAAAGAGAGTTATAATTGCAAAATTGATTGTTACATCCTATGGTGTGATGTCAAATCCATATTAAGGACAATTATGGAGCTATGAAAGTAACTCCATAGTAGTAGATCATTTTAAAGTAGTATTACAGTTCTGTGGCTAGGTTTCAGGAGGTCAGAAAACTTGGATGGTAAAAAAAAAAAAAAAGCCATCTTGGTTTTCAATAGCCTCTAGCTAAAATGTATAGCTTCCTTCAATTATGAATCTAAGCAACAAACCATCATTCTGAAAAGGGGTACATAGGTTTTTATCAGATTGTCAAAGGAGTTCATGACACAAAAAAGCTTAAGAAGCCCTACTTTAGAAAAAATTTCTTCTCCTTTTCTTCATTACCTTCATAGATCTTGAGACCAGCAAGAATGAGTCAAATAACTATCTGAAGAGCTGAACTTTGGGAAAATTAAAATGAAATGACCACTAAAGTTCCCTTAAAACTTTCTCCTACTGGTTCAAGTTGCTTGACCTCCAATACAGAATATAACAGATAAATGTCCCAGACTTGTTAATACAATTTGTCTTTTACAACTAATAGTATTAACTTATACGTGCAGTGCTCAAAGGGATCCCTCCCAACACTCCTTTGATGTAGGTGGTATATTTGTCCTTACACATAAGAAAACAAAGTTCCCAGAAAGATGAAGTAGTTTGCCCAATCTCATACAGTTAACAGGCATTAGAATCTAGAGTCAAATAGATCACCTGTCTTCAAGACCACTAACTATTCTTTCTCCTACAACTTACCATCTCTTGCTTTTTTAGTATCTGCTATTTGTAGTTGATACTCTTAAGATGAGTATGAAGTATAAAAATATATTTTCTTCAATTACAGAAAAAGAAAACATTGAAGAAAATGTCTTAAATCAAGATTGATATAGCTTGATCACAAACCTAGAATATTTTTTAGAATGTTCTAACTTCTTTAGAAAAGTTAGCATCAATGACTTCCAGTTCACATAAATATTTCTAAATTAAAACAAGGGTTGAACTAGAAATCCCACTTCTATGCAAAACCACAAAGAGATCAAAGACCAAAAGAAAGGTCCCATGTGACACCAAAATATCCATAGCAACACTTTTATGTAGCAAAAAACTAGATGTTCATCAATTAGAGGAAGGCCAAGCAAATTGTAGTACATGAATGTTATGGAGCCTTATAAAAGGATGAATTTGAATAATTCAGAAAAGTATGAGAAGACATATATAAACAGATCCAAAGTAAAGTAAGCAGAACCAGAATAACAATATAGACAATAACTCTAATAATTAGAACAAAAAAGAATAAAATGGACACTGTAATTATAATGACCAAGCTTCGCCTCAGAGAAGAGATAAGAAAATGCATCTCTTTCTCTTCTTTTTGGAGATAGGAGTCCATGGATATGGAACATTGGATATACTGTCAGACTTGATCACTGTGTTGGTTAGTTTTGCTGTACATTTTTTTTCTTTCTGTTTCTTTTTTAAATTTTATGTTACAAGGAATGGCTAACAGACTAGAAAAAGGGGTGACATATTTGGGAACAAAGGTAATATTAAAAAGTAATATTTTTTTAAACTTAAGGGCAAATGTCAAATTTACATGTTCACACTCAAAATCTTTTTATGTTAGCAACACAGAAAATGCAACCTAGAGTGCTTGGGTTTTACTAAAATACAATGTGTGAAGATAAGGCAGTAAGAAAGACATAATGCTAGAATGTAAAATGTCTTAAACGCCCATATCAGAAATTTAAATTTTATTAAGAGGAAAGTGTAGAGTCATTGAAAACTTTATATACATACATATATTCATATAAAGGTATAGATGATCACGGTGGTGTATTAGGAAGATTACTGAAATAATTGTGTGGAGAATGAATTTAAAAGGAGCTAGACTGGAGGCAGAAGGCTATTTGCATAAGCAAGAAGAGATAAAGTCAGAATTAGGATAATTGAGTACAAATAGAATGAGCTAGATATTAAAGATCATGAAAAAGTTAAAAACTACCAGCTTCAGTATTTGTTCTTTTGTTTTGGGTGATAGGGATTCATCTAGAGTCTCTAACCTTGCAAGTTTCAAAAAAAAAAAAATCAGAAATCAAAGTCTTTAGAAGTCTAGCCACCTGAGAGGCTCAGAAATCTGAGAGTCTAGAGTCAAGTCCATGCTGGGTTTAACAGTTAGTCCAAGGAAAGACCATTGGGACCCAGTCTCAATGTCTCTATAGTCTCTACAATCCAGGAGTAGATTAATGACTCATCTGTCAGTAATGTTACATTTGGATGAGAACTTGACGGGAGAAATACTATACAGAAACTGTGCTAAGCCTTAGCCTGCTCTCCCCAGAGGCTAAGATGGTATAGGCAAAAGTATGCCTGTGATATATTGGGGGTAAATGTTTGTATTTTTGTTATTGTCACAGCTTCAAAATAAACACCCCCTTTGGAAGACCTAGTTGATGTCAATTGGTTAAATGGAACTGTGGTGCTGGTTACAGATGGCTAAGAGCAGAGGAAAATACCCAGAATAAGAGTTCGAGCTAATAACTTTAGAAAGGAGACATTCCAACCCCTTAGAGGTGTGCCTGTGAACCTGAAGGGGAGTTGTAGATGCCTGCCTCTGAGGTGGTGAGCCCATAGCATACTTGTCACACAAAAAATGTATACGTTACCTTTCCCAATAGAATATAAGCTCTTTGAGTACAGGAAATATTTCATTTTTTTCTTCATATTCCTAGGTCCTGAAAGAGTATCTGGCATATAATGGGATTTTAATGAATGATTAATCATCAATTCATTGATGAATAAGACAGAAAAGTCGAAGGGGCAGAATAAGAACTATAAGTGTGTTCTGTCATGAAAACCAGGGGATCAAAGTGGTTATCTCTGCTTTCAAATGCCACAGAAAAGTCAAGGAGGAAGGGATGGCAACTTTCCAGAAGGATCATCATAATAAAGAAAAAAATATTCTGTCCTGTTTCTCTATGTATTCCATTTTGAAATTAAATTTTATAATAGGGATCTAGAAAAGATAATAAATAAACATCCAAACATAAGAAGAGGAAGGATATTTAATTTTCTGCCATATGCAAACTTTTCTTTCTCTTGGAAGAAAATTATCACTCATGAAAAAGAAGAAATCACTTGTGTAGAGCAAAGCACAGGACAGGTGTTAGCATAAGAACAGATATTCTTTGAGATGATTACTGAAGCTTTATTCTCTCTGAAAAAAAAATGATGAATACATCAGAAGGCATTAGCCCAATTTAACCTTTCTAGTAGTTTAACACTGAGGCTAGAATTGATACCAATCGAGCCCCTTAAACAGCAATTAGATTGATCAAGATTAGTCATTTCTGACCTTTGAAGATTTATAAATTGATGCTGTATAAAGAAAGAAAAAATGGCATTGATGGTTTCAAGGGAAAATTTGCTTTGTGAGATGCTGGTGCTTGCACTGCCTTATAAATCATCCTTTATATTGCTAAAGGGAATATTTTCCTCTTTCCTTTCAACACAGAAAAATCCCTGAATTTCATAGAATCTCAGAGTTGGAAGTGGTTGTTGCTTATAGCATCATAGACATAAAGCTGTAAAGGAATTCATAGGCTCTCTAGTCCAACTCCTCCATTTTATAAATGAGGAAACTGAATACCAGAGAATGGAACTCATTTGATCAGAGCCACCCAGATAGTAAACAGCAGCACTAGAACTGGAACCTACAATTTCTGATTCCACTCTTACCACTGTACCATGCTGCCTCTCTTGAGTTGGTTTAGATATTCAATTTAAAAAGCATTTATAAAGTTCCTACTATGTGCCAGACACTGTATCAGGTGCTAGGGATAGTAAAACAAAAATTATTCAGTCTCTGCTTTCAAGAAGCTGGTATCGAACTGGGGGAAGGGGGAGGAATGCAACATATATACAAATAGACCAGCGTCAAGTATATACAAAGTGAATACATGACTAGTGTGGAAATATGTTGTACCTGACTTCATTAGTATTGTGTTTCTTGCCTTCTCAATGGGTGGGGGACAGGGAGAGGGAGAGAGAAAATTTGGGACTGGAAATAAAGATAATTTTTTTTAAAAAGTAAATACAGACAAATAGTCCCTTTATATTTCAAGTAATTTTCAGGGAGGGGAAAACCGGGAAAGGACTCATGGAAGAGGTGGCACTTGAACTAAGCCTTTAAGGAAACTGGGGCTTCCATCAGGATGTAATAAGGATGAAGGTCATTAAAAGCATGGAAGCAACCTTTGCAAAGGCATGGAGGTGGGAGATTGAGAGTCACATATGTAGAATAAAAAGTTGGTCAATTTGACTGGAACAAAGTATGCATGAAAACACACTGATCATTTTCAGGGAACTTGCCTAACTAGAAAGGATTTGATATCTGAAGGGTACAGTGAGGATGTACATATCAGCAAGTGTCCCACAGGTCCCAACCTTGTCCTGATCTTGGAGTGCAATAATTTGCTAGGTAACCACTTGACTAGTCAGCTTTTCTTAGGATTGCAAACTATCAGAGCAAATATTTATACTATCACCCATAAAAAGCAAGGATAACATATAACCATCATCATTTTCAAGGGGGTGAAAAGCAAGCCTGTGGCTGGCACCTTTTCACTTTATCATCTTAGAGAGCTGTTTCAAACACTGAGAGTTTATGGCACATTTAGTGAGCCCGTAATAAATGCTTGTTTATTGACTGACTGACTGATTAAGTGATACTGTATCTAGTATGCTTCTTGAACCCAATCTTTCTGGTTACAAACCAGCTCTCTATCCACTATGCAATACTGCCTTTCATGTATTATTTTTATAAACATATGATGATGATCTGACTTTTTAAAAGAACTTTAATCTTTGCAAAGCACTCTAGTTGTATTTTCTAATTTGATCCTCACAAAACTGTAAGGCATATATTGTCTCCATTTTACAGATGAGGAAACTGAGCCACAATTTATGTGACTTGTCTGTAACTCATCACAACTAATATCAGAACTCAGGTCTCTACCAATTTCCAATGCAGCACTCTTTTTACCATAGGACCCCATCTCTACATTCATGTATACTTGAGAGTAAATGAACTTTACTCTCAAGTATACTTAGGTATGTTATATAAATGCACCCAAATCTTATGTACCCATGAGCATAGTAGTCATCAGTCAACAAGGCAAGAATGTATACCCAGATTGGTTTGGCATCTTCCATACCTAGTGGTTACTCTGAATGCATTCAACAATCACTGTAGCTATTTGGGTTGATTTATTCCTTTTACCTAAGGGGAAATCAGGAACCAAGTAGAACTAAGCTACTTTCAGTCATCGAGTGGTCATCTAGTCTAATTCATTATCAAATAAATTTATTAGAATCCTAAACAAGGGATATTTTAAGTTGCTTGACTGCCTTTAAACTTTTGTGGCCACTTACCCCATTCCTATGATAATCTGTGATGACAGTAATTGATGCCATGTAAGCCTCTTGAATGAACACATGAGCTGGATTAGGGAATGGTCGAGAGCTATTAGAAGCATAGATTGTGGCTATTTTAGCTTGTTGAACAGTTGTGTGTCTGTAGTTTTATTATTTCTATTAGGGAGTTATATTACACAGAGATAGAAATGGTTCTTAGTAACAAGGAGTTATTACCTTTCCCTCTGTCCAAAAATTCTATAAAAGTAGCAGTTTGTCTCAAGGGGCTTCCATACTGAAAAGACAAGACAGGGCACCAAACAAAAAGTCTAATATAGTTGCTATTTATTGAGTCAGGTAGATAAGCTTTTCACTGAGAGTAGGATACATTATTGAAACTGTTTGGGGAAGGAAACATAAAACCATCAAGTTGTTCCAGTAACTTATACTACTTGCTGTCATAGAGGTAGGAAAATAGATGAAAAGCAAAACATGAAAATGAAAAGACAGAAAGAGTGAATGCCAGAAAAAAAGAAGGTAAATTATATCCATGGTTGTGTCTACACAGCAGTAATATGATTAATGTAGATGACCAAACTGAATAATTCAAGCCTCTAGGTGCTCAAATGAGTCAGATGACCACCAGAATGTCACACTTATTCTGTGCCATGCAGAAAGAAAAGCATCCCAAAAACTCTATGAGTCAGTGGTATCCACAAAATGGAGTGTAGGGATGGCAGCAATGAAGATCCACTCAAGTAGAAAAGAAAATACACACACACACACACACACACACACACACACACAAACACGAAAAAGTGTTACCCAAATGAAAACTAATTTCAAATTCAGTTTTGGGCCATCTGCCAAGAAGCCTTTAGCAACAGGGACATTTTTTTTTAATCTGAAAAATAAATATTCACCATGAGGTTTTCCTAGTGTGCGGTATAATAATGTTCTGGGCAGAAATGTTACATACCTTCATCAATTTTACAGTGCACACGGGTAAAGGATTTAGTAATCAAGGACTCAGAAATTGCTCAGTCTTGCTTATGAGCAAACACTTAAACTATAGTTAAAAGGACCGTTTTAAAATGAACGCTAAATGGGCCATTGCACAGATCACCATGGACACCATCCAAACTTTGCCACATGGTGCAAGGGCTTAGTTTTAGCCCTTCCCCTCTCTTCAAGGCTAATGGTTTTCCTCTGAGAACCCTTCCAATTTACCTTGTATCTATCGTGTATATACATAGCTACATGCGTGTTGTCCCCTGGTTAAATTGGGAGCTGCTTAAGGTGAGGAACTATTTTTTTTTAAAGTATTTTTTCCCAAATACATGTCAAGACAATTTTTAGCATTCATTTTTACAAGATTTTTTTTCTCCCTTCCTCTCTTCCCTCTCCTCTTCTGAAAATGGTAGACAACATAATATAAGCTATACATGTGCTATCATGTAAAATATATTTCCATATTACTCACAGCTGTGAAAGAGGAAACAGATCCAAAGAGGGGACCATGAAAAAGAATAAAGTAAGTGAAAAAAAAATATGCTTTGATCTGCATTCAGAGTCCATCATTTCTTCATCTAGATGTGGACAGCATTTTCTTTCATGAGTGCTTTGTACTTGTCTTGGATCATAGTGTTGCTGAAAAGAGCTCATTCATTCATAGTTGATCATCACACAGTGTTGCTGATACTATGGACAATGTTTTCCTGGTTCTGTTCATTTCACTTTGCATCAATTCGTACAAGTCTTCCCAGGTTTTTCTAAAATCTGACTATTGATCATTTCTTATTGCATAATAGTATTCCATTACATTCACATACCAGATCTTATCCAGCCATTCCCCAATTGAAGGGCATCCCCTCAGTTTCCAATATTTTACCACCATGAAAAGGGCTGCTATAAATATTATTGTTCGTATAGGCCTTTTTCTTTTTTCTATAGTCTCTTTGGGATACAGACCTAGTAATGGTATTGTTGGATCAAAGGGTATGCACAGTTTGGTTGCTCTTTGGGCATAGTTCCAAATTACTCTCCAGAATGGTTGGATCAGTTCACAACTCCACCAACAATGCATCAGTATCCCAATTCTCCTGCATCCTCTCCAACATTTATCATTTTCCTTTTTTGTCATATTAGCCAATCTGATAGGTGTGATATGGTACCTCAGATTTGTTTTAATTTGCATTTTTTTTAATCTAAAGTGATTTAGAGCACTTGCTTTGATTTCTCTATCTGAAAACTGCCAGTTCATATTTTTGACCACTTATCAATTCCAGAATATCTTGTAGTCTTATAAACATCACTCAGTTCTCTACATATTTGAGAAATGAGCCCTTTATCAGAGACACTTGCTGTTAAGATTGTTTCCCAGCTTTCTGCTTTCCTTTTAATCTTGGTTGCATTGGTTTTGTTTATAGAAAAGCTTTTTACTTTAATACAATCAAAATTATCTATTTTACATTTCATTATGCTTTCTATCTCTTGTTTTGTCATAAATTCTTCCCTTCCCCATAGATCTGACAAGCAAACTATTCCTCGCTCTTCTAATTTGCTTATGGTGTCACCCTTTATGTCTAAATCATGCACCCATTTTGACTTTATCTTGGTTATGTGTTTTTCCTTTTCTTTTTAACTCCAGCAAATAGTATAGTGTCTGGCACATTAGTAAGTATTTAGTAAATGCTTATTGACTTGATTTAGGAGAAACTCATACTGGAATCAAGAAGCTCAAATCTGACCTTTGACACTTACTAGCTATATAACCTTGGGAAAATCACTGAAGTTTACCTCAATTTTCTCATCTGCAAAATGATGGCAAAAATAACATCTGTCTCCCAGGTCTGTAAAGATCAAATGAGATAATATTTGAAAAAAGTGCTTAGCACAGTGCCTGGCACATAGTGGATGCTATATAAATCTTAGCGATGATGATGATGATGATGATGATGATATATGTCTTTCAGCCGTTTACAGCAGTCCTGTGTTTCGAGTACCTTTTTTCCAGAATAGTGACTCAGATGTACATGGAAAGATATGGATGCACACATGTACTAACTGCCTCAGTGGACTATATAGGGTTCCACTGACAGGACCTCTATTAGCTGGGTACACACACGTGGAAGGGAGTGCCACCCTGTTATGGGTCACTGTGCAACCAGAGAAACCAAGCAGTGGTGAAAAACAACCACACTTTTGGAAGCCCATTCATTGTAAATTGAGGATCAATGATTTAAAGCTGGAAGAGACTTGATCTAACTTCATTTGAGAAAAGAGGAACTGAATGCGGCAGAATTGAAGTGACTTGCCCCAAGTCGCCCAGGTAGTAAAATGTGATAGCCAAGATTTGAACCCCACATCCTCTCACTCCAAATCTACTATACAGGTTAAAGGCTAAATTCCTGCCAAGGTCACAGTGAGCTAGTGAGATGAAACAAAAAAAAAAATCTCAGAAAAAAAGCCTGAAATTTGCAATTTTTCTCTGATGAATCTGGACAACTAAAGAACTGTAATTATTAGACTTTCAAGGAAATGGATGTGACTTCTTTAATTAGAACTAATGAGCAAATGCATTCTGTTATTCATTAAATCACCCATATTTCTCTGGCAAATGTGAAGATTAAGCTAAGGTTATTAGTCAGAGTTTGGGTTTTCGCCATAACATTTATTTTGGCTTTCTTCACTATTAAAATAATGGGTGAGTAGACTACATGTGTTCACCAGAGAAGGTCATTGCTAAAGGCTTTGTAAAATTCTTTGAAGAATTCTGACAGAAAATAGGATGATAGCTTTGGAATTAGGAGATATCATCTACATTCTAAAGAGGAAGAAGCAGGGACCCAAAGAAGGGAAGTGATTTGTCCAAGGAATCTGGGATTCAAATCTGGCCATTATGACCTTGAATCTTACACTCAGTGCACTGTACCATGTTGTCTAACATGGTTACAACCCCATTTTCCACATCCCTGATTTCATTGTAAGACGTTGGGACTCTGGGTCTTTCCACAGAGAATCTTTAGAGAGTTATCAGCCTTTATATCAGAAGAGTTCAAATTACCCACTGCTAAGTTTCAGTGATGCCCTGAGGCATCACAGGGGTGTTCACAGGGGTTTTGCATAGCAAGGCAGCAGACTGGATGCAGAGATGGACTTGGAAATAACAATACAAGATTTAAAATCCCATCTCAGACACTATGGGACCCTAGGCAATTCTCTAAGTCTCAATTTCTCCATCTGTAAAATGATGATAATAACAGCATCTAACCCAAAGAGATTAAAAAAAAAAAGGTAAACAACTTATCTGCACAAAAAATATTTATATAGCAGCTTTTTTTGTGGTGGCAAAGAATTAGAAATTGAGGGGATGCCCATCAACTGGGGAATGGCTGAACAAGTTGTGATATACAATGGAATACTTTTGTACTATAAGAAATGATGAACAGGATGCTTTCAGAAAAACCTGGAAAGATTTACATGAATTGATACAAAGTGAAATGAACAGAACCAGGAGACCACTGTCCCCAGTAACAGCAATATTGTATGATGAAGAACAGTGAATGACTTAGCTATTCTCAGCAATATAATGATCCAAGACAATCCTAAAAGACTCATGATGAAGAGAACTGATATTGACTCAATACAAAGAAAAGCATACTATTTTTCCATTATTTGGAGGAGAACCTTTTCTTTCAAAATATGACTTAATATGGAAGGAAGCATGTTTTACATGATTACACATGTATAACCTTTATCAAATTTCTTGCTATCTTGGGGAGAGAAGAGGAGAAAAGGAGAATTTGGAATTCAAAAAAATGTTTTAAAAGAATGTTGAGTAGTTTTTATATGCAATTGGAAAAAATAAAATATTATTCGAAATAAAAAATAATAGCACCTATCTCAGAGAGTTGCAAAAATTAAGTGAGAACACATCCGTAAAGCACTTTGTGAATCATAAAACATGACATAAATACTGTCTTTCATTTTTACCATTATCAGAGATAGAGTATCAGTAAATTGGCAGTTACTATGAAGCCTTATAATTTTTCATTAGCCCTGGGTAGGGGCTTATGCCATTTTAGGCCTCTGGAATTAGGGAAAGAGAATGATCACATTACAGGATTTCCCTGAAGAATTTCCACTGTGAATATGTTACTATGTATCTTCGATGAGAAGCCAACCTCTGGGAAATTGACTTGGAAAGCCATGAAGTATACATAGGCATCTTGTGTGCTGCACTTGGGTTACCTAGAACTACAGAAGCTGAGAAACTCACTAAATTAGAGAATCACAGATCCTCAGAGTTGGAAAAGACTTTAGAAGCCATGTAATGAAATTCATATCTGAACAAGACTCCTCTCTATAGTATATATGAGCAACAATTATACAGCCTTTTCTGGAATAAATCCCTGGAGGGTGAGGATACATCCAATTAGCTTCCAGTTCCATGTTTAGATAATTCTAATTTTTCAGAATTTTTTTTCATCTAGTTAAAATCTGACTCCCTATAACTTCTACCCATTTACCTTTGTTCTGCCCTCTGGTGCCAAGAAGAATAAGATTAATGCCATTATGATGAAGCCTTTCTGAGGCAGCAAGAGACCTGATTCTCTGGCAGAGCATTGTTCTGAGATTCTAGCCTATCAACCTTCGGAAGTACTTGAGAACCCAGAAAGTAACATTAAGTAAGGGAGATAAAGGCTCTGGTGTATTTATTTTGTTGTTGTTTAGTTGTTTTCCAAATATGTCCAACTTTCTGTGACCCCATTTGAGGTTTTCTTGGCAATGATACCGACTGGTTTGCCATTTCCTTCTTCAGCTAATTTTGACAGATGTGTAACTGAGGCAAACAGAGTTAAGTGACTTGCCTAGGGTCACACAGCTAGTAAGTGTCTGAGGTCAGATTTAAACTCAGGAAGATGATTCCAGACCCCAGATCTGTATTCACTACTCTAGCTTATTTATACAATATAGCAACAAAGTACCAAATATATTGTCCCGTCCCAACCATGCCTTCTTATTCAACTTAACTGTGGCTAATATATTTCTTCTATATGTGGGAAGAACAGAATCACAGAATTTGAGAGTTGTAAGGGACTTCAGCAGGCATCTAGAGGCAGCAAGGTGGCGTCAGCAGATAGCACTGGACCTGGTGTTAGGAAGAGCTGAGTTCAAATCCTGCTTTGAGATGCATGATCTGTGTGATTCCAGGTAAGTCACTTTAACCTTAGTTTATTCATCTGTAAAATAGGGCTAATAATAGTACCTTCCTCCCAGAGTTGTTATGAGAAGAAAATGAGGTGATACTTGTAAAGTACTTTGCAAATCTTAAAGTGCGACGTAAAGGCTAGCTATTATTATTATTATCTGGTCCAGCCTTACACAAAAGGCCCTACTATGGCATAGCTGTTTAGCGGTCATCTAACCTCTGATTGAAGATGTCCAAGGGGAAGAAAACCATCACTTCTGGAAGCAGGCTTTCTCTTTTTAATAGCTCTAATTGGTAAGAAATTTGTTGAGTTTTTTCCATCTGGCTTCAAGTCTAAACTGGCTTCTTTGAAACTTCCACCCATTATGCCTGGTTCTGCCTTCTGGGACAAACAGAAGAAGCCTAGTCCCTGCCTCCCACCCCATCACATGACATCCCATCAGATATTTTTGGAGAATGAATTCTTTGGTCTTCCAGTCTAACCATGTTCAGTTCCTTCAACTGATCCTCACATGATACAAACTCAAAGGCCTATACCATACTGGCTTCCTTCCTCTGGACACTCTTCAGCTTATCAATGTCCTTCTCAAATGACGGTTAAACTTAAATCATGGTGACCAGCATTGAACACAATCATCTAGATGAGGTATGATGAGAGTAGGGTACAATGGAACTATTACTTCCCTATTCCTGCAGCTATGCAGTTCATGATTGAATTAGGTTTTTTTACAACTACATCACACTATTCACTTACATTGAACTTGCAGGCCACTAACACACCCAGATCATTTTCTTTTCTTTTTCAAAATAATATTTTATTTTTTCCCAATTACATGTCAAAACAATTTTTAATATCTTTTTAAAAGTTTTGAGTTCCAAATTTTTTCCCTCCTTTCCTCCCTCCCCCCACCCCGAGATGATAAGCTATGCAATATAGGTTATACATGTACAATGATGTAAAATATTTCCATATTAGTCATTTTGTACAGGAAGACTTAAACAGGAAGGAAGGAAGGAAGGAAGGAAGGAAGGAAGGAAGGAAGGAAGGAAGGAAGGAGGGAGGGAGGGAGGGAAGGAAGGAAGGAAGGAAGGAAGGAAGGAAGGAAGGAAGGAAAGAAGGGAAGGAGGGAGGGAGGAAGAAGAGAGGAAGGGAGAGAGAGAGAGAGAGAGAAAGAGAGAGAGAGAATGACTGTTTCAATCTGTATTCAGGCAATATCAGTTCTTTCTCTAGAGGAAGATAGTTCATCAAAAGTCCTTTGGGATTCTCTTGGATCACTGTATTGCTGAGAATAACTAAGTCATTCACCATTATTCATCATACAATATTGCTGTTACTGGGGACAATGCTCTCCTGGTTCTACTCACTTCACTTTGCACCAGTTCATGTAAGTCTCTCCAGGTTTTTCTGAAATCATCCGCCTTGCCATTTCTTATAGCACAATAGTATTCCATCACAATTATATGTCATAACTTGTTCAGCCATTCCCCAATTGATGGGTATACCCTCAATTTCCAATTCTTAGCCACAACAAAAAGAGCTCCTGTAAATATATATATACATATACATATACATATACATATACATATACATATACATATATATATACATTTACAAATAGGCAAATTTTTGTTCTCTTTGGGATACAGATCTAGCAGTGGTACTGCTGGATCAAAGGATATGCACAGTTTTATAGCCCTTTGAGCATAGTTCCAATTGCTCTCCAGAAGAGTTAGATCAGTTCACAACTCCACCAACAATGCATCAGTGTCACTTATCATTTTCACTTTTTTTTTATCATATTAGCCAAACCTCCAGATTATTTTCAAAACATTAGCTGTCTAACCATACATCCCTATTTCATACACATGAAATTGATTTTTTAACATACACATCAAGTATCTTGCCAATTCATATTATTTCTGCCTTTAAATCTCTCCACTCACACAGTAACCATTCTGGTGCCAACTCTTATCACCTTACACCTGGACTATTGAAACACTCTTCTGGTTGGTATTTCTGTCTCAAATCTCTCTCCACTCCAGTTCAATTTCCATTCAGCTGCCAGTGATTTTCCTAACACTAGGGACTTATTTTGTCACTCCTTCACTCAATAAATTCAAGTGATTCTCTTTTACTTCTAGAATCAAATTCAAAATCCTTTTTTTTTTTTTTTTGGCTTTTAAAGCCCTTTACAACCTGACCTCCTCCTACTGTTACAGTCTTGTTTATACTTCATTTTCCTCCAAACAATTTATGATCTAGAAACACTGGTCTTCTTGCTATTCCTTGTACAAGTGACAGTCCATCTCCTAACTCAATGCCTTTTCACTATCTGTCCCTCTGATCTGAAAGAATCTTCCTATTTTCTTCTATCTTTGGTTTCCCTGATTTCCTTCAAGACTCAGCTGAAATCTCATCTTCTTCAAGAGGCCTCTCACCCCAACTCCCAATGCTATTTCCTTAATTCTGAAATTATACAATTACACAAATACATAATCAGTTTACACAAGAGAGAGAGAGAGAGTCAGAGACAGAGAGGGACAGAGAGACAGAGATGACAGATATAGACATACATCTTGTACATGCACATTTGTTTTCATTTTGTCTCCTCCATTAGAATATCAGCTCCTTTCAGGTAGGAACCATGTTTTCCTCCTTTTTTTAATCACAGTAGCTGACATATAATAAATACTTAATAAGTGCTTTTTGATCGATTAATTGATGCCTCCCAGTAACTCATATTTGAGAAGTTGATTTTTGGTAACCAGTAGTTCCCTTATTTTCATTTAGAAATACTATTAGTCCCCTTTGTCTCATCCTGTATACAAAGTAGCATCAGCTCTAATGTCTAAGGGCCCTCTCAGAGCAAGTGTACAGCTCTGGGTTTTCTCCTGAAGTTAACATGTGATGCACCCTTTCTCAGGACCATGACTTAGGTGGTGGAGGATCTGACAAGCCATGTCTGCTTGCTTTATCCTTTTACTACAGCATTGTTTTTATATCAACAAATTGCACTGGAATAGATTTACTCCACAGGCCATATCTCTTTTCCTTAGAAGCGATAACTGGCCATAAGACTCTTCTTCTTCCCCTGTCACATGTATGAAAAGGAACTGAGGTTATGGTGAGATACCAAGAGAAAATGTGAGCAATTATTCAATTAAATTGATTAAAATAATCAATATTGATCATTTGCATTCATCAGTCTACTATTTTCCCCTTAGTCACAAATGTTTTGATATGATATCCAGCTAAGTAGCTCAGTTTCCCACTTCATTTGGGCTGGTTAGACATCACTTGACTCCTACATCATGCAATACTTGTGAGAGTAAGCTTTGGAATCAATGCCTAAAACAACAAAATGGAGATATTATTGTCATTGTCATTGTTCTTATTCTTATACCCATGTAAACCTTCTTATCAAATATTCCATTCTTTATCATCAATTAAAAAGAAGCCCTGTGCAAGTCACTTAAGAGAAAGATATATGTGTGTGTAAGTATATATATATGACTGTCTATCTCTGTCTTGTTTGTGCATGTATATGTGTGTATATGTGTATTACACATGTGTATGTATGTATATACATTTCTCCTTAGAAAGCTGAAAAATGAAAGTTCACAATTAAACTCTAAGAATATTAATGTGAGAAGAGATCTTAGAGGTCCTTCAGTTCAATATCCTCAGGACAGGTGGGTGGCACAGTGGATACAGCACCATGCCTAGAGTCAGAAAGACTCAACTTTCTAAGTTCAAATCTGGCCTTAGACACTTACTAGCTGTGTGATCCTGGGCAAGTAACTCCACCCTGTTTGCCTCAGTTTCCTCATATGTAGCTGGAGAAGAAAATGGTAAACTCCAGTATCTTTTCCAAGAAAACCCCAAATAGAATCATGGAGAGTCAGGCACAATTAAAAATGACTGAACAACAAAGTCCAATAACCTACTTGAATCCAAAAAAAATATTGTCCCTCTAAAAAAGAAAGAGAATGATTGCTTTATAAGAAAGATTGTTAAGTTATAAAATCATTCACCATGGGATATCTGAAAATAACGAATTTCTCTTCAGGAATGTAAAGAAGTAACTGATTGACAACCATTTAACTTATGTACAACTTTCCAGGAATAAAGCTTTGTAGTAAAGTGGATATTTAATGATCAACCTAATTGATCTTCCTAAGAAAGAGAATATCTCATTCATTCAATAACATATAGTGTGTGTACAGTATTGTACAATAGCAATGCACAGAGAAGATCACAACAAAATAAAGGATAAGACTGCCCTGGAGGAGTTTACTCTTACTTTGAGGAAATGAGGTAAATTATAAATAACTTGAGAACAATCACGAAGTGAATCACAAAGGAACTGAACAGTTTTGAATACAGTATAGACCCAAGGGTTGAAGGAAAATCTGTCTAGACCCTAAAGCCTCCAAAGGAAATTTATGGACATATGGTACTGCACAAATGGCACTGACAATTGAAAATAGTCACAGGGCATAGTTTGGAATGACCAAACACTGGAGGAAGTCTGATTATCTCTGAATCCTACTTCTTGTAAGTCATTGAGACCTCTCTGCCTCAATAGCAGATCTGGCTCTCTAATAATGATTCCTGACTCCTCAGTAGACAGACTCCCTTGGCTCCAAAGTTTTCCACAGACTCAGTGCATACTCACTGTATTGATTTCTAACTATGTATTCACCTCAGCATGAAGTCACAGATCTCTCTGCCTGAGTCTCTCAATTGCAGGAAACAGAGAACCATAGGGGTTCTGGAGTGAGAGGGTGGTGTGTTTTTCTTCCTTCCAATAACCAGAAACATCCTAAACAGGTATAATTTCCACACTGAAAAATTTCTATAAAACTTTTGCTCTCCAATTCAGAACATTTTCAGAGAATTTGATTCCTGGTACCACTGGTGAAGAGTCTTATGAATCCAGTAAAATATGAAAAATGATTCATCTAATTTTGCTATGTCAAATTATGACAAATCTAGATTATAGACTTCTAGGAACAGATAGTATTATCATTTTTAAGTGTTTTGCACATCAAGTAATTGGTCATTATACAAGTCAATGCATAGAGGTAGGATGACAGAACAAACATACATACACACATATACATATATATTCAGAAGACTTGTGTTTATATCCCAGCTCTGCTATTTAGTAACTAAAATAAATGAACATTTATTAAGCTTCCACAATGTTTCCGGGCACTGTGCTAAGTGCTGGGGACATAATGAGGAAAAGGACAATCCCTACCCTCAAGGAGTTTACACTCTAATGGGGGAGACAATATATAAATAAATAAACACAAAGTAAGCTATATACAAGATAAATAAGAAATAATTAAAAGAGGGAAGGCACTGAAATTAAGAGGGGCTAGGGAAGGCTTCCTTTAGAAAGGATCTTAGGGGAGAGTTAAAGGAAGCCAAGGAGGTCAGTAGTCAGAGAGCAGAGGAAGAACATTCCAGGCATGGGGGAGAGCCAGAGAAAATGCCTGAAGCCAAGAGATGGGGTGTCGTTCATGGGACAGCCAGGAGTCCAAGGTCACTGGATCTGAGTATGTGTTGGGGAATAAGGCGCCAGGAGGCTGGAAAGGTAGAAGGGGGCTAGGTTATGAAGGGTTTTGAATGCTAAACAGAGCATTTCAATTTTGTTCCTGGAGGCGAAGAAAGTTTATTTAGGGAGGAGAGAGAGAAGCAAGTTTTCAGATTTGTGCTTTAGGAAAATCACTTCAGTGGCTGTATGGAGGATGGACTGGAGTGGGGAGAGACTTGAGTCAAGCAGACTCCCCAGCCTATTATTGCAATAATAAAGGCATGAAATGATGAGGGCTTGCACTAGAGTGACAGCAATGTCAGAAGAGAAAAATGGGCATATTTGAGAGACGTAAAGGTGAAATCAGCAGGCCTAGGCTGGAGCTTAGATATAGGTGATAAGAGATAATAAGGAATTCAGGATTACTTCTAGGTTGTGAACCTGAGAGACAGGGAGGATGGTATTGCCAGAGGGGGAGGGATTTAAGGGGAAAGATAATGAGTTTTGTTTTGGACATATTGAATTTAAGATGTCTGTTGGACATCCACTCCAGGATGTTTAAAAAGTAGTTGGAGATGCAAGATTGGAGGTCGGCAGAGAGACTGGTGCAGGAAAGGCAGCTCTAAGAATCAGCACAAAGATGATAACTAAAGCCTTGGGAGCTGATGGGATTACAAAGTGAACCTGTGTAGAGAGAAAAGAAGAGGGCCCTGGGAGGAACCCTGAGGGACACCTATAGTTATAGGGTGTTATCTGGATGGGGATCCAACAAAGGCAAAAGAGAGGGAATAGTCAAGAGGAGGAGTAGAACAAGGTGAAAGTGGTGTCCCTATCAAGGAAGAGAGTGATCTGCAATGTCAAAAGCTGCACAGGGGTCAAGGAGAATGAGGTTTAGAAAAAGCCTGTGAATTTGGCAGGAAAGAGATCATTAGGAACTTGAGAGAGAGCGGTTTCAGTGGAATGATAGGGTCAGAAGGCAGATTGTAAAGGGTTAAGAAGTAGCTTAAGTAGCTTTCAGGGTGGCTAGGAGGCTCAGTGAATAGAGCACTGGCCCTGGAGTCAGGAGGACGTGAGTTCAAATCCCACCTCAAACACTTAACATTTACTAGCTATGGGACCTCAGGCAAGTCACTTAACTCTAATTGGCCCTATCTTCCCCCCTCCAAAAAGAAAAAAAAGGAAAAAAAAGTATCTCTGCTGGTTTCTAACCACAATCTTAGGCAAGCAATTCAATCAGAGCAATTAGTTAGATCTTCTGTGAAACACAGGTGAAATATTTGGACTTTTTATTTTTACTGGTTTGTTCCAAAGATCATATGAGTTAAGGGATGAAAAAAAAATTTCTTTAGAAAAAGAAATTGCTATATATAATAAGTGTGCCTCACAAGGAACTCCTCTTCCATTTTGTGTCATATGAAAAAATAGAGAAATTTCCCTCAAAGGGATTAATTTTTGACAAGGTCAACTCTTTGACAAGATTTGAACCGATCTTGTTATTGGTCCTTGCTTTCACATTGACATACTGATGGTGGAACTGACAACTAGTTGATACCTCTGAATCACCCTGAGATTGGCCTTTAATTAGATCATGGGAATTCAAGTCAAGGCAAGTTCAAAGTTGTTGGAAAAATAATGCCATCAGTGCCAAAACAAACACTCCCCAACAGAGACAAAGGATAACCTCTATCAGAAATCAAAAACTTGTCCCGGGAATTTCATATCTTTTTCAGGAGCCAGGAGAGAAGGAAAAGATGTTGCATTACCACAGATCTCTATCTATGTAGCTATAGATATAGGATTGTTTATAATTAGATATAGGCATAGATATACGTATATACATATACAAACATATATTATGTATGCACACATACATATATGCATATTCATAAATTTGTGTTTCTATGTGAATGTGAGTGCATAGAAACATATATGCATCTATGTATATGTATGTACCTACTTTTCCCCATGGTTAGAAAGGGGGAATAGAGAAAACCCCAAAATCTTCTTATTAAAAATAACCTATCTGTTGAGAAATAATGAGATTAGTTTGTGAGGGTTTTTAATCTAATGAAAAGGTCCCATTTCCATATGGCTCCTTCTCTCTGCAAATTTTAAAAGCTTAAAATACAGATTATTAGCAAAATTCATTAGAAAACTCTCTGAACTCCTAGGCAATCTGTTGATTGCCAAGCCAGAAAGGTGGTCTCTCCAGCTGGTTCAATCTGACAGCCAATTATTCATTCTTCCTCCTTATCTATAATCATATGGCAAAGACTTCAATTCAGAACACAATAAAATTTATCTTATTTTTATTTAGAACTATCACTAATATACAAACAACAAGAAGGCAAACATAAAAGATTCAACAAATACTTACTGGTAAACAATGTTAAACATTCGTAAGGAACAATAAAACTAAATGGGGAAAACAGAGCGATTGTTCACCGTGGATCCAATGGGCTTCTCTGAGTAGTCCTTTCACTCCCTGCTTAGTTCTCTCAATGAGTGAGCCCAGTGCTAAGCCAAAGAAGACTAGTTAAAGACAAGACTTCAGTTGCTACAAGGCCTAGAGTCAATTCCCTAGAAAGCCTCCTCCATCTGTGGTTGTTGATCAGTGGACTGCCCACTTACTTCCTCTTCTCACTCTCTTCAGTTCTCTGTAACTTCCCCAAGAGGTATTTAGGAACTGGCATTGTAGAAGAAATTTTACCCTCTAGGTCTTATTCTGTGAATATTTCATCTCTTCCAGAGCTATGAAGAAATGAAATTCCTAGGGTCTTTAGCAACTTACACATGCCCACACACACACACACACACACACACACACACACACACACACACACCAGACAGGCAGTCCATGCATTTCAGGAATGACTATTACATAGTCATTAAGATCAGTTTTAGATGTAGATGTCCTCCCCAAAACCTGCACATCATTCCACAAAAAGCAGGATTGGAACCCACAATGGAAACCTGGGTTTGAATTCTGCCTCTTCTGCTTACTATCTCAGTGATACAGAACAAGTCACATCTCGTGAGTTATTTTCTCCTCTTTAAAATAAGGGCTGGGACAAATTTCCTCCCCTTACCCAATTCTATAATCCAGCGGATGGTAATTGAGTTATATTCCATGGCAGTAATTGAAGCCTTCCCATTTTGGTGACCATTAGTGGTGGGGAAACCACTGTAACCACTGGTGTGTTCCTGCATATCTAAGGAATCATCATTCAGTAAGCAGAATATAGATTGTAGAGCTGAAGATCTAGGGGTGAAAAAAAAAAAGAGTCTCTAAAGCAGAAACAACTCCAAAAGCCAAAGCAAAACAAAACCTGAGAGGACTAGTAAAAGGTAAAATCTCAGGCTGAAAGGGTTTGAGACCAAGGTAAATGATGTGTAGAGTTTGGCAAATAATTCACAAACTCTGCAGATATTTTTTTTTTTTTTACTGCTCTCTAATTTATCCATAAGGATTAGATATGAGATTTTGTCAAATGCATGGATATTCTTCCACTTCGTGATTATTCTCTAGGAAGAGCAAAGATTCTAGGTTTACATCCTTTCGGAAACTGAATTTCTTTTCCTTTTTTTCTATCACTTAGCAAAAATTTCAAGCCATTTAAGATATAGTGGGTGGATTGTCTTTCATTGAAGGTAGTCAAGCATAGACAGGAAATGGATAATAAAATAATACTGGGAATGCCTTTTTGGGAATGGGCTGGATGAGATAGCCGTTGGGGTCCCTTTTGGCTCTAAATTCTGTCATTCGATTATCTATATAATGCATGTCAAGGTATCCCCAATTTCTCCTTCCTTATCTATAATGGATTCCAACATGGTAACTCTATTCAACAGGCTTTCAAATGTTTAAATTCAGTGAAGTATTAAACAGGGAAACATATTAAAGATATTTGTCAGGATCTTAGAGGGTCCTTTACAGATATGAAACAAAAGAATTCAGAATCAATAGCAAGTTTCTCTGAATACCCCATTCACAGATGACATTTTATTAACTGCATCAAGCACCCAAAAAACTTATCTCCTCAGTGAAATCCATAATAATTCAAAAAATTGGTCTGCTCAGCAATACCAGAAAAACAAAGGGGATGAAAATACATATTTTCCAATTTTTGTCATGAAACTAGACAAGCAAGTCATTGGTGTGTGTGTGTGTGTGTGTGTGTGTGTATGCGTGTGTGTAAAAGCTCAGTCAAGATCTGAAGCAGGAAGAGGAGAAAGGACTGGATCATTTTTGAGAATTTCAAAATGTTTTCAATAGTCCTAAACTGCTTTAAGCCACAAAATCAATAGTAGGGCCAATATTCTCCCAGTGATGGTATATATGGCTGTAATTCATGAAACACTATGGTTTCAGAAGAATTAAAATTGCAAGTAACCCCAGGGAACCAGTTAGTCAACAATCATTTATTAAATACTTAGTATATGCCAGGCACTATGCTCCCCAAGGAGGATGGAAGGTTCTGGGTGAGCATAAGTACTTTGTAGGAAATTTCAAGCTACGTCTTATATGTAAGAGGTGTGGAGAACATAGCACAGTGGAAATAATATTGAATTTGGAGACCTGTTTATTACCTGTGTAACAATGGGCAAATAATTTCCATTTTCTAGATGTCAATTTCCTCATATGCAAAATGAGAAAGTGAAATTAAATTATTTCTGAGTTCCATCCTAATTATAAATCTATGATCCTAGAATGTTATATGGTATAAAAGAGACTTTTAAGGGCATTTAACTGGACAAAGAAGTGAACCAAGTGAATAACAAGAAAGATAGACAATAGATGGATAGACTAATATAAAGAAACCCTTAAGGTAAGAAAAGAACTAAAATATTATATCTAATGTTCTCAATGTGTCCTCCCTATAGGATTACTGGAAGATATGGGAAAGGAAGAAAATAGTATTTTGAGTCATGAGTCCTTAGTTCAAAACCTGGCTCTGAAAATGCTTACCTATTTGGGGGCAGACTGTCTCACCTCTGTGGCGTTGATCTCTTCTGTATGATGTGGGGATTGTCTAAATGATTTATAATGTGCCTTCTTACTTGAAGTCCTAAGATCCTTTAAATGACCCAGAAAAATGAGTGGGATAGAGGGAGCAAGCTGTTGGGGAAGGAGCACAGATACATCTAAGTGCATATACACAGGGATAATGATAAGCAGAAACAAACAAACAAATAGATGAAGAGGAAGGGATGAGCATTTATTAAGTGCCTATTATGTGCCAGGCGCTGTGTTAAACATTTTCCAAATATTATCCAATTTATTCCTCAAAACAACCCTATGAAATACGTGCTATTATTATTTCTGTTTTACAGTGGAGAAGACTGAAGTGGAATGAGGTTAAATGACTTGTCGAGAGAGAGACAGAGAAAGAGAGATGAGAAAGAGAAGAGAGAGAGAGACAGGAGAGGAAAGTGAGAAGAGACAGAAAGAGAAGAAAAGAGAGAGACAGAAAAGAAAGACAGAGAAGAGGCAGAGAGAGGAGAAAGGAGAGAGACAGAGACAGAGATAGATAGACAGATATGGACAGAGAGAGACAGAGAGAGAAATTCTCTCTCACCCTGGATGAGTCACTTAACCTCTTTGTCCCTATTTTGTTCACACACGCACACACACACACACACACACACACAGAGTCAGTGTTATTGCTGAGTCTTAGAAACTATAATTTCCAAAGCTAGTACAAAACTAATATAAATATGAAAGCAAGACAGCATGACAAATATAGATATAGTGGATACAACTCTGGAGGAACAAAAACCTGGATTCAAGTCTTGTGTCCGGCAAATCAATGGCCTAGGTAGACTCTAAGATTATTAAATTAAAGAGAAGGTGCTGAATGTCTTAACACTGAAAAATCACACATGCTATGTAAAACTAAAAGGGGACGGAGGCAGCAAATGGACCTTTAAAAACTATGCCAAGAATGGAGCCCTCTAAAAGCTGAACAGAACTAGAGTGCTCAGTGTGTGACTGCCCCAGAAAAAACTGCCTCCATTTGGAACAGAACACGAAGATGTTTTGGTTTGGGGGAGATAATTGGCTCTAAACAGTTGTTGTAATTAGGAACATCAGGTAGCTCGTGCCCCATTTGGTCACCTACTGCCTATTTATCTGTAAGCAAATGGGAGCATGTTGGTTAGAGAAACAGATGGAAAAGAGACACAAGTACCTCACTGGCATCTTGGCAGGAAAATCCTGTACTGCCTTCCTCCCTCCAACACCATCATTAAATCCTCTGGTTTTAGATCCAGTTCTGAAGAGGCTACAGGAAAAAGCAGATGCCTCCAGCTGTCCCAGCTGGATTTTTGTGTAACCTTCTCCTCGACCTCCACTATCTTAACACATGGAGAGAATTATTTCATAGATGCCTTTGAGTTCCATACCGTTGGGGTTCAGAATTTTGTTGGGAGTTTTTCTTGTTGCTATGTTGGCTTTTTTTTTTTTTTAATCAAAAACAAAAACAAGCCAAAAAATCTGTAGTGGCGGGTTAATTAGACATAAAAAGAAAGCGTGAAAAAACCTACTTCTAGCAAAGGAACCCTAGAAGCTATTGCCAATGATGGTTATTGTCTTCCATCCAATAGTTTGCATAGTCAGGTGTTAGTTAGTCACAGGGAGGGAGTAAGGAACAGAGGTGAGAGAGCCTGGAATGAAGACAAGGACAGGAATGGATACAAAATGGAAAAGTGGTTAATGAGAGATCATGCAAAGTACTACACACAAGAAAGATTCCAGGGCTTATCTTTGAGACAGTGAACACAGCCCATCCCAAACCCTCAACCCACTACCACCACCATACAACCCATGCTGTGATCATAAGGAGGCTAGTTTCCATGAACAGCACAAAAAAACCCATTTGTTAGAATACTCCAAAAAACAACAACAAAATACATTTGTCTGTATGCGCGTGTTCATACACAACATATTAATAGAATTTAATATTAGGATAAAGCCACAGGTAATATGTCATGTGTGTATAGTGTATATGGGATAGGTAGGAGAGGTGGACTGATTGATGGATGGACTGATTGAGAGATAGACAAATGGATAATTAAACAGGGATAGAGAAAAAGAAAGGAGAGAGAGAGTGAGAGAGAGGGGGAAGGGGGAGATGGAGAGGGGGGGCAAAAGGGGGAGGGGCACAGAATGGAAAGAATGGATATAAATATGTCCTTGTATAAGTAAAAAAGACCTTAGTTCAAATATCAACTCTGACGCATACTTGCTAGGTGACCACTGGCAAGTCACCTTGATCGTGGGCAAGTCTAAAGCCTTTCCATTCTAAGACCATCTATCGAAACCCAATCAACAGTTTTCATTGTTGGAGTTTCCTTACACAGGAGTTCCGACTATCAATGAAATCATGAGGCCTGGTCAAAACAAAGAAACAAACAAAAACCAGACAGACTCATAGACTGACCAAAAGACAGATTTAAAATCTGGGGGTAGGGAGAAGGGGCACAGGAATCAAGTTCCCCCTCAAACCTGAGGGGTGGCAGGATTATTGAGGAACAGAGAATATTCCAACAGAAGCCTCTTATTCTGCAGTGAAATTGTTGTCTTCCTCTGATCCTCAGATTATGGAGATGAGGGGATGAATGTACAGCAGTAAGATTCCCTGCCGAGATAGCTTTTCAGTCTTTTCAGTAAGAAAAAGATCAAAAGGAAGATGGCTAATTAGCATACCAAAGGAGACAAAGCCCCTAGAGCTTTATCGTTGTTGCAATCCGATAATAAACAGCCAAGTACAAAAAAGATTATTTGATGATGACACACGGAATTGAAAGCCTTTGAAATTGCAGCTTCTAGAAAAAAAATATTTTTGGAAGGGAAATATCCATAATTATACAGAATAATGCTTAAACATTGGGGAGTCGTTCTTCATTCCTATGAGAGCTACTTGCAAAACTACTTTGCCTGAGAGCAGTGGTGTGGTTTGCCTTTATCTCAAAAACACCAAAAACCCACAAAAGGTTTCAAATCCCTGCCCAAGTAAACATTCCGTTCTTTCATATCCTGGAAATTAAACACAGTATTCTTGTTTTAAAAATAAGCGTCCTTCTTTTCCCAGACCTGAATCCAGCCAGGCTTTAGCTTAGAACCAAAGAGATTTGCACCTCTTAGAGACTCATTATCCTTCTACAATCTATTCTGGGTTTGGAAATCATGATCTAATTCTACAAACTTGGAGCATTTTCAAGTGGTAAGAACAAAGCAATTATATATTTTTTTAAAGTAGCTGAGTGACAAATGAATAGTAGCCAGTGTCTTAATGGAGAAGGCAAAAGATAGCTATTCCTATTTCTCATATGTTGTTCATACTTAGAGGAGATACTCCTGATTCACCATCAGGAGGATAATCAGGAAGATATGTGTTTTGACTTGTTTTTCAAGCAGTCTTGATGGGTTTGTGTTGTCATTCATACTCTCTTGTGGGGTCTCTCTCAATTGACACTGTTCAATTGGTTGTCCCAGGGCTAGAGGTTCAGTCCCCAGAGATTTTTCACCCCTAAGCTAAATGACACTGTCAAACTCAAACCTCCAGTCCTCCACTCCTCACTCTCCAACTCTCATGGGGAGTCACTGCAATTTTTTAACAAAACTTTACATCACCAGAGAAGAGAAAAATAGGAGGACATTGAAGGAGTGCATGTTCTGGAGGGGGAGGGTAGAGCATGGAAAGGAAGGGAGCACAGAGCATAGAAGGGAAGGAAGCACACTAACAACAGACTGGAATGAGGTTTGTTCAATGACGAATTAGTTGGTTCTTATGTTCAAGTGGTTAATTACAATTAACCACTTAAGGATCCCTATTCTAAGTAACAGTGTTAAATGGTCCAGATTATTAATAATAAACTACCAGGGAACTAGAAATTAGTACTAGAAAGCAAGAAAGCAATTTTGTACATTATACATTTAATAAATAATACCCTACTTACTTGCATAACTCCTTTCACATATTTTGCAGATATTTTGCTATCACAATGAAACAAGTGGTACAAAGTATTGCTCTAATAATGGTGATCCATTATAGTCTATCTAGATGTAGAATCTCCTCTCTAGCATAATATTGCCTTTCAAACTGGAGAAAATATATGGAAGATCATAGGGTTAATTTTTCTCTTGCATTTGCTGATCTGTTTCTCTCTATATATTTCCACAACCAGAACCTATTTAGACCTAAAATTGAAATTACCTTGAAAAATATGTAGACAAGAATGAAGAAAAAGAGGTTTAACCAGCACTTCAGAGTAGTAAAAAGAAAGAATACAATGTGATTAGTGGCTCTAATTGGAATTTTAAGTGGCTTTGAAAATCATGTAAATATAATAGGTTTATGCTGTCTATGTCTAATTTTAAACTGTTACAAATGAGGTATTTAAGTTGTTTAAATCACCCAATAACTAGCCCCTGATATTTCAAATGTGGTTATATTGTTATTATTATTCCTACAGAAAAGAAAAAAACATTTTTCCAAATGTAACTCAGGTATAGGCAGTGTGTATATGTGATGGGTAACCCATGCAACACTTGGATCATAGCAATAGTACAAATAGCCCACGCTAGTTCTTGTACTGCCTTACACAATCCTACAGAAAGACCAGATGTCACTTAATTCATCAATCAGCAAAGAAGTTTGATATATAACATACCTGTTAGGTGGTGCTCTATTCAAGCAACAAGTCCAGTGATACTGTCAAGGCCTCTGTGATGCAAGAGAAGCCTTCCCCAACGCTGCTATCATTAAGGCCCAATTGCCTAATCAGGTTAGAGGGTGAAAAACCCGCTGCACAGATTTAAAACTGATCTAGAGTATTAATATGTGGCACAGGACTCCAAAGTTTTTAACGTTAGGATCTTGCATCTAGGCTGGTTTTTCCCCATCTTAGTCATAACTTTCTGTGTTTATAATACATAAGCAAGCAACTTTCTATAACCTCATAATTTATTTTTAAAAAATTTTTCTTCTCAACTTAAACACCAAAAAAAGAGCTTTTGCATGTACACAGTATAACACAAAAAGGAATTTTATATGAAATTGTGAATATTTCACACCAATTGCATTTTTTAAAATGTATAATAAATTCCAATAAGAAACTTTCATAACTATCCTGTTCTGAACTTCCTTCTGCTCTTTTCTGTGCATTTAAAAAAAATGTTTCCAAAACTGTATCTTTCTTTCTACACCTTGAGTCCATTACATTCTCTACCCTGTGGTAACATGCTTCACTGTAGGTTCTCTAATTTAGACATGAATAGTCATTGCATTGATGAGAATTCTTAAGTCTTTCAAAGGTTTTTTTTTTTATATATATAATATTGTTGCCAAGAGAATTATTATTCTCTTGGTTGTGTCATTCCAGTCTACTTCAGCTCACACTACTCATGATTGTCTGAAATTGCCTCTTTCATAATTTCTTAAGGAACAATAAGTAATATTCTATTACATTCATGAATTTCAATTTGTTCAGCCATTCCTCAATTGTCTAAGAAAATCTAAGATACCTCCTGCAATTCTAATTCTGTCTCTTCTTTTTTACTTCTATTTTTTTTAGAGGGGGGGAGACAAGGCAACTGGGTTTAAGTGACTTGCCCAAGGTCACATAACTAGCAAGTGTCAAGTGCCTGAAGCTGGATTTGAATTCAGGTCATCCTGACTCCAGGATCAGGGCTGTATTCACTGCACCACCTAGCTGCCTCTGTTTTTCTCATGGTTATTCCTTCTCTGGTAATGTCATCTCTCTTACCTCCCTATTCCTATTAATTTTCCTGTTAAGTTTTATATACTTCTACATCAATATGTTTTGTGTTTGCATGTATTCATTCCTCCCTTGTTCATACCAGATAAAAATCAAGTTCATCTGATGGCCTTACTCTCTTTACCCTTTCTTCCACGCATGTGTACTTTTCTCACATACCCAAATATGAGAAACAACTTCCTCCTTCCTACACTTTGCTCCTTTAACTCTCCTTTCACTTACCCCTCTTAAAACCCTTAGAACAGAACTAATTCTTCTCCCAAATCCTCCATTTCCCTTATATAACTCTACCTCTTAGCCTTTTCACTAGGTAATGAGATTTCAGAATTTGTCTGATTTGACCATCATCTATATTTACTTCTGCTGATCTCGTATTGTGACCTTTCCAGCCTCTCCTGGTTTGACTTATTCCTCTGATCCCTTCTCTAGTTTCCAAATTGTGCTCAGCTTTCCCTATGCCCTAACTGACATAAGCCACTGAAACAGTAACATCCATTTACAATCACCACTGACATGGCTCCCTAGTAATTTTTAGTCTACCAAGAATTCCTTTCTTATTTGGATTCTGAACAGGACAGGTTCCATTATGATAGCAAACACCTTTGGTATGAACAACTCCATTTTATATCTCAATTTTCATAATCAAAGGTTTAGTGAATGAAGTTATCTCTGTGTTTGCATTTATTAAAGAATTCTGTATGATTATATATTACATATTTCTTCATGGAAGAGAGCCTTTAAGACTATATTTTGCTCTACTGAATCAAATGCTTTTTTTCTACCCAACAAACACAGTGGGATCTTATATTCTCTACACCTTTTGATCAATTTTGTAACTGTCAAGATGTCTACCACAGAAAATTGTTTGGGAAACCTGATAATTCCCTTCTCATATTTTCATCAAGAATACCTTTATTATGAGTATAAATCATTCAAATAAAACTTTATAAAGATGAGAAATGAGACACACAAGTCAATAGTTCTTGATGTCGTCTCCATCACCTTTTGGGGGTAGTAATACTTTTTCTATTCTTTTGATATCTTTTCCTCCCTGAAATGTATTATAAAAATGAGCCCCCAGTGCCTCCTAGGTTGTGTCACCTCCAGTATAGATTTTCTCCACCTGTACTCAGTCTGATCCAGCCATTTTTCCCAGCTTGCTCTTCCTAAATGACATTTCTGTTTCCTTAGAGTTCAAATATAATGCTTTTATTATCACTGATGATAAAACCAGACTTTTTAGAAATACCAACAAATTTAGTCTATTTTCTTTCTATTTGTCCCCTCTCAGTTTCATCTATGAATGTCCTGTGGATAATGAGGCTTTCTGCAGAGTTGTTTTTGCCTTCAGTGCTTTTCCATATCATGCGTCTTGCACTCTAGTCATCGTCCTTCAACCCCCTCCCATTAGATTAGAACATTACCAGTCATTTTGATTTTGCTCTTACCCCTCTGGAAGATAGAGTGAGAATGATGACTTCATGTAGCTCTGCCTCACTCAAGTCCAATTCATGCTCAAGTCAAGATGTCACCCTCATGATGTCACTAACCTCCTTCAAAAACAAGGGACCAATAATAACAACATCAGAACACGAACTTTGCCCCTTGGATTCAAGACTCTGATAGGTGATTTTTTGTTTTATCATGCTGAATTAAGTAGGCTTATATCATTTTCTGTTTATAAATCATGCTGATGTGCCCAGATGCCAACCCTTTTAGCTACCTTTATGTGTTGTATTTGCCTCTTAGCCTGTAGCTTCCCTGAGGGCAAGCAAGCACTGTCTAGACTCTTCATTTATATATCCCTAATCCTTAGTATACTGTCTAACTTACAGTGGTTCTCAACCTGTGGATCAAGAACCCTTTGGGAGTCGAACAATCCTTTCACAGGGGTCGCCTAAGACCATCAGAAAACACATTTCCAATAGTCTTAGGAACAGAGACACTGCTCCTCTATTTGTCTCCAGGCAGGTCCGCCCACATGCAGATATGTCCATATACATTAAAGGGTCGCGGCATTAGGAAGGTTGAGAAACACTGGACTCTAACACACAGTAAATGCTTAATAAGCACCTTTTTATTCATTCATTCATTCAACAATGTTGTTCCTATCTTTCACCATGCCTCCACAGTTAATATAGACTGAGAAAGGTATGACTTAACAACAAAGAATTCAAAAAGATGTATGGATTTCAATAAACTTTAAGTCTAATGTGAATCAACAATGTAGCTTGGCAATCATAAAGTAAATGTTTTCCTTGGATATGTTGTATACAGAATGCAGATATTAATAGTTCTGTGATACTCTGTCCAGATGAAGACGCACCTAAAGTCTGATTGTTGGTACCACATTTTAAGATATAGACAAGCTAGAGCATATCCAGAAGAGGGCAACCAGGATATGAAAAGAATGGTTGGTGGAAATGGGGATATTTATTCTGAAGAAGCATAGCAACAACAAATATTTACTAATTGCCTACCATATACAGGGCACTGTGCTAGGTTCTAGGAAAGAAAAGATTTAAGATATGATATGATATCTGCTGGATTTATTTGAAGGGTTGGCATGAGGAAAAGGATTAGATTTATTGATTATTAGATTTATTTATTAAATAGATTTATTTATTTACTTGGTCTCTGGGGCAGAACAGCCAAAAGTTTCAAAAAAGGCAAATTTAGGCTTAATGTACAGCACAGTAGAGGGATTCCCAATAATTAGAGTAAAGCAAACATGGACTAAGTTGTCTTTGCAAATAATGGCTTCCCCTCAGTGTGGTTCTTCACATCTTTGAGCACTAGTGGGACAATCCTTGGTGGCAATGTTGTAGAAGGGACTCTTGGTTAGGTATATATCATACTATAACGGTCTCTGAGGTCCCTTCCAAGTTTATATTTGGGGAGTCTAAAATATTCATCTCTTCTTCTAATTTGGTACTGCTTTTGACTTGAATTCTACCTGGTTGATAACTCTGACTATAACAAAGCCAGCTGATTCTGAAATGACTCCAACATCAATCATAACTTCTCAAATAAGATGGAGTCAATTTCATTCTTTATTTAGTATAAACAACTTTTCATGTCCAGTTTCTTCTGATTTTTTTCCTAGAAAAGCATTCATGACACATAGAGGAAAAAGTCTTCTAGGGAATCTATAAGCATTTGTCTTCTATCTTTTCTTAAGTCTATACCATATTTTCCAGCATACTTTTGACCATCTTCCCCGTGCCTGCCTTAACATTGAGGTTACCAAATGTCAAGGCATATGTTGAATTCATTTAGTAGATTTTATCTCATTTTTCCACTGAAATAGATTTTAGTACAAAAACTGTTCATTATCTCCATGGAGAGGACTAAGGGTTTGAATTGTGCTCAAGGTGAAATGGTCATGTGTCTCATGATATAATGTTACTTATTGTCTTTGACTGCATGATGAAACCAATTGTGCTATGAGTTTTTTTGACTTTCCAAGGAGAAACTGTGAGTCATCCTTCCTTTTGTTAACACAAATGGGTTCTACTACAAATAATAAAAATTTACATTTCTCTGTTCACAGAGCACTTCCTTCATGGCAATTCTATAAGGTATGCTAAGTAGCACAAGTACTTGTACCCCCAATTGCAGATGATTAAACTGGGCCTCAGAAAGGTCAAATAATTTCATCCAAGATAAAACTATTGAAAGTAGTTAAACCCAAACTCTAGCTAAGGACTCTTGGTTCCAGATCCAATGTTCTATTCTTGAAACTTCATAATATAAATATTTTAATATGTAAAGTAATAAAAAAAAAAGACATCACGTGATTGCAATCACTAGTTTTATCATGTCATCAGAGGTTCAAACAGCTGTTGTTGACTGCTGCTGGGGTAATTATGTGGAGGGGAAAAAAAGCCTTGTATTTCCTTCTGAAGATAGAATACTTGGAAAATAACACTCAATTAATATTTATTATAATTAAGTATATCAATTATCTTATCACAAAATTGCATATTTTGTGTTGCAAATTTTGTTACTATAATAATAAAAGGCAACAATTTATAGCATTTTTAAGGTTTGCAAAGTGCTACATATTTTGTCTCATTTGAATGTCATAACACATTTGGGAGACCTGGGTATTAATATCCCTATTTTTCAAATGGGGGACATGGACTCAGTTTAATTGACTTGCTTGTGGTTGGTTAGCAGAACTAGACAGTATCAAAGGGAGGGTTCAAACAAACCCAGGATTTTCTTGACTCCCACTGTCATTGTTTGTCCTTCATCTCAAAGAGATAATATCATGAGGGTGGTCTCAACTTTAAGCAAAGTTTCACAAAGTTGTCAACTTCACTTTTTCCTCCAGTCATCAAAGTCCAGTAACAAGACAAAAGTCAAGATGACTGGAGATGGCCCAGGATGCTTTGGATGACCTTGGTCTTTGTAAATTAAGGTTCTTTCCTAGGTCTCGCCTTGTTTGAGGCCACATCCATTCAATGACTGAAGGCTAGGTAAGAACTGAAACAAAAGATGGCCTAATTTACTATCACAAAGATACCAATCTGAGAGGGGGGGAGACCTTCAATTTCTTGCCATCAGCATTCTTTCCACTATTTACCCTATACTACCTCTTAAATCAAGAGACATATATTTTATAGCACCATTTGTAAAGAGCTTTGAAACACTACATTAATTCAAATCCTTTTTATTTGTAAAGTTAAAAAAGTTTTGTAATTCAGTCATCGATTCTTTCCAGGCATGCAGGTATGCCTACTGAGTTAGCTTTCAGCTCTTGCTGTTTCTTAGGAAGAGGAAAGAAGTCCAGTCAATTTAACAATAACATTCTTGATACAAGCTTGTTTTCTTGTTATTTTATTCTTTTTGTTAAAAGGAAGTTAAAGTCTAAAAGTCCACACAGTTCTGGATCAAGCCTGTAATCCTGGTAGGGACAGGAAAGCAATGTATGAATGTAAAGACCTTTAATATAGATGAGTAGGAAGTTAGGAGGGAGGAACTAAAGCTCTGCTTTTCAAAAAAGGATCTGTGAGCAAGGCTTGTCTTGGTGCCTGAATATTTCACCATTATAGTCACTCCTTTGGGTATTATGTGCGTTATCTGTCTAGAAAACCTAGGTTAAAATTCAAATTCTTCATCCAAGAGATCACATTCTGATTTATAATTCCCCATTGCCATATTATTGAGGACTGCCTGATCTGTTTGACAGTCAAAACTAAAGATATGATGAAATGGCATAGGAAATACATAAGTGTTGACGGGAAAGAGGTCATATAGGAAGGGCCTGCTGTTTGTGATACTTTTGCATAGGTTAGAAGAGTAGAAGACCATTGATAGCATTAATGCATTAGATCATAGGGGAGATACCACCAAAGTGAAAAGATAAAGGGCATCTCAAATAGCTGACTGAATAGGTTTGTCTGGTGCTGCTAGTTACCAGAATGGGCTATTTTTTAGTTGATCTGATTTGCTGGTCAATGCAAATCCAACCAGAAAATTCAATTTGCTTTAACCTTGTCAAAAATCTTTATGAAATATACAACCCTTAGCACTACCATCTTGCTCTCACCCCAGAGATACAATTTGGACCTCATGAGAACAGTGTGATTTGTATTTTCGGGTATTACTTAAAGCAATTCCTGTAGGTTTCAATGCCTATGTAAGCTACCAAGTAGTGTGCAAAGCTCAACCTTCACCATTTCACTCAAATGAGCTGTAAAAGCATACCTGAAAGTTCCAGCCTTGAGATACCAACTGAATATGCATATACGACTACCCAGTACATCCCCAGTCTTTTCCTATTAGTTCAGGTTCTATTTTCATATATAGAAATATAGAATAATTCCCTCAACTCATGACTTTCTTGACTTAGATCCCCACCCTCTTAAGTCTCTAATCTTTTCTATTCTCAGCATAGCCCCAAAGTACTCATTTGCTCAGCATATAGTCTAAAGGGGATTTACTAATAAGAAATTTGAAATCAAGTGCAATCAAATTAACATCTGAAGTGGCTTAAATGTCATTGCTGCTATTTCTGGCAGAGTCCAAATTTCTATCTTGCTCCCCACCCCTCACCAACTTTTCTCCTGAACCCTCATTCCATTTTTTTCAAGGGGTTGAAGGAAATCGTTGAACTAGTTGGCCTCTCCTTTGATTGTTGAGTGCTACCAAGCATTCTTGACCTCAAAGTCATAAAGGAGAAGCAAAACCCCAGCTCCTCCTATCTCCTTTTGTGAGTAGTGGTGATCACTGATTCTGGCTCCTGGCCAGCATGCAGCTAAAACCTGCTTTCTAAAACCTTAGCCAGCTGGCCCTGTGAAATCCTTGGGGATATCTTTATGGGCAGCTTCTTTTTCACTGTGTCTTCTGGTTTGATGTGCTGTGGCCATACTCTGAGAGTTCAAATTAATGAGAATCACAAAGGATTTTTGTCTCTTTTGAAAATCACAGTACTCCTGTGGCATAAATGCACCCCCTAGTTATCCCTTTTGTTGCTCTTTAGCCTTCCCCCCCATACTTCTATCTCCTTTTGGTGCCTAAAATCCAGGAAACATGTGGAAGAGGAGTGAGGAGACAGGAAATCAAGAATCATCTGAAGATTTTACAGAAATAACAGAAATTAACCCATTTTCCTTCTTTAGCAAGAACAATATAATGACCATAACTATGTTTTTGATGGCTGACGACCATGCACTGTTAGATTCAGACAGTATTGACACCCTTCCCCCCCAATTCCTTCATGTTAAAAATAAGGAAACTGAGGCCCAGAGAGGTTAAATCATTTGCCCAAGGCTTCACACATAGTAAGCAGCAGAAATGGATTCGAATAAAAATTTATGAGATCTAGGGGATACAACATACCTGTGACTATATAGGGTAGTATGAAAGGTAAAACTGTCAGCTTAAAGATACCTTCCTTTACATAATTTTTCTTTTACTCTTATTCCACCCTCAGATTGCTTTTTAATACCTCCTGTGTTTGTTTTGTACCTGAGAAAGAGAAGTGTGAAATTGAAGAAAGATAATGCACAGCCAGCTCTGTTTTTTTCCAGATGGCTATGATCTCTTTCTCTTACCCCCAAATCATTTATATCAAATCAGGTAGAATAGAAAATGGCAGGAAGCCATCAGGAATTTCTAGTATACTTTGTTTTCTTGTTCCACTAGTTCAGAAAGACTTTCTAAATAGGACTTTTGCTTTGCTCTTTTTTTCAAGTTGATTCATTTTTTTTTTTAATGAAAAAAAAAATAAACCCAGAACCAATGCAAAGGATTATGTTGCTGGAGATCTCTTTGCCATGTTACCTGAAATGAATTGGGCTTCTAAAAACCCTGACTTAACATGCTGTCTAAGTTAATGAGCTAAACTCTTTCTCCATTTGATAATCTTAATGTTCCCAAGACCCTGTGGGTGTCCTGTTGTTTGTATATTTCTTGCATCTTTTGGTCTATATTTTTGTAACATATTTCAAATGCATTTCTAACTCATTAGCCATCTAATGAGGTATCTATACCCCCATGGAGCTCTTCTGGTTTATTAGAGTTATTTGCCTTATTAGATTCCGTGATGCTGCTGTCCATGCCCAAGGTATGACTAAGATGTAATAAGAATCATGTTTTTTGTGTAACTCGTCAACTGGATTTGAGAGTCAGAGTTAGAATAACAGCTTGTTTGGGTGGTTTTGTCTAGATCTGTGATTTCACCAAAGTGACTATTCTGGAGGGGACAACACTCATTTTGATGTACTTTTCTGCTATACTTGGCTTAAAAATATCTCCTTACTTTATAATTATGTATCATTTTAAACCTACAGCTTATTGCTCCTGAAAACAACTAAGTCACTGCCACTAGAAAACAATATTTGTGGAATGAGAGTGTGCACAGACAGCATCCCCAGGCACAGTACCCTATACATAGAATACTATCTCTGTTGTTTGTGGAAAATACAATGCAGAGCTTAACTCAGGAATAAGAGAGGAGATTATTTTTCCATAAATGCATAAATTAACATTTGACTTCCTAATAAATGTTCATTTTTAAGGAAAATGATTTCCCCTTGAAGTTAAGAATTCTGCATCTATAACTGGCAAGGAAAGAAGAGGTAAAATGTCATGGGGCTCAGAATGATAATAATTAGCACTTTCCATCTTCAAAGCATTTTGCAAGACATTAACTTAGTCATCAGCACAGCAATCTTGCAAGGTTTATAAAGCTCAGTTTTTACCTGATGTTTCCTCTAATCCAATTCTATAAAAATTTTAACACTCATTAGATTTCTTGGAGATAGAACTTCAATTGAGGAACAGCCAATATCTATAAGTTCTAGAACCTCTTAAAAGAAAAATTTCCAGATGGACACACTCATTCCATTCAACCCCATTTGAGAAGTTTCATGGCTTTCTGAGTTAGTAACCTTGGATGTCATCTAGTCTAAACCACTCAGTTTCAAAATGGGGAAACTGAGGCTAAGAGAAGTAAAAATGTTTTAACAAAGACTGCATTTGCAGAGTAGAATTTAATCTCCAAACCTCTTGACTCCAAATCCAATTTTCCAATGCATCACTCTCCATCCATCCCATACTCAGTCCTTGCCCATATTGAGCTCTGGCTCAGGTACTTGTGGATGAAAGTCAAAGAGGCATGTAACTGGGTTTTTGCCTTCAAGGAGTTTATAATGAGGCAATAGAGAAAAGAGTTAAGTAGCAAACAAATCAATTAATGATCAAAAGTAGAGAAAATAATTAAGTGCCAAAAGATGTGGCACAGGAAAATAAATGCTATAGAATGAATAGGGATTACTTTGGTAATGGGAGGGGGAAAGAGGGGATTGGTGAGTATGCATAGCACATGAGCCTGGTGGAATCCCTATGTGGACTTAGGAGCAGGAACAGACATTATGTAATTGGTTCTGATCCATTTACCACATAGTGAAGAGGACCCTTTTTGATGAATTATGGATCCAAAATTTGAACACATTCACAATGTACTACCCAGTCAAAGCAAGAGTTCATGCTTGTTATTTTTCTCCTTGGTAGTATTTGAGGAGAGAGACATGTTATAAGTATCTGAATAGGGAGAGGCCTTGGGCCCTCCCAAAGTCATAGGCCAAAGTGTGGCCTATTAATATGTACCAATATTCTTTGCCTCTTTGTATTTATGTCCCATTTTAAGTGAAGTATTAGGCATAGCTACGACTTTGTGATCTCTGAAAGGTTAGAGGTCATGTACTGTGAGCCATAAGAACTCAGGCAGTTGGAAACCATGTTGAGTTTTATGGCTGACCAGTCTAGCAGCAAGGTCCTAAGGGAACCAGACCAGTGGCAGCTAATATATGGACTCCTCCAGGGGCTATGGTGCATTTGGAAGTGAACTTGGTGAGATGAATTCTACGTAGAAGTTGCTGGTTTGAGCCCTTTCAGCCCAAGGACTAAGGTGGTAAAGGAGACAGTGTGCCTCCAGGAATTGTAAAGAGAGAAGGTAGAAAAGAACGAGCCTTTATCTGTGTTAAACTAGGTGATGCAATGGAGAGAGTGCTAGAATGAAGTCAATGCAGCCTCCACTTACTGAGTTCAAATCCAGTCCCAGATTCTTTCTAGTTCCTTGACCCTAGGGAAGTTCCTCATCTGTGAAATGAGCCAGAAAATGAAACGGCAAAGCACTCCAGGTTCTTTGCCAAGAAAACCTTGAATGGGGTCATGAAGAGTAGGACATGACTGAACAACAAAAATTGTGCTAAGTGCTTTACAAATATTATAACATTTGATCCTCATACCAACCCTGGGAGGTAAATGCTATTATTAACTTCATTTTATAGTAGAGGACACCTAGGCAAGAAGAGATTTAATTGACTCATCCAAGGTAACCTACCAGGTAAGTGTCTGAGACTGGATTTGAACTCAGGTCTTCCTGATTCCAGACTTATCCACTGGACTACTTAGATATCATTGGAAGGAAAAGTTTGTACTTCTGGTTTGTTTGGTTTTTTCCTATATCTTTGTAGTATATAAATCTTTGTAAAAGGGAATTAATGTGAAGTGGTTGAATGAAACAGGGGTATTAATCACTAGTAGTTAACTGAGGAGCACATTAAAATAGTGAATCAAGCAGATATTAGAGAAGAGATAGCCCAACCACTTAAGGGTACCCCTAGATCTCAGCCTCGTTTTGGGAAAGTCCAAGGTTTTGGTATACTTTATTTTGTTCGTATCTGTTGATAAGATCTGACTCTTTCCTTCCTTTGATTTTATCTATATGTCATAATTTGTCTAACCAAACTTTTCCTTGAAATCAATAGTAACAGTATCTAGAATACTAGTTATGCTAGCCTGATTAGCACCACAGCCCTATTCATTTGAAAATTATTTTCCAGGTACTTAGAAAATGCCAGCTGTTTCTGCCCAACCAGAAAAATAGCAGTTCACATTTTATAAGGTGATCCTTACCCTAAATTGAATTTTATTATGTGTTTTGGAAGATACAGTGCAGCTCCTTCCCTTAATTGATGTTTTACAAGGTTATTTGGGTGTGTTTGTAGGACTTGAATAAAATGGAGCATTAAAAAAGATTGGTTGGATTTCTAGCCCCAGGACTGGAAAGTTCTTCCCTTTCTCCAATATTTCACATATGATTTATTCATACCAGCCTTACAAGTACCTTCGAAGGGCAGGATGGTCTAGTGGGTAGAGCATTGAATTTTTAAATCAAGAAGACTGAGTTTCAAATGTTGCTTTTGGTTTTTTTGGTTTTGTTTTTTTTAATGATGTGACCTTGGAGGAGTCATCTGAACTTTTGAAACCTCATCTTTCTTATCTGTAAATTAAAGTGAGACCTGTCTCACAAGATCATTGTGCAGCTCAAATGAATTAATGTGGATAAAACACTTCATCAACTTAAAAAATGCTGTGTAAATCAGTTGTTGTTGTTGTTATTACTCTTATTATTATACATACAAAATATGTGAACAAATTTTACTTTTTGTAAGGAAATCTAAACCATATCAGGAACTCATTAAACCAATTGAGTTAGGTTGTTTTTCCAGAGCATAAAGTAGAGCTGACATTTAACAACCATTCTGCTCATTAAATGAGCAAAAATGTAGCCAGCACCTGAGGGCACCCCCCCAAACTAACAGGGAGGGTCCTCCAGACGAGGTTACCCCAGATGCCAGGTACTCTCTGGAACTGTATTCACCCTAAAACCATAGTTCATGAGCCCTCACAAATTATCTCAAAGCAAAGGCATTTCATGAAATAGCACAGGAAAAATCTCAATAGCATTTTTTTCCATAAACCCCAGGCATGTTACCCACAGATAGATACATCATCATTGGGAAGAAGGGATACACGTAAAGAACACATTTAGAGAAATAGCCACATAGAAAATACATGCGTCCAGGGCACACATGTAGAAGGACACACTCATACAGTGAATACCCACAATCAAAATACATGTGCAGAAAAGGATTTCTCATGCCTTCAACACCACAGGGTTAATAAGGTCTTTTAATGTCACTAAATTGCTCCTTCCCATTTATCTCCAACAGATACATGCTCTTCCCTGAGCAAATCTTTCTATAAGAGGTCTCTCCTGGTCCTTGTTGCTGCATTTTTCTTCCCCTTTCAGATTACCTTCTTCTACTCTGTATATAACTTGAATGTTCTTAGTTGTTTACATGTTTCCTCCATTAGAAGGTAACTCCAACAGGATAGGGACTTTTTCATTTAGCATTTTGCTTTTTTTTTTTTAATTGTCAGCACTTAGGACAGCACCTAGCACAGACTAAGTGATTAATAAGTGCTAGTTAACTTAAAGCCCATTGTCTCCCTGGATACTTGATCTTCATCAAACTGTACTACACATTGTGCTACACATGCACACTCTGCTGTCTCTACTGGACAGTACCAGTTACAGTCCAACTGGTCACATTACTCTGAAGCTTCTCTGTCTTTGAATATAGCAATCTCGCAATCTCTTTTACTCATGAGTAGGATGGACTCCACAACACGCTTTCAGTCCAAAGCCCTGAGATTTTTTTTTTACAGATCTTTTATAATAACAGCAGCCCTTGCCTAAGCCAGAGAACAGTACAAGTCCTACTAATGGAAAATAAAAAGTAGCCATACACTCTTGGCTCCCCTATTACCCCCCTTAAGAAGTGACCTGTCTTATTCCTTCAGAGTCTTAGCTACAAGTCCTCTCACCTCCAGCTGGAGATCCTTTGCCTCAGGCACTAAACTCTTTTGACCAAAGTACAGATACAGTTTTAGCTAAATAATTAGTGCCCTCCAGCTTCAGTCAGTCTTTTTATCTGAGTTTCCGGATACAAGGGTTTGGATTTCTCTTTCAGAGACTTTGCTTTCACTTAGTAACTGTGTGAGACTGTGTACAAATCATTTAACCCTGTTTGCCTCAGTTTCCTCATTTGTAAAAGGAGGTAGAGAAGGAAATGGCAAATCATTCTTTGCCAAGAAAACCCCAAATGGGGTCACAAAGAGTCAGACATGACTAAAAACAGCTAAACAACATGATTTTAATCTCTAAAGCAGGAGCTCTTTACCTGGGTCTTACAAGTACATGGATAGATTTCAGGAGATTCATGAATTTGGGTGGGAAAAAATTACATTTTTACTTCAATATAATTGGTTTTCTTTGTTATCTTATGTATTTTACTTTATGTACTTGTAGGTAGCATACTCTGCCTCTCTCTCAGAGACAGAATGCTAGTTCTACCTCTCAGGGTACTAGGGTACACTGAGGAGCTGGGGCATCATGAAGATTGCCATTGGGTCAGGCACCTACTGGTTGTGTCGCCAGCTCAGACACAATATTGTTAGAAACCAGTAGCTAGTGTCCCCATTTCATTTAATGACTTAACATCACATAGCTTTTTCAAAAAGTTATTTACTTCACAGATAATGGCACTGGCAAATGTGCAAAGATTTTCCCCAATACCTAGTGGCCATACTCTCCCTTATGCTATCTTTGCTTCTGAGGGAGCACAGACTTACTATGTTAGTTTCCATGTAGTCCCACTAAGTCCATTGGTCCCACTAAATTCAAGTCCAGATATAGCATGACTATTGAATGAATATCCCACTATTTGCTTCTGCTGACCTGTATTCAGAAAGTTATTGCTTATTTCTGGAGGGCCATTGATGTTGGGTTAGTAGCAAACCCTGTCTGACAGCACCAGAGCACTAAAATGTTCTTCAGATTCTGGAATGGGAGGATGCCAAGGTACCTTTTAGACCTTTTGAAATTCACAAGGTCGGGGGGCAGAGCCAAGATGGCAGGGTAGCAGCAGCAACATATCGCAGCTCTCACATAGCCACCCCAAAATAACCATAAAATATGACTCTAAACTAATCCTAGAACTCCAAAACGCACACAAATATACTTTCCACTAAAGTCAGCTCGGCTACGAGGAACCATATCAGCACTGAGAACCGAAACCAGCCTGGCCTGAAGCCCTGGCTGAGCCCCGGGGGCGGCTGGACGGGAGGAGCCGAGGAGCCTCTGGTGAGCGGATTAGTAGCAGTTGCAGCATTCAGAACTAGGTCAGTGGAGATTGCGAAATTAGGGGAAAAAAGCGGTGCAGCCGAACCACCTCCAGGGCGGGAAAGCGAAAAAGAAGAGGTTTTGCACCCGCCTCTGCTTCTGTGCCATCAGCCTGCAGACAGCAGGGGGACTAAGCAATTGTTCAGAGGCCAAGTGCTCTCGTGTTGAGCATCCTGGATCCGGATCGTGGTCTTGGGCTTTGGTCTTCTGGGGCTTCTTTATTCAGTGAGCCAGAAGTGGGAAAGGGACCCAGCACCTTCCTGAGAGCTACGGCAGCTGGGAGGACCCCAGCAATTTGGGATAGAGCTTTCCCTTCTGGAAGCAGAGCCCCACAGAGATTTTAAAAAAAATCACGGACTGAACAATCATGAGTAAGAATAAGCATAAGAAGCAAAGTAAGAACAGCAACCCAACCTTAGATTCCTTCTTTGGGGAAAAGAAAGATCATGGCAAAGAGAGGGAGGAGGAGAGTGCAGCCAGAGCGTCCCCACCAGGGGCTTCCA